>BSBM01001009.1:7902500-8288377 GCA_027924585.1 Larix kaempferi
CTTCTATCCTTGGTCCTTTGTCCTCTGATGAATCTGATATATGAGCTGCATATAATTGGCAAACCTTTTTATAAAAGTTGCTTGGGAATTCCTCATACCAATCTTGGTCTTCCCTCTTCATCAATGCATTCAAGTACATTTTCATAGCAATCTATCTTGGCTCTATGTCTTTCCAACCAATCCATACCAATTAAAGCATCATAAGATCCTAATGGTAGGACATTCAAATTTACTTTCGTAAGGAATCAGCTCAACTCCATGGGGCACTCCATCACTACTTCACTTACTTTTATCTTAGTCCCTGTGGCTAATTGAACTAGCCAAGACTTATTATGCTTCACTTTTCTAAGAGAACCTTCAACCACTTTTGAAGAAACATAACTATGAGTAGATCCTGGATCAATCAAAACAAAAATAGATTGCTTAGCAATCTTACCTTCAACTTCCACCACTACTGATTGATGGTCTTCCTGACGATTATCCAATGCTGCATAAATTCGAGGCGTTTCCCTTGCCACATCCTCCACTGTATTTGTTCTCTTTAATTTCTGCAAGATCCAAGGATTCTCCCTCCGATGTGGACAATCCTTTAGCATGTGTTTTCCTCCACATCCCCAACACTAAAGTGGCCCTTTTGATGCCTTTTCAATTTCTACTGCTGGCTTGTTTCCACTTCGTGCTTGCTAACCCTATGAAAAATACCTTGGTTGATTTTTGAATGGTGGTTTGAATCCACTTTTCCTTTGATCAAACCTCCCTCTTGGATTTCCTTTCCATGCTGGGTGAACCTCTGATTTTCCTTTACTCTGCTCATAGCAATGCATTTCCATCCTAATGGCTTCATCAAGACTTGGTGGATTTACAAACTCAATCTTATCTCTGAAACTTTGAGGCAGACTCCCATGGAAGCATTGGATCTTTACCCTCTCATCTTTGCTATAGTCCACATACCTAAAAAATTCCAAGAATTTATGGACATGTTCTTCCTTAGTTTTCTGTCCCAACTTGAGTTCATTGAATTATTTCCTCTTACTGTCATAATACCTAGCAGAAAGGTATTTTTCCTTGAAATACTTCTTAAATCGCTCCCAGTTGATCCCCCTTTCACTGATCCTTTTTACTTCCAAGAGGTGATCCCGCCAAATTGAAGCTCTGCCATTTAGATTTTAAATGGCAATTCTAGCATTTTCATTCCCTGAGTAATCATGAATCCTGAAATATTTCTTCATCCCAAGAATCCATGCCTCTGCCTCTTGGCCAGTCTTGTCTTCTCCATCAAATGTGGGAGGCATTGCCTTCCTGAATTCTCCCTATGGGATTCCTTTGAATTTCTTTATTCCTTCAAGTATGCTAGAAGTATGTATTGGACTTATCCTATAACCTCTGGAGTCACATGACCTGCTGGAAGAAGATCTTGAGAAGGGTGTTCTATGTTTTTTGCTCACATAACTCTTCCTTGGGCTTGGAGTCCTCCTCCAAGAACGACCTCTAGAGAGACTCCCGAGATCCCTTCCTTCTTCACCTACATTGCTTGGGTTGGACCCAAGTTTTATCCTCTGTTGCATATCAGTGAGTCTCTACAAAATAGAAGCATTGTGCTGGTTATGTTCCTCTTGAGCCTTCATCAATCTTTCATTAAAGCTTACCATGGTTTCAACCAAATTCTGATGAGTTATTTGCTCCCTTCTCCCATTGGATTCAGTTTCAACATTCTCTCCTTGCACATTTTCTCCTAGCACATCCATCTCATTCTCATAAGGATCTTGAGCATCATTTATGGTCACCATTTTCCTTTGGAGACCATTTTCCCTGTATGTTGCCCTCTGCTACAACTATTCAAATCTTATCAGCTGCAAACACTGTGCATTATAAAGATATTTATTAGACATCTTAGGAATGCATATAGAAACATAAAACATCAATATTTAACAAAATTAAACTCATGGAACAATTCTCAGAGCTATTATGCCTTCTTCTCTTTACCCCATCATGCAATTATAGAAATTACCAATATTGACAACAATTTTGTCAAAACAGTCACTTGGCACTTTTATGCTCTACATATCTATGATGTATGATAACCTCATTCAAATTCTGGTTATGCACCATTGTTCCCTGCTAGATGAGCTTTCCAATGCCTATCCACGTGCTTCATTCTGACTTCGGGTGTGGAAATCACATTAATCCAAAAATGACAAATTTTACCAAAATTATGCACTTTTTACACAGTTGTATTTTAGTTTGAAATGCCAACTTCAGCCACTTGTAGAAGCAATATAGAAAGAATCATGAAAACATTTCTACCGGGAGAAGTTAGTCCATATAACAAGGAACACTCAGAAACTTTCAGATCCTCGTTCCAATGCACCATTAAACTTTTATAAAATTCTGGGTTTGACTATTTTTAACTTTCCACTTTTTCCAAAATTTCAAAATTTTGGGCAAAAATGGCTATCTTCCAAACTGAGCATTTCTGGAAAATATTTGTCTAATGAGAAATGTCTGTATTAATGAGAATATTAAATGTGGAATAGTGGCTTGGAATAGTGATTTTTGGTCTTCTCACTCATCCCGACTCCACATCCTTTGGAGTTTGGCTCCAAGCTTCCAAAATTAACACTGTGCCTACTCCATGGCCGCTCCATATCGATTTTAGTTCAATCCGACCTCCTACCAAGCTTCGGGACACCAATTTGTAAAATCTATTAATTCCAATTTTATGCCAAATTGGAGCATAATGAGCTCGGGACCCTCACTGGTTCTTTCATGGACTTTGTTAATGGCCTCAGAACACCACAAGACTCATCCAATTATGATTCTGCATGCTCCTCCTATCCAAAAATCGAGTTTCGGGCTCTACTCTTTTTGAACCCGCAATCCGCAACCTGCAATCTGCAACTTTCGCATCCCGCAATCCGTACCGCGGAACTCGAAAATGTGTAACGCCAAATTTTCAACTTCGAAAAATGTCACTTCCACAATCCGTAATCTGCAATCCATACTGCATAACTCGAAAATGCGAAACGCCAAATTTTCAACCTCGGAAAATGCCACTTCGGCAATCCACAATCCGCAATCTGTACTGCGGAACGCCAAATTTTCAACTTCGGAAAAGGTCACTTTCGCAATCCGCAATCCACAATCCGTACTGCGGAACTCGGAAATGCGGAACGCCAAATTTTCAACTTCAGAAAATGTCACTTCCACAATCCTCAATCCGGAACTCGGAAATACGGAACGCAAAATTTTCAAATTCGGAAAAGGTCACTTCCGCAATCCGCAATCCTCAATCCGTAATGCAGAACTCGAAAATGCGGAACGCCAAAATGCAAATTTGAAAAAATTTCGTCTTCGCAATCCACAATGCGGAATTGCGGAAACTCCTCCTCTACTCCTGCAACTTTTAGAGCTTATATCTCCCTCATCCTTTGACCAAATAAGGCGAGTTTGGTACCGTTGGAAAGCTCTTGTAGATCTCTATGCAATGGTGTGATCCTCTACCACACCTGATAATTCTGATTCTATCATTCTTTCAATCAAAATGTTTTCCAACTTCATCAACACCTCCTTTAAACATTCTAATATATGCTTGTACACTCATAGTTTGGACCAAGCAGCCCCAGTGCTGCAACATGGGATTTGATACCACTCTGTCACGTCCCCTCACATCATTCCGACCCACAGAGGGAACATGAACGCAACATGGGGTGTCTAATTCCCCCCCACAACCATATGACGGAATTCAAAATTCAAAATAAATGCATAATTAAATTATACAGCGGAATAATTAAAGCATTTTAACACACAAACAAATTAGAATGCATCTACATGTTTCTCCCAGCTTGAAGGATGAAACAACATGTAGATAATTAATCCCCTTCTCATGCTATGCACAGAATTTATGTTGATTAACTTAAGATAATCATTTCATTCAATTAACAAAATAGTCACTAGTTAACATATTGCAGAATACATAATGGACATAATTCAAACCACAGAGAATACTTATCTTTAAGATGAAACTATCCAAACAACTTTATATGTAAGAGAAACGATCCACCCAACAATAGGTCCCTGTCCATCCTATATTATTTCAGCTGAGAGACCACCCCTGAGCTGGGATGTGTATCTACTAAGGAGGAACTACACAGGCTCACTCACAACCATGGTTTCACACAAACAATCATGCTAAGCCAACACACAGTTGGGTTTATCAAGCATGCAAGAGACAAAGGAGGAGGATGCTAAGCTAGTGAGTTTAACCACGGAGCTACAGACATATCAAATAAACTCAAACAGTCATGGCACCCACAATACCTATCACACCCAACACAAGGAAGGTCCCCTTCTCTGCTGCGCAGTCCCTCAGGTGCCCCTTCCCTCTAGTGCTATTCACGGTGGCATAGAAAGGTCCAAGCTGCTAAATCCTTGAGATTCTATCCTTCACTGGGTTTATCATGCAATTCCAACCTCTGTTCTCTCTTCTTCTCTGTTATTCAAACTTGTATTTTTCTCAATTCTATCACCAAATAATTTTGTCCCGTAATTGGATTTTCGGGCTATAAAATCGGGGTTTTCCTATGGATTTTTGGGGATCTACCACTCTCAAATTTGCCCCAAGGTTCAGGTCTATGGATCCCCCATTGGATTTCACTGTCCACACGAATATCTGGGCGTTTTTGGCACTTCAAAATGTGGTTTAATTCAGAGTTGCGATTTCTGGTTTTTCTCACTGCTAGAACTGTGTAATGGATGAAAACTAATGCTTACATGTTCCACCATGGAATGAGAATGAGAAATAACGAATTACCATGAGGTAGAGTGACTTGTGGGTCAAGAAAACAGAGCCCATACCCGCGATACGAATTTTTGGGCTGCCCATGCTCCATTGAATCCATGGACTGATTTCTTCAACCACTTCCTTACAACTTAATTAAATGTCAACAAGGAAAGTCAAATGGGTTCTCAATATGCCATTTGACAGCATATGGTTCAACGCCACAACCCATCACCACTCCCTAGTGGAATACACATAGTCCCCTCTTATTAGTTGCTTCCATAGACAGTTTTTGGTATTTTATTGCAATATTAATATTTACATCATTTTACAATGTTCCATGGCTTAATAGCACATGGATACCATAATATCAAATACTTGTCTTTTTAATAAAATCCGAGCAAACACTAGCAGGGCCTTATCTTTGAGCTCCAAGCTAGGGAAACATACATCGCATGTATACAATATTTACATTAAAAGCCAATATATTTCAAGGGTCAAAATGGGGGTATTACAATGTCTCTCCAAAGAACTTGATTTTTCCATTCTTTACACCTCCGCTTTAGGTACTCATCTTCTTGAAATTTCGTCTCTTTTCCACAACTAGATATTGTCCTTTCAATACCTTCATTTCCTAGAGTGATTAATCCACTAGTTGAGATAGACTCATTGTCCTATCCTGGGAAGGAGGTATTTTCCTCATGAGACTAAGAATTATTTTTTTGATGCATTTGGATATCATCACATTGTGTAGATGATAGCCAATTGTCTTGTTCTTCGATAGCCTGTATGAGAGAGTCCAATCCTGGTTTGCATTCATGAACCTTCAATTTCTCTTTGGCCAAATCCAATTCCTTCCGTAGCTCCTGATTAATTTTCCAGAGTATTTTGTTAAGCTTCCTAATATTCTGATAGGACCTCTATAAATGGGAAATTAGATACAAAGTTTGATTCTTGGTAAACAAGGGATTTCTTAGTTTCTCATGACCTCCCTTAGGTTTGGGTTCTGGTATAGCATCCCCACCTCTGACATGCATTTCCAATTCCTGTTCTGTGTGATAATCTGCGGGGATCTAGAAACTGTAACAATCTCACAATCAAACTCTCAAGAATATTTGCAAAGAAGAAGAGAAACATGCATTCAATAATCACTCATAAACACAGAATAATGAACAATAACAGTATCATACAATGAATAATGAATGTAAAGAATGTGATACAATAATCTATGATGAGGCATCATATAGGATTCAAATTAGCCAAGTAGGGCATTCGAATCTGAGCTCAGAGTCTAGCTTGGAGAACAATGAAGACATCATCCAGTCAGGAGTATCAGTCATAAATGGTAAGAGCCAGTCAAGTGTGTCCAACTGAGTCTAACAGAACCATCCAGGCATAAATCAGGGAATGGAGACTCCAAGGGGGGTGCATGAGGCTGTCTAGCTCAAAGTCTAGCTTGGATAACAATGGAGACATAATCCAGTCAGTAGTATCAGTCATAAATGGTAATAGTCAGTCAAGTGTGTCTAACTGAGTCTAACAGAACCATCTAGGCATAAATCAGGGAATGGAGACTCCAAGGGGGGCGCATGAGGCTATCAAATAGTCAAGTGGAACTCTAGAACTATCTAACTAGAAGCTATAAGCAGTCAACATGAGCAATCAGTGGAACAACTGCTCAATCAATGCACTAACTAAGTGATAATTCCCGGTAGGTGAGAAAAGGCGCCCTAACTGAGTGATAACTGGTGGTAGGTGAGCAAAGGCGCCCAAATTGGCTGTGGTAGGTGGGAAAGGCACACTTTTCAAGCAAAAAAGTCAACGAGGGTGCATTAGGTAGGTAGGAGGCCAAATGGGGGTTGAAGACAGGCTCTGGAGAGCTAGAAGCAAGCTCTAGGTGCTGGGGAGACAACCATGATGATGAATGGATGCATGCAGGCATGCAAAATACAAAAATGATGGTGTGAATATTCCAACACCCCCCCGCAAGCTATACTATGAGAAAACAACTGAAATCTAAAAAATAGGGCCCTGGTGACTAAGACCAAAGGTCAACCCGTACAATCAATCTAAAAAAAACTAAGTGAGAAAAACCCAGTGGGAAGAAATCCCTCCCTCAAAATAGACTGAAGGACGCTAAATAACATATCATCTCTCACCCTTGAAGGAGGTAAATGTCCTTCTTTTCAAAAGAAGGGTTGATCGATCTGAAATGGATCAGTAATGTGAGAATGATGAAACCTTCCATTTTGAAAATCTTATCTAGTTTTTCTATGATCATGTGGATCATCAACCAAACCACCAGTAGATCGAAGTGTAGTGGCTTCCCATCGTGAAAGAGGAGGAATATCAGGTGAGAGATCTTCAGGTTCTTGTGGATATGGATCTCCCATTCACTCATCTTCATCATTAGTTGCTAGACCTTCAGGTTCTTGTGGATCTGGATCTAGCATTCCATCATCATCTCCATCTTCAGATTCTGAATCATGTGAAGATGTATCTACAACTAGCTCATCATCACATCCAAACTCTGAATCTGAAATCTCATGAGTAGAAGCAAGTAGAACTGGCTCATCATCACATACAAACTCTGAATCTGAAATCTCATGTGAAGAAACATGTGAAGCTGATGTCTCATACTCCAAATATGAACTATCATGTGATGGGGATTCGCTCTCTTGAAACTCATCATCACTCTCAAACTCTGAATCTGAAAGCTCATGTGATGAAGCAAGTAAAACTGGCTCATCATCACTTCTAAACTCTGAATCTGATGAAGTGGGAACATCATGAAACTGCTTCTGAAGCTGCATGTAGATCTCTGATATCTCCCTTGAGCCAGCATAGGTGATATTTTTACCAAAAGAACTAGAATCTGATGATGGATCTTCAACAAGATCACTAGTGGATGTAGTAGTGATGGCCCTTTTGGACATAGGAGTTGAACCAATAGGTGCTAGATATTCAGGTTCTTGTGGATCTGGATATAGCATTCGCACTTCTTCAAGATTCCTCTTTTTCTCAATCTTCTTAGATCGATCCTTGTCTTTCAAACAATATTTGCAGGTTCCATGAGCAATCTTGCTATTTGGAAGACTTTCAACCACATCTTGATCTAGCTTGTAGTTGAGATGAGATAGTCTACTCTCTTCATGAGTATGAGAGCGAAGAGAAGACTCCTTTGAGAGAGGTAAGAAGTGGGAAAACTCATAGAGTTTTGTCTCATGATTTGCAACACCTTTTGAAATGATTTCCCCTGAAACCATGTTTTGTACTTCGACTTCATTTGGAGAAAAGATCACTCTTTTGGGCTCTCCAATATGGGTCATTTGGTACACTGAAAGTAAATTTGCTGCAAGAGAAGGAACATAAAGTACATCAGAAAAGTAACCAGAGTCAAGATTGATTCTTCCAATCCCTAGAGAGGAGACTTCTGAATCATTGCTCAATCTGATGGAAGGGCCAACTGAACTTTCGAAATTGGAGAAGAGATCTTTGGAGGAAGACATGTGTCTCGATGCTCTTGAATCTATGATGAAAGAAGAATCTGTTGATGCACTGGCCATGAGGGCATGCCATCTTTCTTTTCCTTCAGATCTAGAAGGTTCAGTATTAGGATCTTTCTTCTTTGTACATGCAGGCATAGGAAGATTGTTCTTCTCAAGTAACTGAGCCATCAAATCTATAGCTTTCCTCATACAAGCACTCTCAGGATGGAAACCTTTAAGACAATAGGTGCACTTGGGTCTTTTCTTCCGAGAATGCTTGGTCTTCCTTGAGTTCGAAGCCCCATCTGATTGGTATGGACTATCTGTGGACCTTGTATTATTCGATATCTTGTCAGAAATCCTTTGCTTTCCTTTACCATTCGCTTTCTCGGCAGTTGTAAGGGAAGAATCCAATTTGGGTTTGATCATTCCCATGGAGATTAACTTCTCTTCCTCTTGAGTAAGAGATTGGATGAAGTCATCAAATGAGGGAAACTTCCATTTTGGAATGGACATCTTAGCTGACTGGAATGTAGAGACAAAAAATGAGTATTTTGGCCCCAACTTTGAGAGAATGGAAAGTATAAGCTACTTGTCTTCTTTCACTATATCATATCTTTTTAACTGTGATATCAAGCTTTTGAACTTGGTGAGGAAGGCATTGATAGATTCGAAGCTGTCAGGACTCAAACATATGAGCTCATTCTCCAATTTGTGTTTGTTCATATCATCTTTCTGTCCAAAAAGGGATTCAAGCTTGTCCCAAACCTCTTTAGGAGATGTAATATCGATGACATGGAAGTGAAGATCTTCAGAAATTGAAAGAAGGAGGAGACCAACTGCTTCATCAAGCCTATCCAAGTACTTGGACTTTTCAACTGCACTGAGAGGTTCTACCATCGTTTCGTTGAGTATTCAGGTGAATCTCTTGGATCTCATGAAGAGATCCATCTTGGATTTCCACTCAACATAGTTGGAAGATGTGAGCTTGAGATCCATCTGAACAGAGAAAGTCGAATAGTTGAAGAAGATTCCGAACGGGTGAATAAACCTGCAAAACAAGAGAAGTTTTTGGTGATGGAGAATGCTACACTTCGACTGAACACTACCTTTAGGAAACTTGTCACATAGAATAAGTCCTTCACACCTGGCTAGACCTCACTGGATTTCTCCAATGAATTCAAGTAATAGCACCAGGATTTGCTGTGGAAACTCAGAGGTTTCTGGTGCACAAGTGAAAGATAGCTGGTCAAATAAATGTTGCAACTGCTGTGGCTGGAACTATTGCAATGGTTGCAATTCAAATAGCTACTAACTGCTCTGATACCATGTGATAATCTACAGGGATCTAGCAACTGTAACAATCTCACAATCAAACTCTCAAGAATATTTGCAAAGAAGAAGAGAAGCATGCATTCAATAATCACTCATAAACACATAATAATGAACAATAACAATAGCATACAATGAATAATGAATGTGATACAATAATCTATGATGAGGCATCAAATAGGATTCGAATTAGCCAAGTAGGGCATTCGAATATGAGCTCAGAGTCTAACTTGGAGAACAATGAAGAAATCATCTAGTCAGGAGTATCAGTGATAAATGGTAAGAGCCAGTCAAGTGTGTCCAACTGAGTCTAACAGAACCATCCAGGCATAAATCAGGGAATGGAGACTCCAAGGGAGGCACATGAGGCTGTCTAGCTCAAATTCTAGCTTGGATAACAATGGAGACATCATCCAGTCAGTAGTACCAGTCATAAATGGTAATAGTCAGTCAAGTGTGTCTAACTGAGTCTAACAGAACCATCTAGGCATAAATCAAGGAATTGAGACTCCAAGGAGGGCGCATGAGGTTGTCAAATAGTCAAGTGGAACTCCAGAACTATCTAACTAGAAGCTATAAGCAGTCAGCATGAGAAATCAGTGGAACAACTGCTCAATCAATGGACTAACTGAGTGATAACTCCCGGTAGGTGAGAAAAGGCGCCCTAACTGAGTGATAACTGGTGGTAGGTGAGAAAAGGCGCCCAAACTGGCTATCGTAGGTGGGAAAGGCGCACTTGTCAAGCAGAAAAGTCAAGGAGGGCGCATTAGGTAGGTAGGAGGCCGAATGGGGGCTGAAGACAGGCTTTGGAGAGCTAGAAGAAAGCTTTAGGTGCTGGGGAGACAACCATGATGATGACTGGATGCATGCAGTGGCATGCAAAATACAAAAATGATGGTGTGAATATTCCAACATTCTGCATCTAACTGAATTATTTCAGGAATCTATTTTTTTTAGTTATGGTAGGATGAGTCTTAGTCCTCTTTGGAGTGGTTGGAGGAAACAAGCCCCACAAAATTTTTTGTTCAATTCTTCTAAACCCACAAACTCCTATAGATGTTTTGGGAACATCAATGTGCAATTCGGTTTCTTCCAAGTATTTTTAACTTCTCTTGTTGTTGTTCCTATGATGATTTCTACAACCTCTATAGTCGATGATTCTTCTTGTGTGCCCTCATATATATTTTGCTTAATGAAAGTAACCCAACTCCTCCTAGTTGATAGTAAATAATCTTTAACTAACTTAACTTCACCAATCCATGATGGATCAAACTTATTTTAGAATTTTGACTACTTATAACTTTTGTACTCATAATCTCAATTGATAGAAGAAGAAAATATGGTTAATTAACATACCTCTTATGTGGTAAGTGTATTAAAAGTCTGAAATGATAACCAAACAACAACTGATACCTTCTTTCACAGGTAAGAAACTTCTGAATGCACAAAGCAACCTTTGGCCAAGGCTTTGCTCATGAACTCCTAGGAATTCCTCTTTCATATCTTGTGAGATTCTCTCCGCCTTTTACAAATTCTTCTCAAAGGGAAACAAGAGAACCTTTCCTCTCAAACAATCGTTCCCCTTCTGCTACTAATATTTTAACTTGAGCCACACTCTCTTTTGTTACCTGAATAGTAACACTCTTGACCGTGGTGATAGAAGATTGTAATGATCTAACAAATTCTAGTGTTATCTCTTTATGAAATCCTTGTAATCGCTTGAAATATCCAAGCCATCCTACCCATTCAAAAATTCGTGCAACTTCTGGATTTTTTTAAACGAATGAGGTATCCTCTGGTTCACTTCTAATTGGAGTACCCCCCATAGTTGAATTTGAGAAAATATGATAGACTTTGGGATTGCAGACAACCTTCTCAGAATAGGTGTAGAAAATATGGAATGTTGAGGAAGTGTAGGTTCGAATGATTAATACAGGAGGTGATTATGATTATGAGTGCAAGTAATCTTTCATGATTGTTATTGCAATGAGGGAAATATTGGTTTGTGTGTCGAAATATTATCCTTATGTCAACACATGTGTAAACTGTCATGTTGACGATAACAGATCATGTGAGTATGTATGCTTTGAATTTGTAATGATGACGACCCAAGGTGCTCTAAAGATAGGGATTCAACCAAATTAAGAAATTGGGTAGTTATTGAATGTAGCTAATCAATTGAAATACTATGTCCCCCTCCAAGGTGAAATATTTTCCAGTCCTTGGGAATAACACATTGTATGATATAGGTATACCGTAATCACATTATGCACTTTGAAATGAAAAAGTGAGAGGAAACATACATGTTCTTTCCTAGTTGAATGAAGACGGAATATGAAACAAACGAGGAGAAATCCCATCCTTGATTGCATGTATTGGATGGATGTAGTTCCTTATGGAAATAAAAGACAACTCTTCATGGAGGATGGTGGTTCTCTGATCCAACTCTTCAGCAACAAAAATGATCTGTAGCAATAAATGTTCCGCATAAAAAATTATTTGTAGCAATGAAAATGATATGTAGTAATAAAAATTATCTACAATAAAAATTTTCCGCAACAAAAATGTTCTGCGTAATGAAAATGATCTGCAACAACATTATTCCACAACAAAATGTTTTGCGGCACTAAAAAATGATCTGCAACAAAAAAAAATTACAACAATTCACAAATATGATAATGTAGACAATCAATAGCAATGTTAGGAATGAAATATAAATTCTTGTGAAGTTTTTCTTTTTTAAAATCAAACATCACTTGCTAGCAAGCTTGTTTTCAAGTAATGCTTATCTAACTGTGCCCCAATATATATATATATATATATATATATATATATATATATATTTTTTTTTTATTTTTTTTTTTCCGCCCAACAGTACCAGCCAAAAACTAGTTTTCTGATACTGTTGAGTCCTACAATGCCCATTGGGTTTTCATTGCCGGAGATTTATTATTTTTCTTCTTCTTCTTCTTCTTCTTCTTTGTCTTCTTATTTTTTAAATTATTTTTAATTTTTTTATGGCAGAAAATAAATCATACTCTCGTTGATACAGATGGAAGAGCCTCTGCATCAACAATATCTAAATTTGAAACAACAACAACTTGATGAAAAAATTTCTTTAGTCAATGGTTTTTTATATACCCTCAATAGATGTCCATTGGAAAGCAGAGGAGTTCGAATTTTATCGATGGTTCTCAACTTGACAATTCTATTTTCAAAGACTGTATCTACTTCATAAGGACCTAACCATCTTGTGCATAACTTTCCCTTAAATTATTTGAACCTTGATTCATATAGAAAGGCCCAGTCCCCTACCTGGAATGTTTTCTTCTTGATAAATTTATTGTGCCATTTTCCCACTGCTATTGAATAAGTGAGGTACGTGAGACAACAACTTGTCACAACTCATCCAGCTCATTAAGATGGTCTAAATGGTGTTGTTGTGCTTCTGTAAGATCCAATCTCACCTGTAAAGCAATTCTGAGTGTCTTAATTTCGAATTCAATCGGAAAAATAACATTCTTACCATAAACAAGTTCATAAAGGGTAAATCCTGTAGTATTCCTATAGGTAGTTTTTTAGGCCCAAAAATATTCTGAGAGTCTAGCATCCCAATCGATGTTGTGGATGTACACACTGTTTTTCAATATTGATTCCAACACACTTTATTAGTACTTTCTACCCATCCATTAGCTTGAGGATGATATGGTGAAGTCACCATATATTGAATCCAAAATTGTTGAGTGGGTCTCTCGATCAAATGGGAAGTGAACTGGTACCCTCCATCTATGAATATCTCTCATGGTACCCCAAAGCAAATGAAGATTCCCTCATAAAGAAAATATGATATGACATGTTCTGTAGCCTTGAGAAGTGCTTTTGCTTCCACCAACTTTGTGACATAACCTGTGTATACTAGGATATCGAACTTCTGACAAGATGGGGGGTTAATTGTTGTGAAATTCCAATAGGGGTAGATCACTAAGCTTGAACAAACCTCACAATTTCACAGTGTTTATTGCAGAGAAGAATTAGCAAGAAACGTGATCAAATTCACTCATGAAACTCAAAATATATGAGAAACTACTGTTGATACATTCATCAGTTGTAAGCTGGAAAAAATGATAATACAATAGAATGAATTCGATACACCTTGGAGGATTCGAATTCTCCTCAAGTCTAGGCTTAGTTTGCATTGGAACCATCTCCCGATAAGGTCTAGTGACCACCGATGGTGAATAATCAGTCAACTAGAGTAGCATTGAGCATAACTGAATCATGTGGGCACCAAAATAGGGGAGTAGACTCCAAGGGGGCGCATAAATAGTTGTCAGTGGTCAAGGAGGGCGCTCCTACACTTAGTAGCAGTCAACTAGGAGATACAGTCAGTTAACTGAGCAATCAAGGGGATAAGGTTCCCTAAATCATGGAACTGACTGTTCGATATCCTAAATTTGTGCATGAGGGCGCATGTGTAACTCCAGTTATGGAAACAAGGCATACTAAGTGGCTACAAGGGATAATGATGGCCAAAAAAAAGCTCCAGGGGTCCCAAAATAGGGACTAGGTGCTAGGAGACTCAACTGTTGATGCATTGATGCATGGAGTGTTGCATGGAATGCATGAATGCAAAGCATGCAAAACCAAAACAAGATGTTGAGAATATTCCAACACCCCCCCTTAAGTCGGACTTTGAGAAAAAATAATGGAAAATAGGGACTTGGTTACTAATACCAATGGTCACCCCATACAATCAATCTAGAAAAAGTGAGGAAAGAGGGAAAAAACAGTGGGAACAAAACCCCCCCTCAAGATAGAATGTAAAAAAATACAAATCTACCAAGGTAGCACTCACCCCAAGAAGGGATCGGAGATGAGTGAACTTCTTCACTGAAAAAGTCTTGGTGAAAATATCTACAATATTCTCTTATGTAGGACAATAGAGCAGTGTGATGGTACGATCATGCACCAATCCTAGGATTTAATGTTGTGTATCTCAATGTGTTTGGTTCTTTGTCGTAGAACCAAATCTGTAGAAATCCTGATAACACTCTGATTGTCACAATAGATGACTTTTGGAGTACCGTAGCGAATCCCAAGCTTCCTTCCAGGAGGGAGAGAAACAAGCTCCCAAGTCTCATTCCTTTGAATACATTGGTACTTTTCATCCATAGTTGATATCCATCTTGGATCTTGGGAGGCCTCAAAGAAGGTTTTTGGATCTGATCCAATCATAAGAAAACATCTGTCAGAAAGAAAATGATATGTATCAGAGAGTGAAAACCTTGCATTGTGAAACTCAGATCTAGTTCTTCTTGGATCTTATGGATCTCCAACAATATCACCTGCAGATTCAATGGTCTTGGAAGCCCATATTGGAAGAGGAAGTGGATCTTCAAGTTCTTATGGATCTGGATCTAGCATTCACTCATCTTCACTTTCAGAGTCAAAATATCAACTTTCATGAGAGGATGCTTCACTACCTTATTCAATATCCTGTGGTGGAGTATTTGGCAAGATGTCTTATTCGACATGGTGGGAATCATGCAATGGCCACTCCTCAAACTGGACACTTCTCTCAATAAATGTCTGCATGGTAGATAGATATAGAAGTTTGTGGGCCTTTTCATCCAGTGCATATCCAACCAGTATACACTCTTTTCTTTGTGGCTCTAAGGCTCTCCTATTCTCAGAAGGAATCCTTGCCTAATCTCTGGATCCAAACACTCTCAGATGAGACACATCTGGTTTGTATCCCATCCATGCTTCGAAAGGAGTTTTTCCTTTTAGGACTTTGTGAGGAAATCTATTATGGAGGTATGTTGAACAGTTGGCAGCTTCTGCCCAAATTCTAGGAGCCAAATATTTAGACTCAATCATGCAAGTTACCATCTCTTTCAAAGTTTTGTTCTTTCTCTCTGCTACACCATTATGTTGTGTTGTGTAAGGAGCAATGTGTTGCATATAAATACCTTCATCTGCACAAAATAATGAAAACTCATTCTTCACATACTCTCCTCCATTGTCAGTACGAAGGACCTTGATATTCTTATCAGTGAAATTTTCTACAGAAGCTTTAAAAAATTTGAAGTATTCAAAGACTTGTGACTTCAACTTAAATAAATATTCCCAACTGAATCTAGAATAATCATCTATGAATGTTAAGATGTATCTTGCATTATTCAAATATATGTGAGGAAGAGGTCCTGATATGTCACTATGAATCAACTCAAGAGGATATGAGGCTCTCTTTTCCTTTCCTTTCTCAAACTTCTGCTCCTGATGCTTACCAATCAAGCAACCTTTACAGGTGCCTTTATAAAATCTGATGTTCGGAATCCCTTCAACCATTTTATGATTGTGCAGTTTTTGCAAATATTTGTAGTTGAGGTGCCCAAACCTCTCATGCCAAAGTATGCTCACTTCATTTGCATGAGTAAGAAGTGCACTTTGTTTTGAGTAAGGCAAGAAGTGAGAAAACTCACAGAGTTTAGAATGGTGATCTACAATTCCTTGTGCAATGATCTTCCTAGATGATATCTCTTGGATTTCAACTGCATTAGGAGTAAAAATTACCTTCTTGGGAACCCCTGTATGGTTCATTTGATAAACAAAAAGGAGGTTAGATGGAAAGGTAGGCACATAGAGTACATCATTGAAGTATCCATGTTCCAGATTGATCCTTCCAATCCCTTCTGAGGAAACTTCAGATTCATCTCCCAACAGAGGGTTAGAATTCAGAGAATAGATCCTTAGAAGCAGACATGTGTCTGGATGCTTCAGAATCTATGATGAAGGAGGTTCCATTCAAAGTGCCAGCCATGAGTGCATGGAACCTCTCTTTGTCCTCTGATATAAGATCAGCTTCTTTCTTATAACATTTGCAGGTACTGGAAGATTGTTTTTCTCTAGAATCCAGGCCATGAGATTAATGGTCTTCTTCATGAAAGCACTTTCTAGATGAAAACCTCTGTTTACAGCATGGAAATTCGGTCTTCTCTTTCTGGTTTTGCTTGCCTCTCTTTGGATTCGAGGTCACTTTTGACTGTATGGGAGTCTCCCTTCAATTATTCTCGTAAGGTTGATTTTCCTTACCCTTCTGCTTCCATTTTCCATTCGCATTCTTTCCTTCTCCTGTAGTAAGAGCTTGATCCCTCTTTGGTTTTATTACTCCCATTTGCACCAATTTGTCCTACTCCTTTGTGAGAGGGAGGATGAATGCATCTAGAGTGGGAATTTTCCAGTTTGGGATGGAAATATTTGTTGTTTCGAAGGTGGATACAAACAAAGAATAGTCTGATCCCAATTTTGAAATAATAGCAAGAATCAATTGCTTGTCTTCTTTCTCAATTCCACATGCTTTTAGCTGCACAACCAAGTTTTTGAACCTTGTGAAGAAATCTGTGATGGATTCGAAACTGTTGGGGCTCAATGAGATCAAATCATTCTCCAATTGACGTCCTCTCAAATAATCCTATTGCACAAATAAGGATTCGAGCTTTTTCCAAACCTCCTTGGGAGTTTTCAGACCGGAGATATGAAAGAGTAGATCTTTGGAAATGCCAAGGCATAGAAATCCAAATGCTTCATCAATTTTGTTTAGATACTTGGCAATTTCTGTAGCACCATTTGGTTCGACCTCAGTGCCCTGTAACACTCTGTATAGACCTCTGTTAAGAATGAAGATCTCTATCTGTCCCTTCCATTCGAAGAAGTTGAAGGGAGTGAGCTTGGGAATCAAGGTAAGATCCATAGTAGCTAATTGAATGTGCTTCTGATGATGGAATAACTTGCAAAAAAATTGGAAATTTATATGGAGTATTGTTACATAATCTATTGAACACTGCTTTAGGATAGTAGGAAATTTTATCCGGATCCTTCACACCTGGATAGAACTCAAAGGATTTCTCCAATGAATTCAATGAAATGGCACTAGGATTTGCTGTGGAAATCCAGAGGCTTCTGGTGCACTACTGAAGAAAAATAAATAAACTATTGCAACTCAAAAATATCTCACAAGCTTTGATACCATGTGCAATTCCAACGGGGGTAGATCACTAAGCTTGAACAAACCTCACAATTTCACATTGTTTATTGCAAAGAAGAATTAACAAGAAACATGATCAAATTCACTCATGAAACTCAAAATATATGAGAAACTATTGTTAATACATTCATCAGCTGTAAGATGGCAAAAAAATGATAATACAATAGAATGAATTTGATACACCTTGGAGGATTCAAATTCTCCTCAAGTATAGGCTTAGTTTGCATTGGAACCATCTACCGATAAGGTCTAGTGGCCACCGATGGTGAATAATCAGTCAATTGGAGTAGGACTGAGCATAACTGAATCATGTGGGCACCAAAATAGGGGAGCAGACTCCAATGGAGTGCATAACTAGTTTTCAGTGGTCAAGGAGGGAACTCCCACACTCAGTAGAAGTCAACTAGGAGCTATAGTCAGTTAACTAAGCAATCAAGGGGACAAGGTTCCCCAAATCATGGAACTGACTGTTAGATCTCCTAAATTTGTGCATGAGGGCACATGTGTAACTCCAGTGATGGAAACAAGGCCCACTAAGTAGCTAGGAGGGCTAATGCTGGCAAAAAACAAGCAACATGGGACCCAAAATAGGGACTAGGTTCTAGGAGACTCAAGTTATGATGCATGGATGCATGGAGTGCTGCATGGAATAAATGCATGGATGCATGGAGTGATGCATGGAGTGATGCATGGAATACATGCATGCATGCAAACCCAAAAAACGATGGTGAGAATATTCCAACAATTGGTACCACGAATTCTAACGCCCATCTTTTAAAAGGATTTATCACAAGCTAAGTCTGAAGTGGAATCTCGTTAATATTCCCTAGTTGTCCCATCCTTTGGAAAAAATTTAGAGCATTAAAACCCACTTAAGACTTAGGATATAAGTTTATTACATTTTTATTACTTTCCTAGGTAGTTTTACTATGATTTTGGCCACTTATTTCCTTTCTAGGCCCACCACTTGCCATCCTTATCCACATGAACGCATTCATGAGAATCTTGGATGCTTTTCTGGCTATTCTAAGTGTCAAAGGCACCCTTCTTGCTTTTTGACTTCTTTTTTTGCTTTTTAGTAGATAAGGTAAAAGTTAGGCTCTCTAGAGGTTTTGGCAGTTGCTTGTTTTTGTGGCCAACACACCTTTCCTATTTTTCACTCCAAAAGCTACCATATTTTTCTAATTTCATCCTACATCACCTTCCAAAAGCAATTTGGACAATTCGTGAGCTTTATGGCTGAGTTGGAGTTAGCAATTTCTACCTTGGGGGGTTTTAGCTAGTTTAGTAAGCCCACTTTTTGTGAGCAATTATAATGCCTCCAAAGCAATTCAAATTTCTGATGTAAATCTATATATTTGCAGCCTCTTTATGATACATGGTTGGCTGATGTGAATTTATGCTATACAATTTAATATTGTGCATAATTTTGAGTATGATTTTCAGTGTTCTTGACAATTCTAGACTAGCAATTTGTGTGAGAAGTGTTATTCAATATTATGATCAGCCTATTATATGATTTCACATGGTATCATAGCTATTTAGGGGAGCACAACTGCATCCATTAGCACACCATAAAAAAGGATTTTCCGGAGAAGTCCCGCGAACCATTTCCTTGCACCCTTGAGTTTATCTCAAGAGGTATACCAGGGCATGACAAACTCCTAAAAGTGCCTATTGTCATATTGCGGAGATATATAGTCTGAATCATTATCCATATATTTGTTTGGTTGTGTTTTTACAAGTACATATTAGTCTACAGTGCAAACCTCGGCTTACTCATGGATCCATCTCAGAGTATGCTTTTGAATCCATTCAATTACTTTCAGTGGAAGGTGAAGATGGAGATATTGTTGAGGTCAAAACGCCTCTATAGAGTGACCATGGGAACTGAAGCAAATCCTACTTTAGCTGTAGAAAAATATAATTGGCACAATCGGAGAGATGAGGCTTATGGCCTTCTTTGCCTCAGCACATCAACATGTCTTCTTTTCCATTTGGATGGTCTGAATTCACTGAATGAAGTTTGGGAAAAATTTAAATATTTGTTTGGTAAAACCGAATCTAAGAGGACATGAACTAGAGAATGAGTTGATTTCTCTAGTCCAACCAATTTCGAGAATCTACAGGATTATTTCTCCAAATTCAAGTCACTAGTTTTGCAGTTGAAGCTGTGCGATATTGTTAAAAAGGATGAGCAGTTAGTTTTGGAAATCCTTTCGATATTGGGGCAAGACTACTCGGTCTTTATATCAAATTTCCATGAAAAAAACTCACTATAAAGAATTGGAATATTCCCAGTCTGTCTGAATTCATGGAGTCTTTGATTCAGGAGCAAAATAAGCTTATGTTGATGGGTGCTTTGAAACCTACAAAAGATCAAGCTCTAGCTGCTGGTGACTCAAGGAATTCGAAGGGAAATAAGAAGGAAAACTCCAAAAAATACTTCTGAGAAAAATAAGGAGAGATATAAGCTACACGAGGATCCCTCCACCTCCAGAAAGGATCAACAGAAGAAGGAGTGAACCAAGTGCTCATATTGCCAAAGGGGATTTCATCCTGAAAGCTCCTTTATGAGAAAGACCATAGATTATATGTCACAATTCCTTGAGAAGAACCATATCCCCATTCTTGAAGGCTCAAAGAAGAAGGAAGGAGGTTCTAACTCAGATGATAAGGAGCGATTCCATGCTCTAATATCCAACACATATTCATCAACTTCTTACATCATTGTTTCCATAGCTTCAAGGCACATGGTTGCAACTAGAGAGTCGTTTGCTGCTCTTGATTCCTCTGATGGCCCATGTCCTATCATTGTTCTTGGAGATGACTCATAAACTGCTTCAAAGGGTAAAGGTAGAGTAGATATTAACAATGGATCATTTTTTAATGTCCTTTATGTCCTAGGTCTAGCTGCAAACTTATTGTCTGTCTACCAAATTACCCATACTAGTTCACCCAAAATAGTTTTCTTTACCTCGGCTGATGTGGAGATCTCTAAGATCTCCACAGGAAGAGTTGTTACATTAGGCATTGCCGATCATTCCACCAGAGTTTACAAGTTTTCACTATTTTTTCCTATATCTCCACCAGTATCACTCCTCTCTCATGCTAATGAAGCAAGCAATATTTGGCATGAGAGGTTTGTCCATCTAAATTATAGATACCTTCATGAGTTACATGATAAAAACATGGTTGTAGGGTTTCCAAACATCACCTTCTCTAAGGGAGTCTGCCAGGTCTGTATTCTAGGAAAACACCCTGAGAGAAAGTTTGAGATATCAAGGCCTGAGAGAAAGTTTGAGATATCAAGGCCTAAGAGAACATATGAACCCATTGGATCTGATCCATAGTGATATTTATGCTCCTTTCCCTCACTTGTCACTAAAAAAATCCAGATACCTATTAACCTTCATTGATGATCATACTAGGTATTGTTGGGTCTACTTCCTGCAGTTTAAGTCTGAAGTTTTCAAGGTGTTTAAATCCTTTGTTGAAAACTAGTCTGGTGGGAAGATAAAGGAAATCAGATATGATAATGGGGGAGAGTACATTAAATCAGACTTTCTACATTTCTGTGCAGTTCCTGGCATACACATGCAACACAATGTACCATACACTCCTCAGCAAAATGGAGTTGTTGAGAGGAAGAATCAATCTCTTAAGGAGATGGAAACTTATATGCTTGAAGCAAGATATTTGCCACCAAATTTGCAGCCTGAAGCAATAAAATATGCATCCTACATACAAAACAAATTCCCACATAAATCACTGAAAGGATTTACCCTTCATGAAGCTTGGTGTGGTCATAAACCTGATATTCCACATTTCAGGATTTTTGGTGTCAAGGCTTAGGATAGAGTTCCATTTGAGAAGAGAAGAGACTTAGAGCCACAAAGTATGCCATGTTTGTTTTTTGTCTACTCATAAGACTCAAAGGGGTACAAACTTCTTGATTTGATCACCCAAAAGGCATTCATAGAAAGAAGTGTTCAGTTTGAGGAAGAAACCCTACAAGGAGTTGTGATTGGAGAATCTTCTCAACCACCACCGGAAGAAGAAAATGAAGACTTGCATGAGGCTTCTGATGATGAATATTCAGATTTAGATTCAGATTTTTATGTTGATGATATGATTTCAGACCCAAGATCACCAACAAGGCTAGAGTGGGCAGCAAAAACCATAGAAGTTGGTCAAGATCCTAGAAAGACTAGGTCACATTATGAGAATGCATTTTCAGTGAGGGATCCAAATATTGTTGAGAAATGTTTTCTCATGGTTGAATTAGATTCTAAAACATATTAATAAGCCTCAAAATATCCAAGATGGAGGTATACTATGGATGAGGAATTCCACTCCCTGCATGAGAATGGAACTTGGGAGCTAGTCAAGGTTCCGTCGGGAAGAAAGCTAGTAAGATGAAATGGATCTACAAGACTAATATGGTTGTTGATTCCGATGCAGTCAAGCACAAAGCAAGGTTGGTGGCCAAGGTATTTTCACAAGTCCAAGGTCTAGACTAGAGTGATACCTTTTTCCCCAGTGGAAAAAATGCATTCTATTCGACTAGTTTTGTCAGTTACAAGAACAAATTGCAACAACAAAGTGTTGGGTAGTTCATCACATGGATGTAAAGTCTTCTTTTCTTCATGGTGATATCGAGGAGGAGATATATATGCAGCAACCTGAAGGATATGTTGCAGATCCATCACTTGTGTGCAAGCTAAATAAATATTTGTATGGACTCAAGCAAGCTCCCAGAGCTTGGTATGAAAAAATGGACCATTTCCTCCTGGCACAAGATTTCCACCGGTGCAAATCTGATCCGAATGTGTATATAAAGAAAATAAATGGTAATATTGTGATTATAGTATTATATGTTGATGATTTTCTAATCACAGGAAGTGCCACTAATGAAATTTCGTCACTAAGGACAGCTTTGCATCAAGCTTTCTCCATGACAGACTTGGGGATTCTCAAGCAATTTTTGGGGCTTGAGATCACTCAGTCACCCAAAGGAATCACTGTATGTCCATCTAAATATTCTTCTCATATGTTAAAAAAGTTCAAGATGGCAAAGTGTAAGGCTGCAAAGACTCCTTTCCTTTCAGGATTCAGGATAGAAGAAGGGGATTCTACACCCTTGGTGAACAACACTCTCTACAGGAAACTAGTTGGAAGCCTATTGTACTTGACTCACTACCGACCATATTTGAAATATGCAGTAAGTCATGTTGCAAGGTATATGGAGCAGTCACATGAGCTCTATTAACACCCAAAAATGGTTCACTAGCTCATCTCCCTAGTCACATAACCCATTTGTCCACTTTTCCTACCATTTTGGCCTCCAAAACCCTAAAAAACCCTCAAATGGTTACCGAAAAGGCAAAAAATCATTATTCCCCTCCTCAATTAATGAAAAACGTCAAAAATTATTTCAAAAAGAGGGAGAAACCCTAAAACCATTTACCAATAATATTGGTTTCCCAAAACCATGGGTCAAGAATCCACCATCTAAAACCTCTATAAAAGGTGATAGATGCCCCCCATTTTCACATCCATGATCAACTCTTCACACCCTTATGCTGCCGAAATTCCTGTTGAACTTTAGCCTATCACCTTGACTTATGTTTACCATTACAATTGAGTCTTGGCCACCTTTGGAGCATTTGGAGAAGAGCAAGGAACCCTGGAGACTTGGTGCACTACTCACATACGGATGCAAGGGATCCTACAACCTCACCTTTTAAGGTAACACCATATTGTAAACCATCTTTTACACATTAATACACGAAAACCATATTTTCATTCATGGGTTCCTGTGTGTTTTATTACTGCAGTAGTTAATTAGTTTATTTTTATTTCCATTATTGCACTCACATATATTACTTTAATTTGTTTATTTCTTAGTTTTTACCCATTTACATGAACTCCTACTAAGGGTTCCTGAATCCTTAATAGGTGCTCTTTAGCACGAGCTGGCTTGAAAACACTAGCTACAGTTTTGGCGACTCCGCTAGCTCGATTCCCATAGAATCTTTGCTTTATTTTTTAGTTTTTACTTGTTATTTTGTTTGCATTTTATAGATCTGGTCAACCCCTTGGACCCCATACTTGCAGATCTGGCCCTTTCCCTCGTTGTAAGCTTCAAAACTTCTATTTTTCCGACTTGGTCTGCGACTATCGAAACCTTTTTTCGCGTTGTGGATCGAGACTGTCGCCCCGACATTCGCACCCTGCAGTGCTCATCCCAGCCCAAAAGCCGTGCCCTGCAACACGCATCCCGGCCCAGAAACTGCACCATGCAGCGCGCTTCCCAGCCCAAAACCTGCACCCTGTTCCATGTTATGGTTGGCCTGTTCCAGTGCGACTTTTCTGTAGTTTCCCGCACCCTGCAGCCATTTTTTCCACTTTTTCTGCCCTAACAACCATCTGTTTGCTTGCATCCATTTTGCTAGCTGTACTTTTTCACTATTTACTTGCTGCAACATTTAAAATATTTTATTTAGCATTTACATTTCAGGAAGTCCTTTTATTTTACACAGCAGTTAATACTTTTTATTTCAAGTTTTAGTTAGTTAGTTGCCACACTGGGAAATCTTGGGTACACACCACTTGTGCACACACTATGTCACCATAATTCAAGTGAGCCTTCAAATCTACTTAACTTAACCAACTTTAACCCCACTTGGGGAACAAAAAAGAACTTTGTAGTTAGGTAGGACATTGGGGATAGGCATCCAAATAACACCCCTTTGTCACTTACACTTGAGACATAGTTGTTGTCCATTAGGGATCCAAAATTCCCTATTACTTGTTGGTACAGTTAAAATCGATTTGTCGGAATGCCTCTCCCTTAGGAGGGCAAGTAGAAATACTGGTTCCGAAAGTCTGAGTGGAATGTCGCTCTCCATTCTATACTGAAGGACACCAACTCGTTGTTCTCGTCGTGCATACTGGCGCCCATACTGGGTGTGCGATGGCCAAAGAAGTGAAGCTGCAGGACACCTTTCCGGACGTGCTATGAACGGGGTAGCTTAGTTTTCATTCTTATAGGGATCTTTTTCCTGGAGTCCCTCTTTTACATTGTAGATGTTGGGTATCTAATCTAGACACCAGGCAATACATACAGTTCATTTGTATAAAAAGATACATATATCTTGGCTCATTTTGTCCAAAGAAAATTCTAGTACTTGTGTATATAAATGCTAGAAGAATAAACAAGGAATGTTGTTGTTTGATGAATTCATTTTTTTGTTTGCATATTCCATATTGGTATGATGCCTTCAGAAAACCATTCAGAAGCAATGCTAAATCTTGGATTGGAAGGGTCAATGTATTTAATTTTCATTTTCTATGAGTCTTCAAATGTTTGAGAGAAAATAGACACAAAAAGAGTGAGTGGTATGTCTCGTGTGCAGTGGAATACTAGGGAAAAGGGTGCAAGTTTACCACTTATGTTCGGGATTATTGTAAAACAAAACTTTCTCATTGACCTGACTTTCGCACTGGAGAAACAAGTCATGGGGAGGTGCCATATAGGACAAGCAGCGAATCAAACAACGTTTGGTAGCCAAGTTCTATAAACAGCTCTGTAAATACAAGTTTTGGATGGAAGAAAGCTTAGTATTAAGAAATATTCTTCTCCGACCACCTTGTTTGACTCAGGATTATGTCAATTCGAGCATGGTTGTAGAGAGGAAACGTAGTTATATCTGAAGGAGATTGAATTATAAGTTCCAACCAATTTAGAAGTGCACTTCGAAGATGACAATCACCCGAAGACACCAAGACAAACACAGTTTTGTATGTTGACATGAAAGGAGGTAGAAGCACAGATATATTGCTTTACTATTTTGACATACTTTGATCATTACTTGTTAAATAATTTGTGACTACCTTATTTTGGAATTGGGTGATCAGTGGATACAATGGAAGGAGAATGGATAAATAATAAATATACTACATGAGTGGCTTTCTCCAGATAAGTATATCGAGAATCAATATCTTGTTGTTTTAGTGGTAGGTTGAATTTATAAGTTTGAGTCAAAGATTTGGATGAACACTTCAAAAAAAAGGGGGGGGGGACAAGCATGAAGACATGGGTTTCAATGGAAGAGAAGAAAAGGGAAGGAACACCAAGATAGTGTTCCTAAACAAAAAAGACAAGGTGAGACTAGCATGCCCATAAGAGGACATTATAGCAATGAAGGAAGAAAGAAGCGCACTCTCACTTATTTTCTTCTTGTGATGGTGTAGATTGAGTCGTTGCACTTTCCTCGTTGCTATCCTTCTACAATATTTCACAAGAAGTTCCACAATATTCCACAAGGACTCTCATGCTTAAGAATTCCAATAATGACCTGCTGTAGGTCCAAGTAGGTGTGTCATTGTATACTTTGGACAATAATTAGAATCGTGAAAACTATGATTTAATTAAAGTAACATGACAACTAGAAATGATTATCGAGTATTAAAATCTTATACATTATGGATTATGGGGGCCTTGGGAATAATTTAATGGAAAGATGTACGATGAATTAATAATGAATACATATAGTAATATCACAATGAAAATAAAATGATTTTATTTTTTTTTTATTTTTGAGACATATTATTATTATCATTTATAAATTATGGAGGAATTTTATTGTTCAGAGAATGAAAGATGCCCATATTGTTGTATCCTAGATAATGGGATTACTTATTTTAACATAGTACTTAGGTGATGAAAATATACAAAAATACACTAGCACCTAATAGCCAAGTTTATTGTACCTAGTCCATAAAATACTCATTTTCTTATAAGATGAGGAATTACAATCATAATACATGATTAGTAGATGAACAATATCACTTAATGAGAAACAAGAAGAAAATTGATTAAATGAATCTAATCTGAACTTAATCTATATACTAGTCGAGAGTGTGAATGCCTCATGTATACAGGATATGTGATATTTAGGTACTCATTCCTAGATGTTCAAGAAATATTAAGGTACCTATATATGCCATGTAATGAGTTGGTTAATCGTGATAGGAGTGTTCTTGATATTTATATTTTGTTCTATATATGATATGCTTTAAGTTGATGATCATGAGATGAATGTTCATAATAACATGCATCCTTGTGTTACTTAAGGAGACAACTGATTATTAGCATATGGCTCCATTTCACCTAAGACATATGGTTATTAGGTTGTGCATGGGACACTTCTTGATGTTATTTCATGACGTTGTGGTTCTTTATAAGATAGATGACGTGTGGAACATAAAATGATATTATTTCGTGATGATACTAATTTAGCATTTTAATAGCTTTATCACGGCATCTAGAGATAAATGACACTTGGCACATAAATGGTATAAAATCATGTTGTGGTTTAATATGGTATGTTACAACTCTGTCATGTATTAGTGGGGAATAAGAGATTATATCAGATATTTGGTATGACGTGTTATCGTTTCATGGTAACCCTTATTGCTCCCCGTAGAATGCATATTTGATATGAAGATGGATTGTGTGTGTTGTTAGAATGCATATTTAATATGATGATGGATTATGATGGATTATGTGGGTTGTTACTCCATGTTGATAGTACTAATGTTGAAATACAATAGCTTATCATGACATATTAATGAGATGCTTAGTAAAATTATGAAAGTATCACGGCCAATTATGTTATAATGGTAGCACAAAGCACCTAAATGCATTAGATGTTAAACTTGGCTTGACTTAGCATGACAATGGCTTATGATGCAATGTAATGCAATATGAACTGGTGGCTAGACATTCTTGTTAGAACATGATTCAAGGTTGATCCATGATATATTATTATATTGAGAAATGGTTACTAATGATTATTCATTATGGTAAGTACCAGTTGTTCCAAGTGATCCACTCAAATAGCCTGATGAGGCTAAGTGTTCTATGATTTCGTGGGAGCCCATAACCACGAATGAGAATGGATACTATAAATAAATTATGGGCTGGGGGACAAGCCCAGCAATTAGCTCTATGCCAGTAGCGCCTGACTTTTGTACCAAAAGTTGGGAAGGTGGAAATGCCATAGATACATCTCGGAGAACTTCTGATGTGACCAGAGTCCACGGTTGGAGGCATACTCATCGAGAGGGAGGTTTATGTAGAAGGACTTCTGATGCTCGGGGCTAGTGCCTTGAGGGTGTTGTGGAGGATGTTTAGGATAGCCTTCCGAGATGCTTGGGGTATAATGATCCTAATATCAGGATCAGGGTATTGGGAACCAGATGTCGGTTAGTATCGATGAGACCCAGATTCCGGTTAGAATCCGATGAAACCTTATTATTACCAAAAGTTGGAAAGGTGGCAATGTTGTGGTAACTTCCCGGGGAACTTCTGATTCCTGTTGTATGATCCGCGGACAGGTTACAGTAGAGGGCCCGTGCCATGGCGAGCAAAACCATCCAGAGTTGAAGCGGAGGTTTATGGAGGTGGCAGATGGTATGATTCTTAGGGAGAGGGTGAGTAAGGAAAGAGGAAGCAAATATATACACAGTCATAAAGTATTAATTAATTGTTATATGCGTATGATGCATAATTGTTGCTATGGTTGCATACTAGACTCATAAGGAATTACTTAAGAGCATGTTGTAACTTAGGGATTTTGATTGTATTAGTGTGGTTTGGAGACTTCTATGTGGTGGCCACACATATAAATCTCTTAACTTCACAATAGTACTAGCTACCTATATACTCTAGTATTTACTTGATTGATTGATTGAATAAGTATAGTCTTTATTGCTTGAAGATTATAACTTCGGGACGAAGTTTCATGAAGGGGGGAAGTATGTAACAACCCTCATGTAATATAATGAAATAAAAGGGGTAAATAATAAAAAGGGAATATATATATAATGAAATGTAAAATAGTAAATAAAAGGGGTAAATAATATAATGGTGAATATGAAAGAAAAAGGATGGGAAAACAAATTGCATTAAAAGAAATTAAGAAAAAGGGGAGAAGGGGGAGATAAAAGGAGGACAAGAAGAAGAGTAGAGGATCTTTTTTTAGTCTTTTGGAATTTTTCAAAGGAGAGCTTTGGAGGATCCAAGAAGGAGGAAAGCAAGATAGAACTGGCATAGGGTTAATTGTTGGGGGCTCAGGGACCTCAACCATTGGCTGGGGGTTGGTTGGGTGGAGAGTCATCCCCCCACCTTCAGTTGCACACATTGGAGCTATCAAGGTAATGGTAGTTTCTAGGTCATCTAATCATGTATGGCTCCTTAATTTTCATAGTATAATTTATGTTATTATTGATTAGATCCACTTTCTTTTGTCATATCTTCTATGCTTGTTGTTCTTTGTTTGTTAGTGGGATTTATATGAGTTACAGATTATCAGATCCAGTGTTGGTATATGATTTCATTTGCATGTTGGTTCTTTGTCCTATTATAGATTTATATGAATTTTGTGAGTCTTACATCCTTAGCCATTTGGTTCTCCATTTCGTATTGCTTGACTGCAGATTTCATCACCCTGCAGGGAATACGATTTGTGTGAGCTTTCATATCTCTTAGATAGGTGTTTGCATACTTATATACCCTCATTTGGATTAGTGAGTCTACCTTTTTCATTTTTTAGGAGTGTTGCTTGTTGGTATTTTGACCATTTTTATTGTCGATCCGCTTGTTGTAGCACGTTGTTGCAGCACACGTTTTGAGCATTGTTGTTGGCCTGAGTGCCATATTTTTAGAGCTATCCTTTTGCACACACGGTTGCACTACAATTTTTTATCATTTCACTCACCACAACCCCTTAGCACTTTTAAACCTGTCACCATTGATTCACAGAGACATTCTCGTCGCCTTCGGGGCCAGTCCCTGCAACACGGTTCACTTGACCACACCCGTCACAGGCGCAGAGCCTCGTAAACAGATACCGGCGCCCCTTATTTTACCTCTAATTTTGACTCAGATTTACCCATATACACAAATCCGTCTATCCCCATGGATAGCGTGACTCCCAACCCCTTCTATGGCGGGATTGTTTGTGGTGGATCCACCACTAGCTCAACTACCACTTCAACATCTATTCCTACTATACCATCTGTAGGACCTACACCTAGTATTCCTATCACTACATCCATCCCTATGGTTAGTGAATTTGTTACAACTACAGTCCCATTGGTGACTAGTAGCACACTTGGGGGAACATGCCCTTCCTACACGATTCCCCCACCCACGATCCCCATCATGACCCACACCATTTCTCCACCCATTGGGGGCAGTGGCCCCACTATAGCCGCTACAACTAGCACAAACGCCCCTGCAACCATATCACATCATTCTACCAGTTTTCCATTCATGGCTAGCCTCAACCTCCCTGATCTAGCCAGATTTACCAACAATCCTATTCGACATGGCCCCACATGGCCTCCCGCTCCTACCAAACTCCCTTCGGACATCCCTAAGTTTGAAGGGAAGAGTGGTGAGGACCCCCAAACCACATCATATCCTTCCACTTGTGTTTATCCTCCAACTCCATAGTGGATGACTCCATCTGCCTCTGCCTTTTACAACAGACCCTCACTGGCTCTGCAGCTAAGTGGTACATCGAACAACCTCACGGGACACATTCCACCTTTACATCCCTTGCTTCAACTTTCCTGCAGTTCTTTCAGTTACCAGTCCATTACGACGCTGGTGTAGAGATCCTACAGTCTTGGAGACAGAACACAGCTACCCACATCACTAACCATATTCATGAGTGGCGTAAATGTCAAAGTTTATGTAAGATCAAGTTAGACGACTGCATCTTCCTAGATTGGTTCTTGAAATCTCTTATACCAGTTATTTCCAAGGATGTGGCATCTGAACGGCCCCAAACCGAAGAGGAATCCATTATAAAAGCCCAACAATTTGACCTCATCTATGCTCAGTCGGGCTACTTATATTCCATTTTACATAATGCTCCCCACGACGATTCCTCCAGGAAGGGCAGGCTGGGGGAATCCCACGCTGTCGACGACATTATTGGGCACATTGCATCTCATAGTCAGCCTTATACTGCTATGCCTCCTGCTAGTCCCCCGGCTTATAGTCCTATACCCAATTCAGCCATGAGTGGCCCCGTCCTTTCGCGTGCCACATCCCATTCTGGATCAACAACCTCGTATGTTCCCATGGCCCAAGCCCCTCATGTCCATGGACCTTCATGTCCAACACATTTCTACAGTCACACACCGCTAGCATACACTCCTCCAGCCGCACCTCCTGCCTATTACCATCAATGGGATGCACCTGCACCTGCACAACCTCAAGCCCCTCCTGCTTATTGTCCCTCGCAGGAATCAACTGCACAACCTCCATCCCCTCCATATTACTATCCACCGCAGGCAGCGCCAGCACCTGCTCAGCCACAGAATCCTCCTACCCCCAAGGGAAAGTTTATGCGCAACAAAATCAGCAGCAAAACCAACCTGCCCAAAGAAACCAGCAAGGCCAACAAAATCAAGGAAGAGGATGTAACCGAGGGAAAAACCAACCCCCGGATTGCGGCGGCCAACCACCCAATCGCCCAAAAAATAACGATGTTGCCCCAGCTAATCAAAACCCTAATCGACCACCTCGTCAAGGGAAAAACCCCAACTTACATACAAACCACCCATGTTCTATTTGTTGGGTCTATGGCCATTATACACACAATTGTCCCCACTTAGAACAATCTCACCAACTTTGGAATGATCATACCCAACGCCAAGGACATGCTGCTCCACCGGCACCACCCAACCCCCCGCAACCTAATGTCAAACCTATGGTGTTGCAGAATCCCTTACCCACGCAAGGAGTAGTGAACACCCAACCGTTGGCTCCCCCTCAAGGAGCTGTGACACCACAACAACAAATCACTTATGCTACACCTGCTAGTCAACCCATTGAATCGGGTACCCATCATCTTCTCATGATGTCATCGACTGACGTCAACCTTCAAACACGCCAAAATCAGCATGGTTCCACCACCAAAACCATTCCCGCCGACAAGGCTGCTAATGCTCTTCTCACTGATCAGTCGTTACGCATACCCGCAACACTGTGTTATGGGGCCCCGAAAGCTCCCCGCTTCCCATTACGCCGCATTAATAACAAACCCAACGCTCATGTTGCCCCCAATTATAATATCGTGGATGACTTATCCCAATCCCCCGTTGCTATGCCATCCCTAGAAGTTTTGAAAAACTGTCCTGCACAGTGCAAAACATTGTTATCCACCATAGGTGCGATAGATCCTTCTGACTCACGGATGATGGCATTCGATTTAGACCAATCTGAACCACTCATGCCTTCCACATTAGCATTTCAAGTTTCAGTGTCAATCCATAATCTTGTTATCCAACGATGCATCATCGATGAGGCTTCCTCTACATGCATTATGTCCACATTCGTATCGCATAATCTCGGATCCCCTACACTACAGCCATCCACGACTGACTTGCGAGCTTACGATGGCCACTCAGCTCAACCCCAAGACCTCCTGGCCAACGTTCCAGTCCAATTAGCTGGTAAAACTATCCTTATTGACATCGAGGTCATCAACGCAGAACTTGACTATAACCTCCTGCTTGGACGCAGTTACATGTATGCCATGAAGGTTGTTGCTTCATCAGTATTTTGCATTATGATGTTCCCCCATGAGGGACAGGTTGTTAAGATCGACCAACTTACGTATTATGACTTGAATGCTCCTGCTGCACCAGAAAACGTTCTCCCCATGATTGAACAACCGGTTCGTGGTGCACCCACCTCTTTGGTTTCCACCATTGGACCTGGAATTTACTCGGAGACTCCCATGACCTCTACTTTTCGGTCTGTTCCACCCCCTCAGCCGACAGTGGAGATATCTGATATGTGCACCATTTCTCCCAAACAAACGGTTCCTAACTCGCAACCACCATCGGTCCCTAGTCATGTTGGAGCCACACCAATCCACACAATCCCATTCTTGTTCCCACCCTCGGGAGTAGTAAGTGCACTGGTCATAGCCACACTGAATCTCCCCGGGTTAACACTAGGATTTTCCGTGTGGTACCTACCAGATCCTACTCCTCCCCCAACACCACACATCGTTCTCCAACCGGTCCAACTGATTAACACTGCTAACCACCCACCTCCTGGTGTGGCGACCACATCTGCATCCAACCCTGCCCCTCCACTGCCCAAGAACGATGGGGGCAGAGGCCCACAAACTTATACTGCCCCACTAACAACGAAACCCGTGAAACCTCCCCCTCCATTCCGCGCACCTCCTAAGTGCTCTTTATGTGATGACTTGGGCCATGCTACCCATAAGTGTCCACAACTGCCAAACCTTCAAGAGCACATGAAAACGTTGGATGATGATCCCAATATTCCGGTTGTCGAACTAGACACCACCCCTATACCGTGCAACAAATCACTGCTCACTAACCACTCATGCGCCATATGTGGAGTCTACGGTCATTATTCACACCATTTCCCATATCTACCTGAGTACAAGTTGGTCCTCCATGAGCTGAATCAATCTTCTTTAGAATCTTCCATCACTACTATCGAGGATATTCATCCCCCTGAATCCTCCTCCTCGGGAGAAATTAACACTATTTACATGATTTCCACGGATGGTGAACCCATTTCTCCTCCTGCATCTAGCCTCCCCTCTACTGAACTTTCAACCCAGTGCTTTCGTAGCGACGAAGAAATCATCGAAGCACTAACCGCACCTGACTACCCTTGGGATGATATGCACCATATATCCTACTTCATTCTTGAGGAGTCTACAACTGCTGCGGCCAACCAACTTTTGGTCGAGTCAAAAGACTTCCTCCCTAACAAGGTGGACTGGTTTAAGAACCCCATCCCAACTCCCGATGCCTTCGAGGAAGGTAACATGGCTAACATTTCACCCACCTATCACATTGATATATCTCACCCACCCAGCCCATCTGAGATCATTACATTAGGCACTTCCTGTACTGAAGACAAAATTCATGCCTATAAGAAGCTCTTCCAAGAGTTTCGTGATTTTTTTGCTTGGTCGTATACCGAGATGCCTGGTTTTGACCTCGCCATTGTTGAACACCATATTCATACCTAGCCGGATGTCCCACCCGTTCGCAAAAAGCAATGACCCATCCAAACTCCCTGCAGTAAAAGTTGAGATTGAGAAACTACATAAAGTCGGGTTCATTTATCCCATTGCTTACACCACCCAGGTTTCCAATCCTGTGCCAGTTAACAAAAAACAGGGCATCATTCGCGTCTGTATTGATTTTCGCAATTTGAACCGAGCTTTTCCGAAAGAAAACTTCTCCATGCCTTTCATTGACCAACTTATTGATGCATGTGCGGGAAATGAGATTCTATCCTTCATAGACGGTTTCTCTGGGTATAATTAAATTCACATTCGCAAGGAGGATTAGTACAAGACTGAATTCACTACCCCCTGGGGCACCTTTTCCTATCGAGTCATGCCTTTTGGTATTAAAAATGCTGGTGTCACATTTCAGCGGGCCATGACCTTTTGTTTCCATGATTTGACTCATATCATTCTAGTCTACCTACACGAACTCACGACTCGATCCAAGAAACGGTCCGACCATCTAAATGACATCTGTCAAGTTTTTCTGCGTTGTCGCAAGCATAGAATCCACCTGAACCCCCTCAAGTGTGTATTTTTCGTTCCTGTAGGTCGGTTGTTGGGTTTCATCATTTCCCAAAAAGGAATTGTTGTAGACCCTTTGAAGGTTCAAGCCATCCTAGACCTCCCATCCCCACGTACATTACCCCAATTACAGATCCTTCAAGGGAAATCCAACTTTCTCCGTCGCTTTGTTCCGGACTATGCTACGAAAGTGCATGGTTTCCTCCACTTGCTTCACACCCACATTCCTTTTGTTTGGGATGAACAAGCGCAAGTGGATTTTGAATCCCTCAAACAAGCCTTGACTTCTACCCCATTGATTTCACCTCCCGATTTATCGAAGGATTTTATCCTTTATGTTTCGGCATCCGACTATGCCGTTTCGGGGGTGTTAGTTCAAGAAGATACTGCGCGACAAGAACCTATCATTTATTATGTGAGCCAAACCTTATCCGAACCACAACTACGTTACCCCCGTGAGGAGAAGTTGGTGGTTGTCGTCGTCTTCTCAGTCCAAAATGTTCGCCACTATATCTTATTAAGTCGAACTACAGTTGTGGCATACTCTAGCCCCATGGTCTATCTCTTGAGTCACCTCCTTCTTCAAGACCACGTGGCTAAATGGGTCATAATACTTCAAGAATACGACCTCACATTTACTACTCCTAAGAGCACCAAAGCCCTTGCATTGGCACAGCTCATGACGCATTTACCATCCTCATCCACGTCATCACCAATCACTACCAGCTTACCTGATGACCACTTGTTTATCATTTCATCGGATGACCCCTGGTACGGTGACATCCTAGTGTACCTACGCACACAGAAGTTTCGATCTGATATCGACCGTGATTACCACCGTCACATACACCATCATGCCTCATGTTATCTCCTCCTTGGCGATGTCCTTTATAGATGCGGTGTCGACACCATTTTACGTCGATGCCTCACTCAAGACGAGGCTAAACAAATTCTCAATGATTGTCACAGTGGAGCTTGCGGAGACCATTTCTCCAGGATGGCCACTGCTCAAAATGGTATCTGCACTGGGTATTTTTGGTCAAAATTTCCAGCTCTTTTCCCCCAAAGCGAGGACCCCTCCCGCCCCTCTCCATCCAGTCATCATCGTTGGCCCTTTCTGCAAGTGGGCCATTGATTTTATGGAGTGCAACCCCCCCTCGGCGAATGGCCATAAATACATCATTGTGGCTCTTGACTATTTCACCAAATGGGCCGAGGCCATGCCTACATTTAAATGCAAAGTTGAGACCGTAGCCCAATTCGTTTTTAACCATGACATCACTCGGTTTGGAATCCCCAAGCAACTTGCATCCGACCATGGAAAACATTTTGAAGACACTGTTTGGAAGGAGTTGTCGACTTTTCTCAAATTTGAACACTAGTATGCCTCATCCTATTACCCTCAAGGGAATGGCCAAGTTGAGGCTATTAACAAAATCTTGAATACCATCCTTCAACACACCGTTAACCAACATAAGTCCAACTGGCACCACATGCTCTTTCCTACACTTTGGGCTTATCGTACTTCCACTAAGACTGCCACGGGTTTTACCCCTTTTTATTTGGTTCATGGTGTCAAGTCTGTTCTTCCCATCGAGTGCCAAATTCTCGCATTACACATTACTATTGAACTTCTCCAGGACACCTCACCTCCTAAGCAATGCTTAATCCTCTTGGAACAAGCCAACGAAGATCACCGAACAACCTTACAAATCATCGAGGCCACGAAAAACCGTTCCAAAGCCAGTTATGATAAGCATGTCCACCCTCGTAATTTCCAAGAAGGAGATCTAGTCTTTGTTTATGACCAATCCCATGACAAGACTAGTAAAGGAAAGTTTGAATCCATGTGGCAAGGCCCATACATAATCCATACCTACCTCGGCCACAGGGCATACATCCTCACCGATTCCGAAGGAAACCCCTTGCGCAACCCACGAAATGGGTTGTCTCTCAAACGCTTTTACCCTTAGCACTTTTCTGGACCCACTATTCCATGTTGTACAGTTTCATTCCTTTTTTATTTTTTTACTTTTGCATCTAGAATGTAATGTCCCTGGACCTCCCTTGTGGACATCAGAGGCCACCGAAGATCCGGCGTTACTTTTTTTTTCTCTTCTTTTACTTCCAAAACTACACATTGCCGCAATGGACTCGGATCCACAATCCACCATTGCGATCCGAAATCCACAATCCGCAATCCACATTGTTGGTGTGGAAATGCGGAACCGTGATCTACCATACCAAATGGTTTTCTGCAATCCGCATTGCGGATCCAGGAATGTGGAATCCAACTTTCTTGCCAAACGACCTTCCATAATCCACAATCCGCATTTGTGGATGCGGGAAGGCGAAAATCTAACCTTTCCATCAAACAACCTTCCGCAATCCGCATTGCGGGTGTAGAAATGCGAAAATCCAACTTTTTCGCCAAAATAACTTTCGCAATCCGCAATCAGCATTTGCGGATGTGGGAATGTGGAAATCTAACTTTCCCGCCAAATGACCTTCCGCAATCTGCATTGCAGGTGCGGAAATGCGGAAGTCTAACTTCTCCGCCAAACGTCCTTTCACAATCCGCAATCCACATTGCAGGTGCAGAAATGCGAAAGTCTAACTTCTCCGCCAAACGTCCTTCCGCAATCCGCAATCCGCATTGCGGATGCGGAAGGGTCATGCTTAGACCCCTTCTTTGGCAAGTTTCCAAAGCAACTTCCAAGGGTCATAACTTTCTCATCATAGGTCCAAATGAGGTAAGGTCAGTACTGTTGGAAAGCTCTTGGGAATATCTATCAAATGGTATAATCCCATTCCCAAATTAGTATATAACCTCCTCATTTTCTCCTTCAAATATCTTGTTTATAAACCTTCTAAGGTGCCTTCCATCCTTCAACAGGTCTCTACCTATCTCCTGCCATAACCCCATCTTTCCTCTGACTCACAGAGAGGTTTAGGAATACCGCAGGCCAGGTAACCATTCCCATGGTTAAGTGAAGTTAAGCAGTCCATTACGAGGGTACACATCTCATAACAAAACACATATAATAAATGAAGTTAGGCTAACAACACATCTAACACATGTAAAATTAGCAAAACATTAAACTCATGCAATTAAGTGAAGAATTCAACCAGCACACAGCCTTCCACTCAGGCTTACGCCTGGTCTACCTATTATTCACATTCATATGACCTTCATTCAACAGTTTAAGAAAAAAAACATAATAATAATAACATGAAATGACATCTTTCATTCCACATAACACTCTAACACTTATCTTTGTATCTTGAAGTTGCCCTGCAACTGGCTAAGTGAGAGCAACGTTCCACCCAACCTTAGGTCTCTGTCCATCCTATACTCTTCCAGCCGAGAGACCACCCCCAAGCTGGGCTATGCATCCACTAAGGAGGGCTAGTAGGCTCTCTAACAGTCAGGATCCACTCCAATGTTAATCCAACCTATAGCTGGGTTTATCAAGCAACCCCGTAAACATACTCATGCTAAGCCACCCTGTAGTTGGGTTTATCAAGCATACTCGTGCTAAGCCAACCTGCAGTTAGGTTTATCAAGCATACAGGGTAACAGGGAGGATATTTCTAAGCCAGTGAGCTCAACCACAGAGCTGCAGACATCTCATTCACTTAGCACGTACGGCACCCACATTATCGACCTCACCCAACACAAGGAAGGCTCCCTTCTCTACTACACAGTCCCTCAAGGCCCCTTCCCTTCTAATGATATTCAGGGTAGGTATAAGAAGGTCCAACTACTAGTTATATGATATTATAGCCTTCATTGGGTTCATTAAGCATTCCAACCCTAAACTCTATCTTTTACCTTTGCTAAACAAAATGGTTCATCGTAGGGTTGCGGACTAAACTCTGTCCCGCAACTCGACTCTTTGCTCGCGGTTTTCAGGCTTCACACAGCTTCTTCGGGATATTCACACCCCGTCATCTGGATCTAAAGGAGTCTGGATCACTCATGCATAGAAAGAACAGATTTCTCGTTCCTCCTCTGTGCATAGCAGCACTTCCTTCCCTTACCAACGAATGAACGAACCATCCCTTGAATGAACGAAGAACCCCCTGAACCAAAAAAACAAAATGAGTGAACCCCTTTCCCTCAATCTCAGCTTTGTTTTTTCTCCGCGAATATCTTCCGCCGACTTTCCTTCTCCACGTTGTGTAACTGAATCCGTACCCATACAGGGAATCAAATTGGTTATTCCTTCCCAAGTGGCAGCATGGGTCACCATCCCACAACCCCCTCACCTCTCCCTAGTGGATACCTTCGCCCCCCCTTCTCGTTAGCTGCCTCACTCAGCCAGTTTTGGGTATTTCATTGCAATATTAAACATTTATGTCCATTACAAAATTTCATGGCTTAATAGCACATGCATAGTTTCACTGTCAAATACTTGCCTATGAAAGAAAATCTTAAACACCCACTAGTGGGGCCTTGGACTTGAGCTCCACACTAGGGTCGACACACATTGCACAAACACAATATTTACATTGAGGCCAAAAATTACTAAGGAAGGGTAGGGGTATTACACCTCCCTCCCCCTTAGAACAACACCATCCTCAGTGTTCTCAAAACTGAACAAAAACGGGAATGCCTCTTTCATGGCTCACCGTCCATCTCCCAGGTCGCCTCCTCTGGACTAAGGTGTTTCCATTGCACCTTTACCTGTTTGATGGCTCACCTCCGGAGTAAAGTAATCTTCCTATCAAGGATGCACATAGGCTCCACTTGGAATTCTCCCTTTGGTTCCACCTGTATCACATGCAAATTAATGATGTGATTAGGATCATGTACATATTTCTTAAGCAAAGAGACATGGAAAACATTATGAGCTTTCATGTTAGCATGTCATGCAATCCTATATGCAACTGGTCCTATTCTATCAAGGAATTCAAATAGTCCACAATATATAGGTTCCAACTTGGCACAAATTCCCAACTTCATGGAGCTCTTCCTTGGTCTCACTCTCAAGTAAACATGATCCCCAATCTGGAATTCTTTATGTACTCTCTTCAAATATGCATAGCTTTTTTGTCTGTCTTGAGCTGCCTTCAAATTCTGTATGATCTTAACAACTTATTGCTCCATATCTTCAATCATTTCCGGTCCAAGCACTACCCTATTCACTGGGCTGTCCCAATTCACTGGAGTTCTGCATCCTCTGTCATACAAAAATTCAAAAGGGCTCATCTTTGACGATGCCTAGTACCCATTGTTGTAGGCAAATTCTACCAAGTGTAGGTAGTCCTCCCACTTGGATGGCTTATCCATCACATACATCCTTAACATGTCTTCAAGAATCTGGTTTACTCTCTCAGTCTGACCATCTGTTTGAGGATGATAGGATGTACTGAAAGTCAACTTAGTCCCCAACTCTCGAAATAACCCCTTCCAAAACTTGGAAGTGAATTTTGTGTCCCGGTCTGAAATTATTGCATTGGGAAATCCATGCAACCTGAATATCTCTCTCATGAAGATATTCGCAATATCATTGGCCTTGTGAGTAGACTTAACTGGAATAATGTGAGCTACTTTTGATAACTTGTCCACTACAACCATAATGGAATCATGTTTCTTCACAGTCGTGGGAAATCCCGTTATAAAGTCCATAGAAATCACTTCCCGCTTCCATTCAAGAATGGGTAGTGGCTGCAACAATCCTGCTGTATGTTGATGCTCTGCCTTGACCTGCTGACACTTTTGACATCTAGCAATATACTCTGCTATGTCCTTCTTCATCCCATGCCAACATTACTGTTTCCTTGCTGCGGTTATAGTTTTTTGATACCCTAGGTGACTAGAATATGGCTTTTGGTGTATCTCTCCCAACACAAGCTCCTTCAATTCTGCACAGTTTGGAATGTACAGTCTTGCATCTGGTACATAAGGACATCATCTTCTCCAATCCAATATCCTGCACACTTGTTATCCTCCTTACCCTACTATAAATTCTCCTTGATTTGTAGGTAAGCTTCATCATTAGCTCAAACTTCAATGATCTTTTCCTTCAAATCTGATTTACCAAAACTCATTGCTGTAACATGAAATTTCTTGTTGAGCGCATCACCAACCTTTTTCTCCTTTCCTTTGACATGTTTAATCTCCAAATCAAACTCATGGAGAAACTCCATCCATCTAGTTTGTCTGGCATTTATATTTGGCTGGTCAAATAAGTATTTTAAACTCATGTGATCCGTCCTGAGTTCAAATATTCTTCCCAAAAGGTAATGCCTCCATTTTTTGAGAGCATGTATTATGGCTGCTAGCTCTAAATCATGTGTGGCATAGTTCCTTTTGTGATCTTTCAGCTTCCTTGACTCATATCCAATTACAAATCCTTCTTTCATGAGTACTCCACCCAATCCTTCCATGCAAGCATCTATGCATACCACAAAGTCTTTGTTTGGATCTGCAATCTTTAAAACAAGAGCACTGGTAAGTAATTCTTTTAACTTCTGGAAACTCCTTTCACACTTCTCAGACCATATAAATTTGACTTCCTTCCATTGTAATGATGTAATTGGGTGATCTATCCTGGAGAAACTTTTAATGAATCTTCTATAGTAACCTGCAAGGCCCATAAAATATCTTACATCTGCAACATTCCTCAAAGTAGGCCAATCCTTTATGGCCTCAATCTTCTATGGATCTACTGCAATACCTTCTGCTGAGATAATATGTCCCAAATACTGTACCTTCTACTGATAGAAGTCACACTTGCTCAGCTTTGCATACAACTGGTGTTCTCTAAGGACTTGCAATACCATTCTCAAATGTTCAGTATGCTCTTCTTCATTCTTTGAATACACCAGAATGCCATCCAAGAATACAATCACAAACTTATCCAAATATCTGTTGAAGACATTGTTCATAAGACACATGAAAGTAGCATATGCATTGGGGAGACCAAATGGTACCACAGTGAACTCATAGTGTCCATATCTAGTTCAGAAAGCGGTTTTGTGATTGTCTTTGTCCTTTATCCTCACTTGATGGTAGCCAGACCTCAAGTCAATCTTGGAAAATACTTTGGCTTCCTTCATCTGGTCAAACAAGTCATCAATTCTTGGCAATGGATACTTGTTCTTGATTGTTACTTTGTTTAGCTTCCTGTAATCTATACATAGCCTTAAAGTCCCATCCTTCTTCTTAACAAACAACACAGTCGCACCCCTAGGGGATACACTCGGTCTGATATACTCCTTGTCCATTAATTATTGCAACTGCATTTTCAATTCTATCAGCTCAGGTGTGTTCATCCTGTAAGGAGATTTGCAACTTGGTGTTGCTCCTAGAACAAGGTTAATGGAGAAATCAATGTCTCTCTTGGGTGGTAGTCCCGGCACTTCTTCTGGAAATACATACTGGAACTCCTGCAACAGCTGAAGGTCTCCCAACTTTGTCCCTTTATCTTCTGTTGAATCTGATATATGCATAGCATATAATTGACATCCCTTTCTATAGAACTTTCTCAGCTGTAAGGTTGAAATCTGCCTTACCGAAACTTGTTTTGGAATTCCTTTAACCAACCTTGGTATTTCTTCATCATCAACACACTCAAGTACCTTCTTATAGCATTCAAGCTTGGCTCTATGCTTTTCCAACCAATCCATGCCTATTAAGGCATTATAAGATCCTAAGGGTAGTACATTCAAGTTTACCTTGGTGGGTAGTCCATTCAACTCTATGGAACGGTCCACCACTACTTCACTCACCTTTCTCTTAGTCCCAATGGCTAGTTGAACTAACCAAGACTTACTCGGTTTCACTTTACTAAGTGAGCAACTTTCAACCACCTTAGGGGACACATAACTATGAGTGGACCCTGGATCAATTAAAACAGAAATAGATTGCTTAGCAACCTTACCTTCAACTTCTACCACTGTTGATTGGTGGTCTACCTGGTGATCATCCAGTGCTACATAGATTCGAGGTGTGGCTTTGGACATATATTCTACCGTGGTTTCTTCTCCCAAGTTGTGCAAGCTTCGAGGATTCCCTCTTCGATTTGGGCAGTCTCTAAGCATTTGGTTGTCTCCACATCCCCAACACTGAAGTGGTCCTTTTGATGTTTTCTCTGCTGTTACCACTGGTTTGAATCCACTTCCTGCTAGTTGTCCCTGTGGAAACATTCTGGATTGATTCTTGAAAGGTGGCTTGAAGCCACTTTTCCTTGGTTCAAATCCTCCTTTGGGTTTTCCTTTCCATGTTGTTTGAGTGTCTATCTTCCCTTTATTCTGCTCATAACAGAGCATGTCCACCCTAATGGCTTCATCCAGACTTGGTGGATGGACAAACTCAATCCTATCCCTGTAGTTCTATGGTAGGATTCCAAGGAAACACTGAATCTTCACCCTTTCATTCTTGATGTAGTCTACATACCTTAACAATTCCAAGAATTTATGAACATGTTCCTCCATGGAGTTTTGCCCCAACCTAAGTTCATTGAACTCCTTCCTCTTATTGTCATAATACCTAGTTGATAGGTATTTTTCCTTAAAGTATCTTTTAAACTGTTCCCAATTGATCCTTGTTTCACTGGTTCTCTTCACTTTCATGAGATGTTCCCACCAAATGTAAGCTTTGCCATTCAGATTGTAAATGGAAACTCTAGCCTTCTCACTTTCTGAATAATCGTTCATTTTGAAGTACTTTTTCATCCCAAGTAGCCATGCCTCTGCCTCCTAGCCGGTCTTTCTTTCTCCATCAAAGGTAAGAGGCCTTGTTTTCCTAAATTATCCCTATGGGATTCCTTTCTCTCTCAGTCTTGTTGTAAGTATTCCTTGGACTTCTTTAAGAGTCCCTCTGGTGTCCTGATCTGCTGGAAGGAGATCCCGGAGAGGATGTTCTGTGCCTTCTGCTCACATAACCTCTTCTATGGATTGGAGTCCTCTGCCTAGAACGACCTCTAGAGTGACTAACTGCATTCCTTTCTTCTCAACCCATATTACTTGGATTGGACCCCATATTTACTTTCTGATGCATGTCAGCGAAGCTATGCAGAATGGCCGCATTGAGTTGGTGTTGCTCTTCTTGTGCCTTTATCAACCTCTCATTAAAGCTTACCATGGTCTCAACCAACTCCTGGGGAGTCACCTACTCCCTTTTTCCATTAGACGTTGTTTCAACATGTTCTTCCTACATGTTTTCCCCTAGCACGTCCTCTTTAGGATCGTAGGGATCCTATGCATCATTAACGGTCACCATTCTTGCTTTCTAACACACGACCTTGCTGTATGCTCCGACTATACCTACTGAAATCACTGTGCATGATATAAATGTTTATTAGACAGCATAGGACTTGAAACATCCATACAATCTGGAAATTCATTCATTAACAGTTAATACATAAGAGTTTTGTTAAGTTTAAACAGTGCCACGGGCATTTCCTTGCGTGCGAATTCTTCCATGGTTCGTCCCTAACAACCCCAGTATTGTAACCTCGCTCGGATACCACTCTGTAACGTCCCTGGACCTCCCTTGTGGACTTTAGAGGCCACCGAAGATCCGACATTACTTTTTTTTCTCTTCTTGTACTTCCAAAACTACACATTACCGCAATGGACTTAGATCCGTAATCCACCATTGCGATCTGCAATCTGAAATCCGCAACTGCGATCCGCAATCCGCAACCCGCCTTCCGCAACCCGCAATCTGCATTGCAGGTGTGGAAATGTGGAACTGTGATCTACCGTACCAAACGGTCTTCCGCATTGCGGATGTGGGAATGCGGAATCCAACTTTCTCGCCAAACGACCTTCCGCAATCCACAATCCGCATTTGCGGATGTGGGAAGGTGGAAATCTAACCTTTCCATCAAACAACCTTCTGCAATCCACAATCCGCATTGTGGGTGCATACATGCGGAAAACCAACTTTTCCGCTTAACGAACTTCCGCAATCCGCAATCCGCATTTGCGGATGCGGTAATGCGGAAATCTAACTTTCTCGCCAAACGACCTTACGTAATCCGCAATCCGCATTGCGGGTGCGGAAATGCGGAATTCTAACTTCTCCGCCAAACTTCCTTCCACAATCTGCAATCCGCATTGCGCGTGCAGAAAATTCGAAAGTCTAACTTCTTCACCAAACATTCTTCCACAATCTGCATTGGGGATGAGGAAAGGGTCATGCTCAGACCCCTTCTTTGGCAAGTTTCCAAAGCAACTTCCAAGGGTCATAACTTTCTCATCCTAGGTCCAAATGAGGTTGTTGGGATATTCCTATACTCCATCCTAGTCCTAACAGCAGTCTCCATTTTTGCATTTTCAGTCATGCATGCAGTCATGATTTTACATGCATGCATGCAATTGCATGCATCCCAGTCATCAGTCCCAGCACCTAGCCCTTGGTTAGCTAGCCCCGGGAGCTTCTTTCTGATCAGTTTTAGCCCTCCTAGTGCTTAGTGCGCCCTGCATGCAATTGCATGCATCCCAAGTGCCCTCTCTCACCTACCACTCAGTTGCACTTCAGTTAGTTGAGTTATCTTTATATCTCTCCTTGATTTAAGGCTAGACTGACTCTCAAGTAATTGTATCACTCCGATAGACCTCCAGTGAGACTAGACTGCCAGTTCTGACTCCAGTTAGCTCCTCATGCGCCCTCCACTGAGCCTCCTTCATTCAGTTAGTGCCTCCATGTGCCAGTTACACCTACCACAGTCAGTTAGACTCAGTTTGACATCTGGTTGACAATTACTTGTGCATTGATGACTCCACTGATGATCAGGGATCAAAATTGAACATGTCATAGCACGTCAAAGGGCTCTCAGCACGTCCCATAACTGTTGTAAAAAAAATGGACGTAAAAAAAAAAAGATTTTTAATTTTGAAGTTTTACAAATAAATGTAATAATTATGTTAAAATTTCATTAGAAGTGCTATGTTTAAAATGTCCCATCAAAATTTTTACAGCACAGGCACGGGTACTGGCAATCTGGCACCGGCATTCCGGCACCGACTCTCGCTCGGAGACTCCAGGAGTCCAGTCCCTAGCAGTGACCCCGGTCCCCGACTCTCCATTAATTAATTGATTAGTGATTATTTACTAAGTCCCGACTCCCGAGTCCTGACTCCGGAGTGGGCAATGGCATAATTGGCATTGATTGATTATTTAGTGGGGTTGGAAACTTGGAGGTTGGAGCCTCGATATTTAACAAATCTACTTTACATCCATCATCCATGCAGCTAAAATCTTAACATTTTTATAGTTGTATAATTCTGCATTTAATTTCGGTTCAGAAAGTGGTTCAGAAAATTTACGATTCATGAATCATGAACCGTGACAGAATTTCCCAATTCCCATTGTCCCAAATTCCCAATGCCCATTGCCAAATTACCCAGCTCCAGGAGTCCAGCCGCGGCCAAATTCCAAATTCAATGTATTGTGTCATTCAAATTTGGGCAAGTTGGAAGTCTGGGACTAGGAGAACCGTCGTCCGTCACCGAGAATCTTCAAGCTTCAACATGGGTCCGTCATTCTAATTTCTCCACTAGTCGACAATGGTGATTCGGTAAATGGTGCGAAAAGCAAGCCCCAATTCCAATTTCCCATACTGTGCGCTGGTTTGAAAGAGGACCCTGGTTTCAATGGTGATTCGGTGAATGGTGTGAAAAGCAAGCCCCAATTCCAATTTCCCATATTGTGCGCTGGTTTGAAAGAGGACCCTGGTTTGAAACTTTGAAATGTGAGCAAGCCCCAATTCATTTCCAAATTCTGGTGGTATTTTAAGCTTCTAGTTCTCATCTCGCTAGATGTGGCTGCAGTGAACGCAGAGGCGAGAGGCCGCGTTGTTGACAAGTGCTGGTGTCCGGACTCTGGTGGTCGTTTGGCTTTCTGCGGTGTTCCAAATTCCAATTGTTATTGCTGAAGACAAAGTTCTGTCACTTGTGGCTGCTGCAGTCTTTTGCTGGTGCTTTCTTTCAAGGTATGTTTCCTTATTCCATTTCCAATTCCCATTGTCTGTGACTCTGTATTGGCACGGTGTGTACTGTCTCGATTTCGAATAGGTTTTCAACTTTTCACAATCCTATCTGTATTGTATTGAGGTATAGCTCCACACTAAAGAGTCCACACAAATTGTTCTATCTTCATAAGCAGCTTCTCCAACAGTGTTGTAATAGAGGCGTAGTTGGGGACCTGGGGTCCAGCCGTCCGGGGATGAAACATTTATAGTATCCTGTGTGCTTTTATGGCAAATTCATTCCCATCCTTTTAAAACTATTCAGACTTGCCCTAGGAACCGACATATGAGAGAAACCATACTTTAACTATTATGGGAATACCGATTACCGAATACACCTCAACACATCATGCATCTATTCTATTTGTCCCTCAACCAATAAATAAAGAAGGAAGGAACAACAAAGCAACAAGGATCTCTTCCACATGCCTGATGCTAGGTAAGGTGATTTTGGGTGCCTGTGGGTTACTGGGTACGTTGGCTAACAGTATCGCAATTCGCGGTCCTCTTATATGTTATTAGATAAAGAAGCAGTGGAATTAAACCAGAGATAGCGCCTTACCTCGATCAATCTATGTGGGCAAGCTCGCCCCATTGTGTGTACTGGCTCGATTTCGAATAGCTATTAAAAAAAACTGGCTCGATTTCGAATAGCTATTAAAAAAAACTGTCGAGAACAGAGAAATTAGAATGACAGCGTTACAGCGTCTGTTCTCTCACTTTCTTTCTTCTAAATCATTTAAAAGGATAAAGTTCACAAATACAATTACTTAAGTATCTGCCCAGTAATTATCTATTAATTTTAGATAACCTTGCAAAATTGCAATCATCTAGTTCTAATACTGAGTTAAGAGCGATGCATGTAAAATTAGTCACAGCAGATCTAATGAACAAGTAAATCAATCACAACAGATGAACATAGAAAATATGGTGTAAAACTGTGCAAAACATGCAGCAGTGCTCAATATCCCAATAAGGGTGAATAATTACAATACAATCTGACTATGTGAGTGAGCAATTCGAATTGCCTAAGAAGGTCATTCGAATCACTGAATGGAGTAGCTTGACTCCAACTAGGAGTCCTCATCATCAATCGGTGGTGCTCATCAATGCACAAGAACCAGTCATCCAGGTGTCAATCTGAGTCTAACTGAGTGTAACAAGTGTAACCGAAGTGTGTAGCACTGATTAAGGGAAGGAGGCTCAGTGGGGGGCGCATGGGAGGCTAACTAAAGTCAGAACAAGTCATCTATTCAATCTGGAGGTCCAACAGAAGTGAAACAGTCAGTCGGGAGTGAAACTAGCCTCAAATCAGGGAGAATCGGAGCTAACTGAATGTACCTGAAGTGGAACTGCAGTGGTAGGTGAAGAAGTGCGCCCTTCTCTGGCAGTAGGTGAGAAGTGGGCGCCTTCCTGACTAGGAGGGCTAAAACTCTGAAGTAAGTGGCTCCCGGGTGCTAGAATAAGGTGGCTAAGGTGCTGGAGGCATCAACCTGGTGACTGGGATGCATGCAAAATGCATGCAAACCCTGATTGCATGCAAGATCCTAAAAAAGATGATGTGGATATCCGAACAATGCAATACAAAAATCCCAGTAAAAATAAAGATGAAAAAGAGGCAAAATCATTTGCCTGAACCGATTTTCTAAATGATAATTTTAGGACTGGTTAAGACTGGCCGATATAAATTTTAATATAAAATTCTCAATAATGTGAGCTTTACATTCTCGGATAGTTTTTTTCTCAATGTATATCTGCAACAATTTGTATAATGTATGCAAAGGGATGAATTTCATTCCTTTATTAAGAATAATTAATAGTTACCTGAATGGAATGAATAATTCATTCCATTGAATACAGATTACTCTGTTTCTATCTAGCTTAGTAATCAACTCACCATTGGCAAGAACTTGATTTTAAACATAGTAGAAGAATTCATATCCTAAAGAAAAACATGCCCACGAAATCCGGAACTCTTCTCTTTAAGAAAAGGATTTATTGCTCTGTAGGAAAGCTTAAACAATAACAAACAAATGGGCAAACCAAATTCTGTTCGAAAGGAAAGCTTAAACATAACAAACAAATGGGCAAACCAAATTCTTTTCAAAGTCACAGAATTTCAGGTCATGGATTCATTTGGAGTTACTGGAACTCACCAATTGTCGATTGAGAATTTGAGACCATGCAATCTGTGAATCCGTGGGCAATGGATTAATGCCCATCCCTATTGTCAAGGATTGTTGCAGCAAGAGAATAAGAATGGAGATGGGCACTCAGTGCAATCACCAACAAGATTCTCTGCAATAAATGTCTTAGGGAAAACATAGTGAAACAATAGCCAACACTACTAATTGTCACCATTCCTCCTATTCCAGTGGTTAAAGATTGCAAGCTGCTATATATCCCTTCTCATCAACCTGCTTTAGGTACATAACACTGCAACATTGCACAATAAGTTATTGATTTTTAAGTAATCACAATTTTCTGGACACATGGGAAATTGGGAATCAAGATCTAGAAGTAAATTTGAAACTGTTTTGGGAAAGTGTAAATTTTCGCACAGCAAAAATTATGTATAACCCAATTTTTATTATTCTAATAACTAATAACTGATAACCCAATTATGCCAAAAAAATTCCAATGCTAATTTTTCAAAGCAAACTGCAAAAAGTCATCTATTTTTGTGTCAATCAATAGTTTCTGGCAGTTTCACCTATTTTATATAGGTAGATATACTTCCTTGTTATTTATTTGGAATAAAATCTCCATATATTAATTACTATTAATGAACCACCTAATTGTTAGCTTGTTTGGCATGTGGCTCCTTTGCCAACTGTGTATCCATTTTCATTTTGGCAAGAGCTTGATATGGTTGTATTATTGGCTTGGTGTTGTAATAGGAAGTGTTTGTTTTTATTTCACATTAGTGATTAGTATATCATTAATTTGTGTTTTTATATTTATTTATTTAATTGATTGAATACAGGGATAAATTGAGAAATGTCACGTCTTGGTCGTCCTAAGAAAGATAAAAAACAACTTTCACTTGTTGATGCATTGGGTATCCCTCAACACTCTAATCGACCATGCCACTTTGAAAATGAAGTTTATGATCATCCACTTGAAGGCCATGAATCAGATAGTGCATAACCTCTTGAAGAGGAACAACCATGAAAGAGGGCCAAAAGAGCATTCAAGTCCAAATGGAAAACTAAATTTCCTTGGGCGTAAATGATTGTAATGGTGTTCAAAGGATAAAGTGTTTGTGGTGTGTAAAATTTAAAAGGGAAACTCCATTTGCTAAAGAAGGAAGTATGACTCTTCAAGTTAGTGGTCTAAACATCCATGCAAAATCAAAGGCTCATAAAGTTGCTTTGCAACTTTTAGAAGGGGAAAGTAAACGGAGTACTCTTCCAATTACCAAACATGTAGAGCTAATGGTAGATGCTGAGAAGGAGAGAATTATATCAGTGATAGAAAACATGTATTTTGTCGCCATAAACGACTTACCTTTAGAAGTATATAAGTCCATATGTGACTTGAATAGGTATAAAAACACTCCTCACATGCCTCTAACAGATGATTACTCTTCATATACAAACACAACATCTGGAAATGAGTTTTTACAAGCTGCTAAGGATGTATATTGGAAAAAGTTAAAAGATGAGATTTCCAACAGCCCATTTTACTCAATTTCAGTTGATGAAAGTACTGATCGGACTATGGTGCAACATTTGATCATTTATATTTCATATTTGACAAATGAAGGAAGAGGTCAATGTGTTACAAAATTCATAAAGTTGCTTCAAATTAAAGATGGAACATCACAGTCTATGTATGATGATGTGACGTCTCTTTTAGCATAAATGGATCTATCCTTAATAAAGTTAGTTGGATTTGGATCCGATGGGGCCTCATCCATGAGGGGCATTCGTGAAGGTTTATCTACTAAGCTTCGTCGACATGCTCCTCATTTATTAGATATCCACTGCATAGCTCATCGAGAAGCACTAGCAGCAAATGATGCTTCATCTTTTTTTCCAGAGTTGCAAGCTATTGATAAGTTTGCAAACAAGGTTTATTCATGGCTCGGGAAATCTGCTAAAAGACATGGAGAATTAAAAGAACTCATGGATTCATTTCAAATCACAAGGTTAGAAGTGTTGCAAATTCGTCACATTAGGTGGTTGTCTAGAGGCAAAGTCATGGAAAGACTTGTTAAACTCATGCCTGCTTTGTTAAGGGACTGGGAGTTGGGGGAAAAAAAATGTATGAGGTGGCCACAATATTTCAAGTGCAATTTTGCATACATTTACTTGCAGATGTGCTTATTGAGTTAAATAAGCTGAATCAAAAGTTTCAAGAAGATCATGTTGATATTACATCTATTGGAACTACTTTGGATATCACTATTAGCTTTCTTCATAAGCGATTTCTAAGAGGCATATTTGGGGCAGGTGCAATACACACATCATCTTTTTTAAGTAAAACACAACAAGGAACTATTGATTTTACAGATTGCACAGGTATGGTACATGTACATGCATTGAGGTTTGAGGGTTTGCCAAAGTCACAAAGATCAGGGACACTAGATGATTGCATTTTGTTGGGAAAAAAATTTGTAATGAAGGTGATTGACTCTCTCAATGCAAGGTTCACAGATTTACCTATATTTAATGCTGCTAAGTTTTTTAGTCCTCGTAATTATTACGAGGATATGGATGAAAGGGACTCTCAAACAAGAAGATGGCTAACATGTTTATGTGAGAAATTTAGTGTTGGGGACTCACCCATTGTGGATAGTGTTAAATGTTTTGGTGAAATGGACGAATTTATTTATACTGTTTATAGATCATACCCAAAAAAGCAGATGTTTGGAGCATGGGATCTATGTGGAGGTGAGCATGAATGGTTTGAAGGATTTCCATGTTAGATGCATCTATGGCAAGTTATTCTTGTTATTCCAGCTAGCACGGCAGTATGTGAAAGAGGATTTTCAAAACTAAGTCGGATAAAAAATGATGACAGATCAAGACTTTCTCTAGAAACATTGGATATGTTAATGTTTCTCTCTCTTAGTGCACCTCAAGCTCTAAATGAGGTAGACTGGACTGCTATTTATGATGTATGGAAACAAATGAAAACTAGAAAGCCTCTTCCACTAGGATAACATATTCATATATCTAATGATCTAAGATCTGGTAATTTTGAAGAGTGTGAATGTAAGTTTCAGTCAAAACACCAGAAAACACTTGGAAGAACCACTAATTTATTTGAAGTTTTTGTAATGAAAAATATGGAGATAAGATCTGGTAATTTTGAAGAATGTGAATGTAAGTTTCAGTTAGAACACCAGAAAACACTTGGAAGAACCACTCATTTATATGAAGTTTTTGTAATGAAAAATATGGAGATAAGATCTGGTAATTTTGAAGAATGTGAATGTAAGTTTCAGTTAGAACACCAGAAAACACTTGGAAGAACCACTCATTTATTTGAAGTTTTTGTAATGAAAAATATGGAGATATGGTAGTTACTTTTTGAAAGTTTTTGGGACAAATGTATAGTTCCAAATCTCACCTTCTTAGTCTTTTGGGAGTTGTTGGTTTTAATGCATGACTTGGGGATATATGGAATATGATGAGTAAAAATGCTCCAACATATTGTTGTGCAATAGAATGTATTATTTCATTTTGAAAAAATGAATACAATTTAAAAACTTCTTAAATTGTGTATTTTTTATATTTAAAGAATTAATATTGTGTTTTCAAGCAACTATTTCCAAGGATTGTGGATTCTGGAATGTCATCTTCTTCAAATAATTGTTTGATATAATTATGTCAAATAATTGTTTCATGTAGAGATCTGATGGGCCAACTCCACACTACACAGACATGCTTGGTCCACACTGTTTTAATTGACAGTGAAGCATATTTTTGGGCCAAACATTGATGCTTCATTGTTTTAATTTACAATGAAGCATCTTGTGACTTTTGTGGTGAAAAAGAGACACTAATAATTGCCATTTATGCCCTTGTGCTAGTTACAATTTATGCCTGCGTTTATCCACAAAGTTTATATAGAATTAAAAAATCCATTTTTTTATTCACAAACTCTGCATACTCCATATGATCATTTCAGTTTTTGATGACAGAGGAGAACATCACTTAAAACACCTTACCTTTTTTCCATAGGTTGAGTGATGAGATTCCTCTTCTTTTGGTCCTTTTTTATGCTCTCTCTAGCGGTTTTTTAGACTTGTATTTCTGTTTCTATTAATTATGAAAATATTTTAGACTTGTATTTATGTTTCTATTAATTATGAAAATATTATATTCTTTCAAATATTTAGAGAACTAGATTTCATACCTTAATACTCAAAATACTTGATATAGTTCTATTGCTTGGGTAAATTTTATGCTTCTGCTTGTACATGCATATATGTGTGTTTGCTCTTCATCTTTATTATTTTTTGTTAGAATACAAAAGCATAATAAAATATTACTATATTAGTGAATTTGGAACCTTTATGCTTGCATTGTGAGAACACTTGTGATTATTTTATGTGAATTTAAACTTAAATAATGACTGCTGACGTTATTTCTGATCTGGAGGTTCCTTGTTGTTCTTCATTTTTGAATTGTTGGTGATAGTATACTTCAAGACTTGGCAAACCTTGAAGTCTCTGTAGCTACATATCTTTGAGTCAATCTTAGTTTGGGTAATTATTTATTTATCTGCAGTTGCTTATCAAGCCTTGATTACTTGTGGATTTAGATTGCTCTTCAAATAATCCATGCAAAGAGATGAACTCTCATATATTACTATATTAGTGACTTTGGAACCATTATGCTTGCATTGTGAGAACACTTGTGATTATTTCATGTGAATTTAAACTTAAATAATGACCTGCTGATGTTATTTTTGATCTGGAGGTCCCTTGTTCTTCATTCTTGAATTGTTGGCGATAATATACTTCAAGACTTGGCAAACCTTGAAGTCTCTGTAGCTACATATCTTTGAGTCAATCTTAGCTTGGGTAATTATTTATTTTTCTACAGTTGCTTATCCAACCTTGATTACTTGTGGATTTAGATTGCTCTTCAAATTCATGTTCATGTGCGAAAGTGATGTTCAGTGATCAAATTTGAAGGCTTAGTCTAGTTCCTCACAATTCCAATTAGTTCAGTGATCAAATTTGAAGGGTTAGTCTAGTGTCTTGATGTCTAGTTCCTCACAATCCAATTATAAATATGTATGGCCTACAGTAAGTTGGTCAAATGGCTTAAACTCTAATTATTTTGAAGGTAATTTGTGTGCAGATTTCACAAAGTAGAAAGCTAGAGATCAAACATAGTATCTTGAAATCCATAGCATGGTATATCAACGATTCAACAAATTTATGTTATCAAAATGGAATTGTTTGTCAAAAACTAAATTATGTTATAAAGAGGCAATAAAACTAAATTAGTCTCCAAATATTCTATTACTAGGTTGGTTTCCAGTGATGCCCAGAAACTCTGTATTCAATGTTTTAGTAAATATAATAAATTAAAATGTTATATTTCAAATCAATTTATAATTGAAAATTGAAATGTAATATTTTATTTAACATATTTTTTACTGAAGTGTATGAATAATTTATTATTGTCAATTGAAAAGCAAAATTTTATAAAGCTTTTCATCCTCGAAGTGTGCACAAATATATACCCTTCAAATTTAAATTAAGACTAGCCCTTCAAATTTGATCACTGCTGATGATGATCAGGACTTCTAGTTGTGTTTTGATGACACTCCATTGATCTGATGATCACTCCATGAAGGCTAATTCAAATTCCCACCTTGGCATTCAAATCCTCACCATTGTATTATTTATTTGTCCATATTGTGATTAATGAATTAGTGTGTGATGTTATTCTGCTTCTATCCGAGTTCTACTGTATCATAATTCTGTTGCTCTTTTACACTGCATTGTTCACTCTTATTCTATTTTCCTGCTTAATCTTTCTTGTGAGGTATACATCAGCTCTTAGATCTGCTGTGAGTATTTTCACAGAGGTAAGGTCCGTACTATTGGAAAGCTCTATCCAATGGTACAATCCCCTTCCCAACTGAGGTATCTAACCTCCTCATTTTTGCCTTCGAAGTTCTTGTTTATAAACCTTCTAAGGTGCCTTCCATCCTTCAACATGTCTCTACCTATCTCCTGCCATAACCCCATCTTTCCTTTGACTCATAGAGAGGTTTAGGAATACCACAGGCCAGGTAATCATTCCCATGGTTAACTGAAGTTAAGCAGTCCATTACGAGGGCACACATGTCATAAAAAAACACGTGAAAAACACATATAATAAATGAAGTTAGGCTAACCACACATCTAACACATGTAAAATTAGAAAAGCACTAAACTCATGCAATTAAGTGAAGCATTCAACCAGCACACGACCTTCCACTCAGGCTTACGCCTGGTCTACCTATTATTCACATTCATATGACCTTCATTCAACAGTTTAATCAAAACAACATAATAATAATAACATGAAATTGCATCTTTCATTCCACATAACACTCAACACTTATCTTTGTATCTTGAAGTTTCCCCGCAACTGGATAAGTGAGAGCAACATTCCACCCAACCTTAGGTCTCTGTCCAGCCTGTACTCTTTCAACTGAGAGACCACCCCCAAGCTGGGCTATGTATCCAATAAGGAGGTCTAGTAGGCTCTCTAACAGTCAGGATCCACTCCAATGTTAATCCAACCTATAGTTGGGTTTATCAAGCAATCCCAGAAACATACTCATGCTAAGCCACCCTGCAGTTGGGTTTATCAAGCATACTCGTGTTAAGCCAACCTGTAGTTAGGTTTATCAAGCATACAGGGTAACATGGAGGATATTGCTAAGCCAGTGAGCTCAACCACAGAGTTGCAGACATATCAATCACTTAGCAGGTATGGCACCCACATTATCAACCTCACCCAACACAAGGAAGGCTCCCTTCTCTGCTACACAATCCCTCAAGTCCCCTTCCCTTCCAGTGCTATTCAGGGTAGGTATAAGAAGGTCCAACTACTAGTTCTATGAGATTATAGCCTTCACTAGGTTTATCAAGCATTCCAACCCTAAACTCTATCTTTTACCTCTGCTAAACAAACTGGTTCATCACAGGGTTGCGTACTAAACTTTGTCCCGCAACTCGACTCTCTGCTCGCGGTTTTCAGGCTTCACACAGCTTCTTCGGGCTATTCATGCCCTGTTGTCTCGATCCGAAGGAGTCCGGATCACTCACACATAGCAATAAAAGGTTTCTCTTTCCTCCTCTGTGCATAGCAGTACTTCCTTCCCTTACCACTAGTACAAAATGAGAGATAAGTGACCAGGAGACCAAAAAATTTGGTCTTCACAATTTTTTCAATGGATAAATGACCAAAATTGAGAAATTTTAAGTGAGCTAACTAAAAATGACCAGTATAAATGACCAATTTAGTCACGGGATAAGAAATAAACTAAAAATGACCAAGATAAATGATCAATTTGGTCACGGGATAAGAATTAAACTAAAAATGACCACATAACAATTGGTCATTTTTAGATGTGTCACTTCGACAATAGAAAATTACAATTTTGACAATGAATTTGTACAATTTACTAAATTCTAACACTTGAGATGGATTCAAAGACCCCCTTACTGTAGATCGATTCATAAGGGGGTCTTTGAATCCATCTACATTGTTAGAATTTAGTAAATTGTAGACCCCTCATGTGTCACAACTTCGCATTAATGCATGAAGCGGATTTGCACTACTTATATTAACGAATGAGCAGTTGGTTGGAAGGAGAGGGGTTTCCCCACACGAAGTTTCTGTAAGAGTTTATGTTGATGGACATTCGGGTGACTTTGGGTGGATTCAAAAGTACAATTGTAAGTTAACTCTTCAGTTCAGGTATGTATCGGGAATGCCTATCTCTTATTTAACTGGAGTATCTTATTTTATGAGAAAATTGAGCCTTTAGAAATAATCATTTATAGTTATAGTTGTTGTTAATGTTGCTTGTGAAAGCAATTGAATTTTTTTTAAATGTATATTACTTTTAGTTTGAATATTAGTTGCATTTTCTTTATGAATCTTGTTTGGGTGTTACATTTTGGTATAGAGCTCCATGTTCAAACATTGTGAATCTTTGGGTTGTAGGTTATGTATTATTATTTGGTAATTATTGAGTATGAACTATAAGAAAAAATTAAAATGCTTGTGAAAGCAATTAATTTTTTTTTAAATGTATATTACTTTTAGTTTGAATATTAGTTGCATTTTCTTTATGAATCTTGTTTGGGTGTTACATTTTGGTATAGAGCTCCATGTTCAAACATTGTGAATCTTTGGGTTGTAGGTTATGTATTATTATTTGGTAATTATTGAGTATGAACTATAAGAAAAATTATCTTTTTTTTTTAATGGATACCTGAAACCGATACAAAATAGAGAACCTCCAAAGGGTTCTTGGTTCGAAAATAAAATAAAAACCTCCAAGATCTTAAAAAGGAAAAGAAAAGTAAAACTTAAATAGTCCTATGCTACCACATATACATCAATGGCAGCCGAGAAACCCCACATGGGATGTATCAGAAGTGGCGTAATGGGCATTCAGTCTAGTGGATAGGTTCTCACTTAGGGTGTGAGAGGTCCCAAGAGAAGGGATCGAGAGTATGACATGGTATTCCTTGTGTCAAGGGTTCGAGTTCTTGGGGCGTCGTTGTGCTCCCATTTCTTGAAAGGCTAAAGCATAAACCTCCTGCTGTCTTTACAGGGAGATATGTTTGTTGATAGAATCTGTCAAAATAAATATGCTTAGAGATGTTGTTCTCAAGCTTTACTCTTTGATAATTTCTCTACCCATTCATCCAGCACGAGCAGTAGCAGAGCCTTGAGCTAGGAGTTCATGTGATGGCCATGCCATGATTGAAGAACATTTGTTTTGGTATTGGGATTCAAGCTTTTCTTCCTATAACATCATCTAATGTCAATCACCACATGGGAGATTCTTGGTAGCCCGAGCCATTTACCAGAGGGTTAGGGTATGACTCTATCTAGCGCAGAAGCTCTTTCAAAGGGAATCGTCAAGGAGCGAGATGACTGCTAGTGTCTCCAGTGTTTACATACATGTGGGTAGCAGTGTTTTCAAAACCCTCCGGCCAAAATTTCAGAATGAGGGTTTAGATGACAATGTCTTAAATGAATTCCAAGCGGTAACTCTCTCATCTTAAAATTATGTTTATTGTTTGAAAACATGGGAAAAGGAACTGAAACCAAATACATGGATATGTAGTAAAGCATCAAATCTTGCATTATCATGCACGCTATGTTTTTGAATGGAAGCACTCATCTAGTCCTATCCATCATGAACGAGAAAACCTTCGCATGGTCAGCTCAGTTGATCCAAACACATATAAAAAATCAACAACAGAAAATGGTGGCTACAGTGGTTGCTCACATTAACCCAGTTATAGGCCATACAATGTTTTTTGTTGAAGCGACAGAGCATTGGAGAAACTGGAAGACTTGGTTGGTCCAAAACTATAGATAAACCCTTCTTTCAGATGTGAAAATGTAAACGATATCTTGGCGACACTGTTTGTTCTATTGCCAATCATTTTTTTTTTTGGAAAAAAAAAATAGAAAACGTTCTATTAGTACAGGTCCCAAAACTGCCATTTGGCTTTCCTGGTTATCAAGTAAACAGATTTTGAGTTGATAACTGATCTACGTCCTAAAGAGGTAACACAAAAGATGGCCCTATTTTCTGAAAACATAAACATAATAGAAGGGGTTCTAGCTTCAACCTTAATAATTGGCTTCAAACGAAATTTTAGATTAAACCTTGAAACATAAAGTGAGCTTTCATTTCCAAGTACTACAGATTGGAGCTATTCCAAGATACCATTTTTTATTTATTTTTCCTTACCCACGGTAGCACATGACAAGCAAAACCAACAAATTTTGATTGTGTGGAACTTGTTGTTGGTCATTTGGCGTATTCTCTTCCAATTCGTTCTTGATGTGGGGGGAGGGATTCCTACAGTAGGATGTTTATTCTTTTCTCATAGCTGGTTGGGAAAATTGAGGATGGTGTGGTCATTATGATGTACATATCTCTTTGTATGGTTGAGATCATTCTCGATTCTTGAATTTTTTGAATGGATAGACCTTTCAGTAAGTTTTCCAATTGTTCAAGCATGTGATGAAGGCTGTCTAGCCTTTGTTCCCAGTCCTTCCATGGATTTCTATACTTATTCTCTTATTTTGGTAGCTGCAATGAAAACATTTATGCTTGCTATCTAGTGTTTAAAGGGACTTGGCTTCCGTTGAATCCTGTAATAAGGAATTCCTTCAGTCGTCTATGGTTTTATATAATTGTGAGTACCCAAAATCATGTCACCTATTGTGATTTCGACCCTTGTTGTGTTGTAGCACTCCTTTTAGCAAGTGTTGTTGTTGGAACCCTATCTCTATGTCATCACAACAGATGCTATTGGATAATTGTTGGAGGCAACACAAATGCAAGGGAAGCAATAATACAAGGTATGTTGCTACTGAGAGAGCATAACAGTCGATGTTTGACAGTGAATGCAACTCATTTTGATCAAGTAAACAACCACATAGTAATTACTGGAAGCCTACTCACACAACAGATGGATGATTCAACACACATTTTTAGAGATAGAAAAATTAACAACAATTCAGTTTTTTGTTTTTCACACAAATTGGAATAATTCGTTACAAAACCAAAGCACTGGGAATTGTCCACAACATCATGCAACAAAACATAGCAGTAATATATGATATCACAGGCTTATATCCTTGATCCACATTAACCTGGTGTCCCTCTATAGTACAAAGACAAAATGGAAATTATTCATCCAAAAATTAAGACAATTTCTCCTCAATAAGGAGAATCTTATTAGCCCAAGAAATGATTTGGGGTTTAGACTAATACTTGGGAACTATTTTCATTCATGCATTATAAATTTTGTGCATTATGTGTAGTTTTTTGTTGTAGTAACAAACAATCTTGTTGTATAATTTGTTGTTTATTTGATCAAACTTCCTATTCCTAACTCATATTTAGAAATTTGAGTAGTGTCCTAGATAATGGGCAGTTACATAAGGTTTCAAAATTGCATGTGTGTGTGAGGCTTGTTTCTCTAATAAAGTATCATTGTTAAAGCATTGGACAAGACGGGTTTCATAAGTAGGAGCTGAGTTTTGTCTTTAACTTAATGCAATTTTCTATTTTTTGAACAATCTTGTGTCTTATTGTATGAAGTGTCCACTTCCCATCTTTCTCTCAGTGCATCAAGCATTCAACTTGCTAACCACCAAACATCTTCTAGATAAAAGTGAAACAACATCCTTTGTTGAAAAAACCCAAATCCTTGTGCCAACATTTCCACAGACATGTCTGCTAAATACACTTGATAATCATGAAAACTACTTAGTTATTAGCAGCAAAACAATTCTTGCACACCTTATGTTTACTATTCATGTAGTGCGTGCTAGTTTAAACAATGTAAGATGGAACTTGAGAGATAAATAATTAATTGCAGGGCCATCATATCAGATTATACAGCAACACTAAAGTGTTGTAACCTTTTTTAATAATCCGCTAAACTTGGCTATAAAATATTGGGAAAAGGCAATGAAAAATATGAAGGCATTGGAGCTAGTGGAGTGTGGTAAGTGCAAGAAAGTGTTTCCATTTAGCGCGGGCATAGCTGAAGCTACCATGAGCTAGTCGTACATTGATTTTAGTGTGTTAGAATCTATTATTATCACAGACATTGAGGAACAATAACACGTGATACCATTAAAGGAACTCCACCTATTTTAAATGTGATAACTACCTAAGCCATGAAACAAAAATATCAATCACCATGCTCGTCAAATCAAACTAATATGCAGTGACCAAATTAAAAAATAGATATACCTGCTTGTTTCCATGCACATGGACTGAGTTTTCGTTCAATCATTCAATTTGGACTTCCATAAGCTTCACTATTTCTGGGATGCACTTACTCTTTGATTCTTCACGTGCGTGGGGATTCATCACTGCAGCTGGCATTTATGTGAATAGTTGAAAATGTCACCTCTTAAGCCTCCATCTTGTCAATGGATCTCCACTCAGATCTTCAAATATGGTCACTTAAAAACCTGTTCACTCTACAGATAATTTTTCTCTACGTCCTTCACAATAGCATATCTTTGTTGTCCATCAAGTTAACATGCATTGTGGATTTATCTTCACTTATGTTGACAAAACTTGAGCAAAAACGATTGTAGGAGTGTCAGCACCGTCCAAAGTGCATAAACTATTGGGAATATCTGATTTCCCCATCCATCAACATAAAAAAGCATGGGAGGCCCTCCTTCAACAACTACAAGCCTGTGAATCCTTGAATGATGGGCTCTTAGAGGTTTCTTCACGCTGATTTGTTGCATCTGACTGTTGTACGTCCTCATCCGCAATATGCCAACAAATGTCCATAGGGTTGGATTAATAGGCGATCCAAATATATGTCCTCTTCGTTGCAACAATCCTTATCTACCGTGGGTCTGTCCATTGCCACATAGCTCCACAAACAAGCTTCTGCCTTTGCACTTATTTTTTGCTCAACGTACTTGAGCACTACACACCTCCAAATTTCATTTCATTTGCATCCATTCTTGTCTTCAAAAGACGCCTTCCAACTAACTTATACTATGCATCCTTGTGGTTCATATATTTTACGCTAGACACTTCCATCGGCCATGTTACCTTGCAGAACTATCATTGATGCACCTTCCTTAGTCAAAACGTGACTATCATCTCCAAAATGCACTCTCACTTAGAGACACTAACAAGAATCATCTCGATGTTGCAGCTGCAACCTGATCCCAAAAATTTTGTGAAATTGTAGGGCCCTTCCTATGATCTTACTCAGAGTTAGTTTCATCTTACCCTTGACACTTAATTTTTCTTGAAAAAAAATAACAAAAATAAAAGACTTTCCGCACTTTCGCAATTTCGCAATCCCGCACTTCCGCAATGCTGAAATCCGCATGCCTGCAGTTCCGATTGCATATTGCGGATTGATTTTTCGGTTTGTTGAATAGTCTCCCGCAATTCTGCAATCCGCATACCCATCATTCCGACTGTTCGCAATTCCACATCCTGCTTTTCCACATTCCGCAGCTTGCATCGCGACGTTTCCGCATTTCTAATTGCGGGTTGTAGATTGCATTTCCGACTTTGGAATTGTATTCCGCACTTCCGCATTCCACATGTCCGTATTTCCACGTTCCTGCACTCCCATAAGCCCACAATCCCGCAATCCCGAATTGCGGATTGCGGATTTCATTTTTTATTGTTCGAAATTGGCACCTGCAAGCCCGCAATCCCGCATATCCGCATTGCGGATTGCGGGGGGGTGAATTTATGGCAATTTTTTAGGGACTTTCCGATTATGGGAGGATGAGTTTTGGGCCATTTTTTAGGGCTTTTCTGATTACGGGAGGATGAATTTTGGGCCATTTTTTAGGGATTTTCTGACTACGGAAGGATGAATTTTTGGTCATTTTTAGGGAATTTTCCGACCTTTTCCCTATGCGATCTTCACACTGAAAATAGATCATGGAAGTTTAAATCTTGTTTTGAAAACCATATTGACAAATTAAGCTTCTGAAATTTGTATTATATTCATTATGATTTTGCTTAATATCGAGTTTTGCTTATACGTTGGTTTTGTTGTTTTTCAGGACACGTGGAAGCTGAAAGGATGTGAGCAGAAAAGAACATCAGACATAAAAGACAAGATTGGTAACCCAAAGGACGCAGAGGAAGACGAAGTACGCAATCGTATGTGAAGGAAGTTGAAAGACCACTCACAGAGGAAACGGTTGGCCCAAAAGACAAATCGCGCCATCCAAAGGACGCATGAGGGAATTGAGAGGATCATTCATAACGCATAGGGAGCTGAAACGCTATGCGCAAAGGAAACGATTGGAACAAGAGCCAAAATTGGCAATCCAAAGGATGCAGAAGGAGCTGAAAGGGTGTGCGCAGAAGAAATGGTGGACACAAAGGACAAATATGGAAATCTAAAGGACGTAGAGGGAGCCAAAATGATCAGCCATTCAAACAAATTCTCTTGTAATATAAATATGTGGAAAGGGTATTAGAGTGGAGGAATTTTTCTAGTGAATTAGATCTTGGATACATTGTGTATGAGAACTATTTTTCTGCTAATGAGGAAAGACTTGTTTGCTAGGAAAAGCTTGCACTGATGTTTTCCTGAGACGTGTGACTGCTAGACTAGAACTATTTATTTTCTGTTTATGTTCATGGTGTGAGATTTTTCTAACTGTATTGAACTACTTCAATGGTGGTGAATGATTTCCTTATCTATGCAAATATCTATGTGTTAACATAGTAATAAATTGTTTAAATTATAATCAAAGCTATCTTTGGTAAGTTTTTGTTGGGAATGTGCATATTTTATCTTAATAGCTATCTGTTGGATTTGTATGAGCATTTTCAGATTATTACTCTTATTTAAATTCGCTCCTTGCAAGGATAGGTTAGTTAGTTTAGAATAGAGTTAGTTAATTGACAAGGTAGAAGCGGTAAGACGAGAGGTAAGAACCTACGCATCGCTAGTGTGGTTTCCGCCTGTCAATTATAGGTTAAATGAATTAGTTAGATTAGAATCACTTGCATATTCATACCCTCAAACATAAATATAAACGGTGGGTCGGGCCATAACCAATACATAATTAAACAAACACATCTACGGTAGTCGTACTATTAACCAGACGAATTCCCCATACCAAACAATGAATGATCTAATTGGGATTATTCATTGGGGAGAAACACTACTGTCGATGATAGGATTTTTCAGGCATTAACAATTTTAGCGCTAGAAGGAGGGCCACCAATGCATGGCTGGAATCGGAAATATGTTTTCAAGAAGAAATTTCTCTGGGTTTTCATTGGAAACAAACCAACCAGAAGAATTAATTTATGAAACTGATCATCAAGAAAAGTTGGATTCTGAAACTAATCATACCGAACGTTTATATGTTGTTCCTCACACAGAAGTAGACAATTTCAGGAGACATACTAGATCATACGTGAAGAAACTTGGTGTATTATCAGTGGTTCCTTTACTACCTAGAAGGAAAGCTCCTAGAAGACAAGTTGTGCAAACTAGGGGTTCTGTGCTTGTGAAATATTTGGAAGAATTAGTTGATTTATTATTACAAGATATACCAGATCCCATTAATAAATTGAGGCCTAATTTTTCGGAAACAAACACTACTCCACGCACACAGACTCATACACCACCTCATACACCACCCCATACACCCCCACATTCTCCTAGGTGTATTACTAACATGGCTCACATTGTAAATCAACCACTTGTATGGGGAGCCATAGGTCCACTCAACTTAGCTTCTCCTTTGCATTATTTACCTAAACATCCAGAGTGTGTGCTACCTAAGTTTGACCCTAGGAAAGGGATCTCTGTTGAAGATCACCTAAAGAGATTTTACTTGGCATTGAACCTATTAAATGTTGAATATGAGGATGTAGTGTGCAGGTTTTTTCCTTACACTTTTGAACCAAGAGCATCATCCTGGTATTTTAGCTTACAGGCTAATTCTATAACAGATTGGGATAGTTTTGAAAAAGTTTGGTACCCAAAAGACTGTGGCTTCACTTATGAAAGAATTATTGTCTATGCAGATGGAAAAGAAGGAGAAAGTTCAAGAGTTTAATCAAATATTTACTATGATTTTGAATAGTTTTAGCACTGCAACTAAACTTGTTGAATAAGTATTGGTAGAATATTATACTACAACCATTAGTACAAAATGAGAGATAAATGACCAGGTGACCAAAACATTGGGTCACCACAATTTTTTCAAGGGATAAATGACCAAACTTGAGTGAGCCAAGTATAAACAAGCAAGAAAAATGACCAATTTGGTCACGAGATAGAATATATGACCAAATAACAAGTAACTAAACTAAAAATGACCAGATAACAATAACATTAAGAATATGAGTTGGTAATTTATTTGGTCATTTTTAGTTATATTACTTTGACAATGAATTTCGACAATTTACTAAATTTTAACATTGTAGATGGATTTAGAGACACGAGTGATTATTATATCATGTCCATATCTTTATTCTCAATTTTTTCTTCTGTATTATCGCTTCAACAAATCCGCCAAGTTGCATCATGTGCATCAACATAGTGTGGTTGGGTTGAATCTTTTATATTTGTCACCTTTTTCTCTGGGAATCATCATGTGGTGTAGTGGTAACATTGTGTTTGTATCGTCATACTTGTCACGTTCATATTTCGTTTGAACAAAACTATTGTGGTTTGACCCTATCAACATTTTGTTAAAGTTTTGACAAGTTCATGTATTTTGCATCATGTTAGCTAAAAATTGTCAATTTCATAACCTCCATTAATTCTCCATATGATTCGATTCATCATAGTTCACCTCACGCTTGAGTTCGGAAAGTTCTAAAGACCCCCCTGGTCCCTCCCCTACAAAAAAATCGCCAATATCCTCCATTTTGGAAAGAAAAGAAGATTCCTCCATTTTTGTAAAAATACCTTCTTTCCCATCTCCTTGAATAATAATAATAATAATAATGCCATCATAATCCCTAATCCCTTAGCTTTCCTTTCCCATTTAAAATAAAGAATTATTAAAAACCCTTATTTTATCTATATCCCTATTAACATTCTCTTTTTCACCCATATTTAATATATTAATTGCACCGAGTGAAACGAGGTGCTCTACAGCCCAGTATGGGGGAGATGTTGTAGCATGTGTCCATGTAACGTTACACACGAGTATGAGGGAGATGTTGTAACATTTGTCGAGTAGCGTACACGAGTAAAAAGTAATAAATTATATTATGTCAGCCATTAATAAATTTATATCGGCTCATAAAATTAAAAAAAATTATGGCAAGTATTTAAAAAAAAATCCATGTTGTCTCATAAAATAAAATATTATGAAAAGTAATTAAAAAATGGATGTTTGTTTATAAAATAAAAACTTAAAACTTAAATCCGGATCTATCAATCAAGAGATATCAAATTTCTTGAGTTTAAATTTATTAAAAGAAATACACCTCAAGAAATTGGGTCCCTCTCGATACTTGATAGATACGGGTTTAAAATGGATCTATATTGGTATATTATATATTTAATATACATATTTATATAGTTAATATATCTTATATATTAATATTAATATTAACAAATTAAAAAAAATATAAATAAAACAAATAAAAAAAGAAGAGGGAACTAAATAAAAAGACTAAAGAGGGAAAATAAAGATTAGGATGGAAAATATAAAATTTTAGAAAAGAGATTGGGAGGGAAAATAATTTAAAATAGGGCATTTTTAAAAATTCAACCCGAATTGCATCACACAGAGCAAGCATTATCATTAATAGAAGAGGAAGAATTTAATTCATTTACTGTGCTCATTCTTTTTTCTCTTTTGTGTATGGCGTTCTATGGGTTTGTTTGGCTTCATTTTTTAATTTTTTTGAGTTATTTCCTGTAGGTTTTGGCCCGTCACTTCGAAACCCAGGATTTATGGTAGGGTTGGGTTCGGAGCTCATGATTTATGGTAGCATGGAACTCACTATGTGGGATCAGAGACAACAGGAATGGTTACCAGGCTGGTGCTCTAAAAGAAGGGATGAAATGTAACAATGTGAAGGAATCCATCTTCGATGCAGATTTCCAGCTAGAACCAGAAAACCTATGGCGCTCGATTCCATTCCTCATGCATAATCCGTAAGTGGCTCTTGTTTAGTTCAGGTACAAACCATGGGCTATCCCAAAATTTGTTTTCAGTTTAATTGAAGTGGGTTTCTGCAGTTCTGGTCTACTTTATTTTATGTGTGGGTATCGAGACTGAATCCATGAAAACGGACATTTGTTATTGAGTTTTTTTACTCTGAATACAACTTGGCTGAGCTGGTAATGGGCATCGTGGGGTTCTATTCCCATCCTTGCTAAGTTGTCCATGTGATACACCAGAGTCATCGGTTGATATTTTTATCACAACTTTCTTATTTCCCTCTATTTAATTAATTTTGTTTGCTATACTTGTCATTATTGGAGCTGGTTGTTGATTTTCTGTGGACCCATTTATCTCTTGGAAAATGTTCATATCATGTTTCAATATAGAAACACCTGTGGAGATGCTATGACATTTTTGGCGTTAGGGTTTTCTGTAGCATCATTCTTTTCATAACCACAATTATCATTATGCACTATTTCATAACCAAGATTATCGTTAATATCGTTCTCTGTATCTATCCTTATGGAAGTCAGTGGCTGGTTTACTATGGACGCATTTATCTCATAACCACGATTATCATTCAACCTGCTACTATTTGCCATGACGTGCTATTGTCTTGATAGTTTGTCAAATTTGGATTCCTGTTTATGCACAACCATTTGATGAAGCCAATCAGGCCTCCTTTTGGAGCGAGTCAATCCCAATGATCCCTGTATTTTTGTGAATTGTCTTTCAAGATCAGTTTTATAGCAAATTACAGTAAGCAAGCTGTTGCAAGATTTTGGGAATCAAATCTATCATTCCCTATCATTTTTGGCGTTAGGGTTTTCTATAGTGTCATTCTTTTCATAACCACGATTATCATTATGAACTATTTCATAGCCACGATTATCATTAATATCGTTCGTTGTATCTAGCCTTATGGAAGTCGATTGCTGGTTTACTGTGGACATGTTTATCTCATAACCACGATTATCATTCAGCCTGCTACTGTTTGCCATGACGTGCTATTGTCTTGATAGCTTGTCAGATTTGGATTCCTGTTTATGGACAGTCATTTGATGGATCCAATCAACCCTCCTTTTGGACCTTCGGTCCCAATGATCCCATGTAATTTTGTGAATTATCTCTCAAGATCAATTTTATAGAACATTACAATAGGCAAGCTATTGCAATATTTTGGGAATCTAATCTATCATTCCCTCTAAAAATAAATGACATTTATGATCTATCTCAAAAATCTGGAAATGTTGCTTTCTGTTTGTTAACTGTTTGCTTGGAAATGCTTGATCTAATTTAGATAAGGCTGATTGTGTTCCTGGAAAACTGGGATGTATATTTGACTTGCCAAATGGTCTACTCATTGTTATTGATCTTCAAAATCCTGTATCTTCCTTTATGCCTTGAACTTTGAAATTGGTTGTTAAATGCCCTGCCACCTGGAGATATAGATTTGAGGCTTGTTTTCTAAACAGCTTAAAAAAGTTAAATGCCCATAATTGGTGGTGCTTGAGAGATCTCTCAAGCTGGGCACATAAAATCTGCTTTCTTGGTGAGTTGATTAGTTTGTTCTACATCCCTATTTTGAACAACTATGGTGCACCAAACCCTTCCCGGCAAGTTTAAAACAAGAATGGTGCAAAAATGTAAGAAGTGGGGACATTATCCCACTCAATTTCCTATGCTATACATATCAAATTTATACCAACACACCATTCTATAAATTTTGCAAATTGATGGGACATTCTGTGAACAATTTCAGGTCACTGCAATTGATGAAAGAACATACGATGGAAGCGCATATGGTGCAAGGATCTGAGTAAAAGTGTGACGAGTGGAAGAGGTGGATAAAGAGGACGAGGAAGCTTTTGTAGATGAGGAGGTCGTGGAGGAGACAATATACCCCCTACGTTTTCTAATTGTGGAGAAGTAGGACACATAGCGAGGAACTGCACAAAACCCCGATCCATGTGCGGACATTGTAATAATACAGAACACAAGACCGGAGACTGTCCGGAGATAATTGAAAAGTTGGAAGAGAAACGAAGATGAGTGAATATGGTCATTATTTAACCTCGCAATCAAGAAGAAGAGACCACAGCAATGGTTAAGATAGTCACCAAAAAAGGAGTAAGAACTGGAGTGGACACATAAACGATTCTATAAAGCTTGATGCAAATTTGCCTTGACAAAGCTTAATTGTGATTGATTGACTTGCCTGACAAAGCTTGAGTGATTAATTTATTTTTATGCCCTTCCCCTCACACACAGATTATTAGATTATGATTATGATGGATCACGCGTGCTTCTACCAAGCTGCTTCTTTCAAGTAATTGTGTTTTATAATAAATTTTAAGTATGAAGGGATTATGTGTATTTTTATTATTATTTAGAATTCATAGTTGAGGATATAGGATCTATAGCACTAGGACTAATTGCTTAATTGACTTTCTTACCTCAATAATATTTATAAAAAGCTGGACTGTAAAGCAGGACCTCCGAAGGTATATTCAGGTAAGGTAGGCTCAGGTAAGGCATACTCTGGTGAGGTTGGGTTCAGACAGCGGGGACCAAAAGAACATATAATTTACTGGGTGGATGGCTGATATTACCACTTTCATTAAAGGGTGATTGTTTGTAAGCGTTTGGGGAACAATTGCACCCATCTTCTTTCCTTTAAGTATTAATTTAACCTTCCCCTGGCACCTTCCTCTTTTAAGCGCAGGATCAGGACTGGTTGTATTTTCCTTCAAATATTGGCTAATGGGTAAGTAAGTCATGTTCTAAGCCATTCTCAGATGAGTAGTATGCTGGTTAAGTTAACTGGTCAGTCACTATAAATCGTGAGATGAGTAGTTTTATTTATCGGTAGCTTTTTGTCATGATAAGACATCGGAATCTCTTTCCCTAACAAAGCATAGGACCTTTCAAGAGACAAATGCATAATTACATATATAAAGCTGCGATGAGCCGCATAATTCCATATAGTAGGGAGAGATTTTTCTTCCCTTCCAGAGACCTTGAAAAGACAAATGCATAATTGCATATATAAAGATGGAGCCAGCAATCAGGGAGAACGGAATTACATATAGAAAAGAGAAGCCATTTAACCCTTCAGAGCTTAGCATCCTTCAAGAGAATTATTACAAAAATAGGAAAGCTTTTCAACTGGACCTTCAATGAATGTAATTTCTCTCCACAAAAGGAGGGGAAATAGCTTGCTTAAAGAGGAAAAGCGTAACTTGGACCAAGCATAATTACATATATAAAGAATATTTCCAACAGTTGAGCCAGCTAACCAAGATGGTTGATTTAGCCGCGTTTATCCTTTTGGCTGGGTCTCGCATCACAAGCGGACTATTTTTTCGATAAGTTCTATCCCCAGCAAGGAATGCCACGGTGGGATAGATATAAAAATATCGTGGATAAATCTTAACATGAGAGTAATTCCACAAATAAATCATAGAACTCCTCACATGAACCTTCCTGTTTCTTCAAATTGCTTTAGTAGTTATTTGGGCTCCCCGCAGTATCTATTATTCTTAGCCACCTTCTCTACAAAATCTCATAATCTTGATAAATACTACTATATTATCAATGTGGTAATTACCAATATGATCATTGCCCCTAATTTTTTACTATCAGAACTTCTCAGGGAGTTAAGGATATCTAATAGTGGTAATCAATCATCTATTGTGATAAAATGTAGTAAAAGTATGATTACCACTGGTATATCCAATTGTGACGTTAAAGAAGTTAATAGTTCATGTGACTTCATAGAGGAAAGGGGTTATCGAAAGTATGCGGCGAATAAAAGGCTTTTCCTCATGGTGTGCCCGTCTATATAAAATGTCCAGTGAAATAAGTTTGTATCACGGAGTGACGGGAATGGATTTATTTGTGGGTTACTTAGCATCCACGAGGAAGACAGGGCTCACAAAAGCCGCAGCCTTGGCAGCTTGTACAGTATCAGACACTAATAACTTCTTTCCACTTAAGTCCCAAGAAAAGGTTGGGCCAGAGAATTTGGATTATGAAGAGCTTCACGGCGTTGACCATTTATACCTCTGGGTACGGGCACGAAACGATCCCGCGCCATATAAAGCAGGGGAGATCCCCAAGGATAGAATGGAAATTCTTCAGTGGTTAGGGGCGGCGCTAGCGTGTCCTGCTTTTGGGTGATTCGGGCGTTGGAAAGTCATTCTTTCTGGAACAGCTCTGAGTGTTTACGAACGTACTCTCTCCCGCTTGAATTGAATAAATTTGAAGCTGCAGAGCATCGTCGTGACCTTTTCGTCTACGACTATGTTGTACCTGATAAGTTTGATCTGGAGTGGGTCAATTCTCCAGCAGGAGTAAAATTACATAAAATCCTATCAAGCTAGATTGCTAGCCTGGAGATTCATATATTTTGCTTGCATGGGCAACATTTAAATAGATGTGTTTAGATCCAAGGAAGATTTAAAAATTACTTTCATTTGAAAATAAATCCTTCAAAGATTTAGTGATGCTCGGTTTCCATGGTTGCGCTCTATGTAGTCTTTGAGAGCTTCCTATGTTGAAATGATATCGAGGGTTTATGACACCATTGCAGCTGGCACAACTTCAAGGCTTGTATCATTACCCTGGCTCTCTCTTCAGCGTTTAATACTTGGACTTGTAATTTAAAGAATGTCCCAAACCTAATCACGAACTTCATGGGGTAATCGGAATGAGTGCTCGTCTTAACACCTATGTACCTGAGCATTTGCATGCTCGTTGGTAATGATTCTCGACACTTGCCTGTACTCGAAACTTGAACTCTTGGGCATCTGATGGCAGCCTCGACCATTTGGCATGGGCGCTTCATCCTTAGCACTTACAGTTTGTAATCGATACTTTGCATTTCAACTCGAACTTCAGGCTTTGGTGCTCTGTCTTGAATGTAGCACTTTATCTACTGTTATGCATCGGATGTATCCCACATATAAACTACCATGCAAACATTTTTCACTTTATATTGATATTTGTTTAATAATATCTTCGAAGCATAGTGCATGGCTTTGGCCCCCTCCACTTAGTTCGCACTCCATGTGTGCACTATCCTGGATGCTTGGCATGTGACATAAATTTGGTCAGTCTTGGTGATAGTGCTCTAGCACTCGTTGATAGGCCCAACACTTTTTAAGTTGATAGGCCCAACACTTTTTAAATGAGCGGAACAAGTTTTAAATGAGCGTAATAATAAATTTGGTCAAGGTCTTGGTGATAGTGCTCTAGCACTCGTTGATAGGCCCAACATTTTTTAAACAGTGTAATAAGAAAACATTAAAAAATCGATGACATATATCTTTTATAAAAACATTAAAAAATCGATGACATATAATCTCAAATTGGCTTTAAAGGCCATATATTTTTTATAAAAACATTAAAAACTTTAATATTTAAAGAATAGCATATAGCTCGAGAGAAGTAATATCAAAATTTTACAAAAAGTCATCAAAATTGGATGCTAACACTTGATGGAACAAGCTTCTAATACTTTGTTGCAGGTTAGATATTGCGTCATGACGTGCAGAGAAATTTATGGACTACAAAAATGGCATGCATTGCATAAATCCACTGCAAACTAAAAAGGCTTTCGTTGTCAAAATTTCCCGCAACATTAAACAATTTTGAATATTATGTTGCCAGAAGCTAAATTTTTTGATAAGGTAGTTTTTTGTATCAACATGAACAATGTAAGAGAAAGTTTCAGTTTGTGTGAATTATGTGAAAGTTTTGATGTATCTTGTGCAGTTTCTCACTTCAATTTTTACCTCTACAATATTGCACGATGAGATGCTTATACTTTCTTAATAAATATGAGCAAATGCAAACGCCCAAGATCAGGAAAAGACAATTGTGATTATTGGTTTGGTACCACTCAGAGAAAAATTTGACAATACAATTGCATTCTTGATTTTTTAGAGATTTTGACAAAAAAAGGTTATCATTGACATGACCCATTTTGGTGACTATTGGGTAATCTTTGTTTCTTACCTAGGTATGTGACCATTTTTCCAGAATTTGGCAAGATGGTGTTAACTGTTGGAAATTTTATTCTCATGTCAATCCATAAGGAATTCTATTTAAGGGTGCTAGCTCAATGGTAGAGCACATGCCTTATAGGTAGGCGGTTGGTGGTTCGATTCCTCCGTGCCCTATATATATTCTGGAACCACTAAAAAGAGATAAATGACTAAAAAAATGACCAAAATTTGCATATAAACGACCACTAGTACTACATGACAGATAAGTAATAAAAAAAAGACCAAAATATGCATATAAATGACCACTTTTTAGTTGGAGATCCTTGGTAGCAAATTAGCGGTCATTTATCACGTGACAAAAAATGTGATCATAAATTTGGTCATTAATTGTGACAATTAATGAACAAATATATGTCCAAATATACAACCAAATATATGACCACAAGATAAGTTATAAATGACCAAGTTAAATATGACCACATTTTTTGTCGCATGATAAATGACCGCTAATTTGCTACCAGTGGTCACCAACTCAAAAATGGTCATTTATATGCAGATTTTGGTCGTTTTTTTTGGTCATTTATCTCTCATTTTGTACTAGTGAACGCTTCTGCCATCCATAGCCATGTTTGTCAAAAGAGCTGTTAAAACTACTCTAGTATAAAATTATGACGAAGCAAAGAAAGTAGAGGCAGACATAGAAAGTATCATTAAACATTCTTTGTATTTGGAAGTTACAGTAAATAAGAAGCCTTTAATATTGACCATACCTAAAGAAGAATCTGCAAGTGAATTAGAAAATGTAGTCAAGATGGTTCAAAAGTTGTCCAATAAAATAGTAGATTTGAAAAAAGAAAAGGGTGATAGTTCTCTAGGAAGAAAGCCATTTAAGCCTTTCTATAAGAAAATGGAAGAAGGCACACAATCACAACCATCATTAAATAATTATGTTGTTTTCAATTTGAATGAAGTTGGTATGGACCACTTTTGCACATTTCATCAAGAGCATCATTATGAGAAAAGTTGCCCACAATGGATTAATTCAATAACCCTGGTAATGAATCAATTATTAGATACACAACTAATAGACCAGGAAGATCAAGAAGAAGACCAATCAAATGAACCAGAAGATAAAAATGAAGAAACTACCTTGTTATTATGGGATTTGGCACCAACTTTGGGTCTAGATGAAGAAGGAAAGGTAGAAGAAATACAAATATCATATGTGGATTATACCACCAAAAGTAAGGGACCAATAGAAGAACAAAGTATGGTACTTCCGCAAATGAATACATTCAAATAAAACATAAAAAAGAATAACATTTTAAATTAGTCATAACTGGAATCAAATTCTGGGATCATTAAGGAAATAAACCCATTAAGCAATAAACAAGTGAACCCTATAATCAACAAATATGATAGTGGTAAAAAGGTTGGAAAGAATCATAATATGCGGTGTGACATTGTAGAAGATATCAAGAAAACTAAAGAAAATATATCTATGTTTGAATTATGTAATCTGCCACAACAGAGGAGAAAATTGTTAGAAGCTTTTGATGTAAAGTCAAGCAGTACAGCAAATAAACAGTCAGAAAGGATTGAGTCTGATACCGAAATTAACGAAGCAAGTATTGGTGGAAAATCGAAATCTCAAACTCTGCCTTTCCTTTTGACTTTTGAAATCTTCAATTATAATGTGCATAATTGTTTGGTAGATTCTGGGGCTTCATCTAACATCATGCAACTATCTATTTGAAAAAATATTAATGGACAACCCACTTCATCTCCTTCTTGGATTATTCAACTAGACAGATCTGATGTTAAAGTTATTGGGGAAATGAAAAATGTCTTGATCAAATTGGTTGCGGACCCAAGAGTGTGTCAATTTATTGATATTATGGTAGTGGATATACCAAAGGCTTATGGGTTAATACTGAGTAGATACTGGTCAAATCAATTAAATGGTTATTTTGCAACTGATTGGTCTCATTTGTGGCTGCCTTATTAGAATAAGCAGAACCAAATTAAGGTATTGAGGGAATCTCATATGAAACATAATGTGACCCAGTTAGAATAAAAAAATGAGCCAATGAACTTTTCATCTTCATTTTGGGGGAATTATTTTTTAGAAATTGAGACAGGGAACTATCAGGAAGAAGATGCTGGCCATGATTCAGACAACTAGTCCGATCTCCTTCAATTTGTATGGGCTAATGATATTGACTGTAACATAGTAGAATTAGTTACTAACTTAGATAATCATACTAACATAGTTGAGTTAGATGATAGATTTTGGATTTTGTACTTTGATGGCTCCAAAACACAAGAGGGAGCATGAGCTGGTTGTGTTCTTATCGATTCTCAAGGAAATAGACAGTTTCTCTCTTGTAGATTAGAATTTGAGTGCACGAATAATACTGTAGAATATGAAGCTCTAGTTCAAGGATTGAAAAAAAACCATTGATTTGAATATTAAGAATTTAAAAGTTTTTGGTGACTCGGAAATAGTTGTTAGAAAAATAAGAAACACTATTCATTGTGTATCTCCACACTTGAAAGGGTATCAGTCTGAAATATGGAAGTTAATATCAAATTTTAATGCTTTTAGCATAAATGCCATTCCTAGATTACATAACGTTGTTGATTTACTAGTTGTTTCTACGTCACGGTTAGTACCAACCAATGAAAAATGTTCTATTGAATTTTTTTTCAGGCCATCTATACCTGACAACATTACAAATCTGAGAGTGTTCTATGATGATGAGCAGATTATTATTTTTCTGACAAATGAAGATACCTTCAAAGAATCCATTATTGAAGAAAATGCGCACCAGTCAAAATTGCAAAATGAGGGTTCCACCAAAGACAATTTTATGCCAAAAGGAGTGCGCACTCTTGAAGGATTATTCAATTTGCAGCACAATTTTAGAAAGCCTGCAAATGTCAAGACAAACAGCTCTTCGATGCAATATGAGTTGGTAAACTTAGGGACAAAAAATGAACCTAAATTTGTTAATTTGGGAAAATGTTGCTCACCTGGCGAAAGAGGCAAGTTTATTAAACTATTTCAGTAATACAAGGACATTGTTGCGTGCACATATGAAGAGTTGAAGACTTATGATACACGCATCATCCAGCATGTGATACCCATGAAACAAGGAGCAAAACCATTTCAACAGAAACTTCGAAAGATGCATCCTACGCTTGAACCATTACTACAGAAAAAATTAAAGAAGCTGATGGATGCTAAAATTATCTTTAAAGTTCGACACTTTTAATGGGTGGCCAATTTGATGCCTGTTAGAAAAAAACAGGAGAAATCAGACTGTGTGTTGACTTTCGAAATTTGAACAGGGCATCAGATAAAGATAACTATCCAGTCCCACCCATGGAACAAATCTTATAGATGGTATCATGATAAATAATGTTCTCCCTATTGGATGGATTTTCAGGTTATAATCAAGTATTAGTGGTCGAGAAGGATAGAATTAAGACTACCTTTCGCACAAAATGGGGAACATTCACTTATAGAAGAATGCCTTTTGGCTTTATGAATGTTGGAGCCACATTTCAAAGGGCCATGGACATATCATTCCGAGGTTTGGTTGGCCACTGTGTTGTCATTTATTTAAATGATGTGACTGTTTTTTCTAAGAAAAGAGAAGATCATATTTTCTATTTAAAATAGATCTTTGAACGTTGTATAAAGTATGGTATATCTTTGAATCCTAAGAAAATCATTTTTGTTATTCTCGAAGGAAAACTGTTAAGGAACATCATCTCTAAGAAGATAATATCTATAGACCCTGAAAGGATTCAAGCTATAACTCAAATTCCCATGCCCCATAATAAAAAAACTATGCAATCATTTATGGGCACAATAAACTTTGTGCAAAGGTTTGTACCATATTTTGCACAAATTATAAAATCTTTGCAGCAGATGGTGAAGCAAAATGTATAGTTCAAATGGACTGATATTGAGAAGAATGCATTTAAGGATATAAAAAATTCCATTGCTCATGCACCTTCATTGAGCAGTACAGATTTTGAAAAATATTTTATTATATATACATTTGCTTTAGATTATTTTCTTGCAGCAACACTCACACAGAAAGGAGAGCAAGGAGATGAATACCCAATATATTTCATGAGCATTGGGTTACAAGGAGCTGAACTGAACTTCCCAGCTGTAGACAAGAAAGCATATGCGTTTTTCAAGTCAGTGAAATAGTTCAGACCTTATATTCTGAAAAATAGAACAAAGGTTATAATACCTCACCCAGCTGTTAGATCTCTATTTATTCAAAATTATTTGGGAGAAAGAAGAGGAAATTGGGTGACTGCACTACAAGAGTATGACCTAGAATTTAAGCCAGCTAATATCATCAAAGGTCAAGGATTATGCAAGTTGCTAACTGAAAATCCAATTGATAAAGATCATGGCTGGGAAAATGAATCATGAATGAATATAATTGAAGTATGTTCCACTTTCACCACTCCATAGTTTTGATGCAGAGATTTAATTCATTATCTTTAAAATGGATATTTTCTGGAACATTGGAATTCAAAGCAAAGAAGGGCACTTCTATTAAAGTCAAAATCATACCAAATAATAAATGGAGTACTATTCAGAAAGAATTACGATGGAATTTTTCTCAGGTGTCTTGAAAAGGATGATGCACAGAAAGTGGTGAAAGAGTTACATGATGGCCCTGCAGGGGGCATTATTCTGGAGACACTACTGCTCATAAAATATTGAGAGCTGGATATTATTGGCCCACTGTTTTTAAATATGCTCATGCTTATGCAAGGAGATGTGATGTATGTCAAAGAAGTGTTGTCAGATTACCAAAATCAGCAGAACCACTAAAACCGGTTATCATTTCAGAACCATTCGAGCAATGGGGTTTGGATATCATCGGGGAAATTAATCCTAATTCTTCATTGCAACACCGTTACATTCTCACCGTCACTGATTGTTTCACGAGGTGGACTGAAGGAACTCCTTTGCGCAAAGTAAATGAAGATGCAGTCATCATATTTAAAGCAATTAGCCAATCTAACGATATTACGATATTTAAAGCATATCGTTAGGAAGATGCAGCCAGTGTATCCTTAAGAACTAGCCAATCTATGATTGCCTTCATTTTATCTAGGTCTAAATAAATTCCTTCGTTAGATATTACATGACCTAAGCATTGAATTTTATTTCGAAAGAAAACACAATTATTAAACATTGCATAAAGTTTATGTTCTCTTAAGGTTTGTAAGACTAACTTTAAATGTTCTTCATGCTTCTATTCATTTTTAGAGTATATTAATATGTCATAAATAAATACTATTACAAATTTATTTAAGTATTTATGGAGAAAATTGTTCATTAAACACATGAATGTAGTCGGAGCATTGGTCAAGCCGAATGGTACAACCATGAACTCGTAAAGCATGTACCGTGTTCTTAATGTTGTTTTATGAACATCCTCATCTTTAATTCTTACTTGATGGTACCCAGACCTTGATTCAATCTTTGAGAATACCGTAGCTCCCCGTACTTTATCAAACATGTCATCAATACGGGGGAGAGGGTATCGTATCTATTTTTAACAGTCATCTTCTTTAATTATTTGTAATCTATACAAAGTCTTAATGTCCCATCTTTATTTTTAACAAACAATATCAGTGCTGGACCCACGGAGACACACTCGATCTTATATACTTTTTATCTAACAATTCTTGCAATTGTAATTTTAACTCCACAAACTCAAGGGTATTCATTCTATAAGGATCCTTTGAAGTAGGCACTGCTCCCATTACCAAATCAATGGTAAAGTCAATATCCCTCCTTGGAGATAATCCAGGTATCTCCTCTGGAAAAACATCTTTAAATTCATTTAAAAGAGGAAAGTCTTCCAATCTAAGTTTTGTTTTATCATCATCATTTTCAATGATATGCACAACTAACAATTTACCTCCTTTCCTAGCACACTTCTTTAATTGCAAAGCAGATATTTTCCTAGTGATAAATTGTTTAGGAATCCCTTTAACAAGTCTATTTTCACATTTTTCATCAATACAAGTGAAAGTTTTATCAAAGCAATTCAATACAACTCTATGCTTTTCTAACCAATCCATGCCAATTACTACATCATATGACCCTAATGGGAAAATGTTTAAATCCACTTTTGTAACCAAGTCGTGCATATGAATTTCACAACTAGAAATAAAGCTAGTTACCTTTATTTTTGTCCATGTAGCTAATTGCACTAGCCACGACTTTTCAAAATTATACTTTATCATTTTACATAGATCTACTAACTTAGGAGATATGTAACTTAAGGTAGATCCAGAATCAATTAAGATAGAAATAGGTTTGTCAAAGATCTTACCTTCAACTTCTACCATTGAATATTGGTAGTTTGCTTGATGATTGCCCAATGCCACACTTATCTTCGGAATGTTCCTAGCAACTTATCCAACGGTAACTGCTTCTCTGACAGTGTGGATGCTTCAATTATCCCTCTTATGAGGACAATCCCGATAGAAATGACTCTCCCGACAACCCCAACACTGTAAGGGTTCTCTTTTTATTTATTCATTTTTCTTATTAAAGAGATTATCTTTATACTTAGTTTTAATTGGATGTTGTCTATCCTTAAAAGTATTCATTTGAAAAGTCTTATGTTTATTGAAGGGCTTGAATTCTCTTCTTTTAAAATTATTCCCTTCTTTTTTCTTGAAACTATAAGGATTTTCATGCTTACTTTTAGATTGATCATAAGTTAATTTGGCCTTTCCCATTGCTTCATATAGTGTTTTTGGGTTGTCAAACTCTAATCTATATTTATAAAAGCTAGGTAAGCAACCTAGGAATCTTTGAATTTTAGGTTTTTCTTCATTTAAGTATGGCACATATCTTAATAAGGATAGTAATTTAGTACAAAAACATACATGGACATAGATCATAATCTTATTTCATATAATTATTTTGTCTTTCCCTCATAGTAATACTCTGAGAGATACTCATTTTTAAATTCCATTTTAAGCCAATTCCAACTAACTTTTCTATCATTGATTCTTTTTGCTCTTTTTAAGTCCTGTCACCAAATCTCATCCATCTTGGCTAGATTGAAGATGACCATTTTATCCTTCATAGAATTGGAATAATTATACATAGTAAATTATTTCTTCATCCCAAATAGCCAAGTTTCAACTTTTTCTCCATTTTTTAGTTCACCATCAAAGAGATGAGGTTTTATCTTTTTAAATTATCCAGTTATCTCGTCTTTATATTTTCTCTTCTTCATTCGTTTATCCTCAGAGCAACTACTATAATATTATGATTCACTAGCTACCGGGCTTTCGTCAGAGGAAGGATATTCAGAGGATGATTCATCTCGTTTACGTTTCTTTTTACACTTATCCTTGGATATTTCATTTAGTTTAAACAATAAGGCTTCATTAATATCTTCTTGAGTTCTCATCACTCTCTCATGTTCAATTTTAAAGTTTATAAGTTCAACTTGTAAGTCTCTTAATGCCTGTAGAATATCATTTGAGTTATCATTAACATTTTATTTTTTTTTGTTCCTCATCATTAAGTTCAACCCAAATAGGTGGGGTAGTGGATCGTCTTCCAACCATCTCTTCCTGCAATCTAGTAAAACAATTTTCCTCTATACAAGTAAGAAGAACAAAATGCATACATCATTAGTTTTCTCATAAGGTGAATGGACACTATAAAGCCAAGTGTCGTAACTTAAGCTCTGATACCACAATGTAATAACCTCAAATATTGAAATTCTTTAAAAAAGTAAAAATTTTACTCATATACTAATATTAATTAAAATGCATAACCCATTTTTCAACTATAACATATATATCCAATTGTAACTCTATGACATATAAGTATGAATAATTTCCTAGATTATATCATGACTCAAGAACACCGTGACACAAGATTATAACTCAAATTGTACCATAATAATTTTCTTTCTTTCGTATAATTCAATTTACTTCTAAAATACAATTTGCAAATATCTATCATCCATACCTCAATGTACTACTAAAAAACCATTCGCAAGTATCTATCATCCATACCTATTTAATAATACTCTAGCCTTTCAAACATGCCTTTAATAACCCATCATATCATTTATAGCCTAGGCATAAGTTTCTTTTAATTAAAACATATGCTTTTAGGTATTGTAAAAAGGATCCATTTGTAACTAGGGTAAGACTTAGACATTCACATAATTTATACCAAAAGTAATTATAGTATAATTCCCAAATTGCAACTATGTAGAAGTTACTCTAATTCCTCTTTGGTATTGGTTTTACCCATCTTAATTATAAGTAGTTATATTAACCCTTCATAATGCGACCACGGGTTCTATTCTTGTTTGTAATCCCTTAGAACTACCATAAGTTCATAAGCATATACTTCCTAATTCCCATAATTTATCATAAACTATGTGTCCTCTAGAGACTTTTCCATTAAATATATATATTTATGTCTCGATTCTCTTGTATATTCATTTACATCAACAATTTGTTGATATCAGCGAGACTTAGTGTTATGCATTTATGAAAACCAAATTAATCGCATGCACATATCGTGATCTAAGGCTTCAACAAAGATTTAAAGTCTAACCTTCCATGTTATAGTCTATGTGTTATCGTTTTGTTTTTATTAATTTGATAGGCAAGCAATCAAAAAAACTAGGATTATCCATACTCTACAGCGAACTGAACTAATTATTTTGATTCGGCATAATTAAACACAAAATATGCATATTCACAGAGTTTATCATAATGGTTTATTACTACCATATTGCCTTAAACAAAGAAGGAGAATAACAATCACAATTTTTTTTATAAATACAGAGATAAAAACCCATAATAATGCCACCATGGCTCATTGCATCCATTGAGAATAAAAACAACAATCAAATGGAAACGTTTTACTACCCTAGATCATTTCAAAAAATTACACAACAGCAATATACTTACTTGAAAATGATGGGAAAAGCACTTGGAGCAGTTCCTCCCAACCATAGAAGAGGACAACTAATTCACTCGTCCAACTCCACCCCCGAGCTGGATCACCACCATGCACAATAAAACTAATAAGCAAAGCTTGAACGCAACACTCTCTCTTAGTGTCTGTAACAAGCCAAAATGATCGACTTATAATCACGAGATATACTCAACAATGTGCACTCATAGAAACAATTTCTCCATGCACAACACAACGTCTTGTGCTACCTCAGTGCACCAACTTATAGTTTTTTCCGAGGTCTTGTGCCATCCTAATCAAATCTCAATCAATCCTTCAATCCTTATGATTTAGGATCTTGTCTGGTAGTTAAGATTTTAGATTGGATTTGATTGGTAAAATATCTCATGCTTGCTTTACACTGATTCTTTGTCTCATGGTGGTGTCCCCTCATTCAACTGAATTCTCCAAGTGTCTTTTTCTTTTTTATTAATAGTAAAAATAATAATTGTTGTGCAAAGTATCACTCACATCCCATGTGAGTATTTTTTAGTGTTTTTAAATAACTCTTACAAAAATATTTGTTTGAAATATTTTCAAAAAATGTTAAATCAAAAGTAAATAAGAATGTCTTGGGGGTATCACATGATGTTTGTTGTTTCTCAATGTATTATATTTAATTGTGTTGTCTGCTTAAGTGAATTCACCGTTTTTCACATCTAATAGATTATTTATTTTTGTTAGATTGATGCCCATGTTGGAGGTGTAAATGACCTTTCTTTCTCACATCCCAACAAGCAATTGCGTATTATTGCATATGGTCATGACAAAACTATAAAGGTTTGACATATGAAACTCTATATTGTGACAGAGTTGCAGAGCATGAAAATTCCAGGTTGATAACGTTGATTGTGCAACATGCATGGGATCTTGTTACTGGTGCAAGCCAATATACTTTTGAAGGTCATGGAGCATGCATGTATTCTGTATGCCACCATTACAAAGAAAACATTCAGGTATGATTTTTTTTTGTGATTCTTATTTTTCTTATACAACTGGGGGAATGCTTGTTTTTGGGAAGACACTTATTCCTGTATATAATGATTCCTTGAGCTAAAGTTTTGTTTTTACTCTTTTCATGTATAAGTTTATCTTTTTGACAAATGTTTATGGCAAGATAAAGGCTTGGTTATATGATCTGATGGGTTCAAGGGTTGATTACGATGCTCCTAGTCATTGGTGCATTACAATGGCTTATAGTGTTGATGGGACAAGGTTGATTCATCATGTCATTTCAGTTGTTACGTTGCACCATGCATTATTTATGTCAGTTATTAATTAGCTCTACAATACAGAGAGAATAAAAACATTGGGAACTTGATGTAGAATATTCTCATGTGAAAGAGGCAAAGAAAGAGAATCTTGTCTTGTTGAACATATTTATCTCTTGTGAACATCTTATTTCACATCCTTATATTTTTAAAAAAAAAAAATTGTACGTTAGACAATTCTTCTATTGCTGAAAAATGAGAAATTTACAAACAGAACTAAGCCCTCCCAACAGAGGGAAAAAAGGCTTGAGGGTCAAGTTGGCAGTCTCCCCCGAAAGGAAACAAGACAATACCAAAGAGATTGAGAATTCTTACACAGTCTTAAAACCCATTTTTCCATGATGATCAGAAGCATAAATAGAAGTAAACGATAGCAGCTAGATAAGTCCTACTCGTGAAAGTCTGGACTAGAAGCCTAGCAAAAAACAGGAGCAAAAAAAAAAAAAAAGCAAATTACTCATGAGTCCCGTAGGGAGAGCCAGGCTCAAGCTTCATACCCATACATTTGGCAATTTCCACCTGATTGCTCAGGATACACTGCAGGAGTAGCATCATCTCATCTTGCAAGAGCAAGATTTCACCATGTTGTTCATCCTTCTCCACCAAGGTTCTGCCAAGAACCATCTTCTACGACCAATGCATGTCCAAGAATTTATGATAGAGGGTGAGGCGGCCATGGGAAGAACCAGGATCAGGGATGAGTTCCTTGAACTCCTTTTTGATTTCCTTAGCCCCTAGGCAATTTCTGTCAATTTTAGTTTCCTGCTCAGCTTGCAGGATGGTGTTTTGTGCACACTTAGGGATTTCCTTTTTATAGCGTTTGCATTTGTCAATTAACTGCTTCTGGAAGTGAATTTGGGGGCCCATAGGCTCGGACAGGAAAAACTCAGGAAGAGTAGAGGCCCGGCGAGGGTTCTTGCGAGGAGGCATGCTAGCAGCAAGGAGAACCCAGGTTACAGTCGGAGCAAGTAGGAACGGCCCGAGGAGATGGTTAGTACCACAAGCGGAAGGGCTCAGGATGAATTCCCCCACAACAGGGGAAAACAGCCAGCATAAATCCTTGCAATAAGAGAAAGGTGGAGAAAAACGTAACTCCTAAGAGGGTGGTGAATAACAGTTCCAGTACCGCACAAAAGACAACCAGAAAGAACGGAGACAGAGCACTGTTGCAACTTACCCGGGGTGACCAAAGCAAGGATGTAGACGTAGTCGAAGTTTCCAGAGAGCCCGGGATCCCACGGAACACCAGGACCATTGCTCGAACTCTCCACAGGGAACACCAGAGAAGCGTACAGAATGAGGATCAGGCTCGAATTTGCACCCAACTGCCTACTGAAATTCTCTTTAAAGCTCCGCTGAGTCCAATAAAGAATTCGCATGCAGGAAAGTTGCCGGCTTCTCCACCACTTCACCTCTGACAGAGCCATAAATGTCTCACACCTCTTCATGATTATCAAAATGCCCACTTCTGTGCGAAGCCTCTGTCTCCTAATGAGAGCTCGTACTTACGAGCAGGCAATAATAACTCTCCTCGAGGGAGGTTGGCGAAGAAATAAGCGATCTAGTGGGGGGTGATGAGGTGGGAGTCCTGCCATGTGCCTCTCATCCACCCTCCCAACCATCCATCTATCCACCCACCATGGAGATATATCTTTAAATTTTAAAATAAATAAATCTTGTTCAATTTCAAAAATTGTATAAATATCTTATAGACATTATGCATGACATATTTGTTGTGGAAAACATCATTAACAACCAAAGTGACATATTTGTTGTGGAAAACATCAATAACAAAGTATGATTTGAATAGTTAACATAAATTTATAAACGAAGTTATTGAAAGAATGGTAAAACATAATTTATAATTGAACAAAAAAATTCCATGCAACTTTATTATTGAGATTCAAATGGCCTTAAATAGATTTTTATTTGAATTGCTAAACAATAATTTATATATCTTATAAATTCTTGAACAATCAAACAATTACAACTTGTATTAATCCTTTAAAACAGTGGAAGCATTAGGTTAATTTCAACCTTAACTTACCCGTTCTTTAAAATTGAATAATTTTGTAAATGATTTTACAAATTTTGGAATATATGTGTGAGAGAAAGTGGATGGAACTAAATTGTTATTCATTAATTCATATTCCAAATTATCACAAATCAATTCATTGTTAAAATCTCAAACTTTTATACAATTTTGTAACATTTTATTTTTTAATATAATTAAAAAAATATTTTCCATTAAATAAAAATACATATAAATCTCAAATTTCTATACAATTTTGCAACATTTTATTTTTGAATAATATTTTCCATTAAATAAAAATACATATAAATCTCAAATTTCTATACAATTTTGCAACATTTTATTTTTGAATATAGTTAAAAACTATATTCCATGTATCAAAAATACCTAGAATATGTTTAGTTATTTTATTTTAAATTATTTTATTTTCAAAACAATATATTTAAATTATCTTATTATTTAAATATATTTAAATTATTTTATTATTTAAATATATTTAAATTATTTTATTATTCAAATATATTTAAATAATATTTTATGTTCTATTCTACTATTAAAGTTGGAACAATGTATTTGGGTTATTATGTTGTGTTGAAAAAATAAAAAATAATTGGTCATTTTATTTTTTTAATATGATGATGATGATGATTAATGTCCATTGAAACCAACTTTGGTCTATCGGACCTTAAGAAGGTTATTACTTGGTTTGCTTTAAACTTTTGTTCCTATGCTCAAAAAGCTTGGTAAGAAATTTTCCAAGCTCACTATTGTTTTGACAAGTTAGGAGGTTAGCAATGTTTGTATTGTAACAAATATTGTGAAACTCATATCTAATGTGGGTGTAAGTAGGGCACTCTAAGAGAAAGTGATTTTCATTGTCAACGTTCATAGACTCACAAACATGGCAAACCCTTTCTGCCCACAAAGTTTTGGGAATAGACCAACGCCCTGTTTCGCTATGAAGCTCATGGGAGTTCGTTCTAATCTTAGCTATATTAATTTTCTTCTTTCAACTAGTTACTATTGAGAGATATTTTTGATCTTCCAAATTAGAGTTAATGACCTCCTTATAATATCTTAGTTTTCTCTTAACCGCTAAATTTTTCCTCGCACCACAATTTCTCTTTAAACTTAAAGGTAATAATATTTTTGACATTATCGATATTCTATAAAGTGTCATTTTCATCAATGCCCCAATGGTCTAACCAAGCCATCGTATCTTTACACCGACTCCACTTGAGGAATAGTTGGTTTTGACTCCAATTGAAAGCAATTTTAGGAAGTCTCTCATTTCCTATGTTATTTATCTTGTGCTTGTATATCAGGTACCTAGTCGTAGCCATGCTTTCGATGGGGGAAAGACCCACTTCTATGAGGAGAATAGGATAAGGTGTATTGCTTTTAATTTTGGGGTTATAAGTCATAAACCGCTTTTGGATTTGATCAATCTTTCTCCAAGTTTCTCTAGAAATGCTACGCCCTCATACTTCACAACCGTATAAGATAACACGGATGACAAGAGTTTCAAAGAGGAACTATTGTGTATCCCACATGACTAGGTTGGTTGATTTACAATTATTTTCAAGACCAAAATAAGCTTTCCATCCTCCATTAATCATTTTCTCAATGCTATGGTTTCAATTGAGCTTGTGATGAATATCAATTCCAAGATATTTGTAAGAAGTCACTTCCTCTAGTTTACTGTTATCATAAATAAAATTTGCGTTGATGTCTTTTTTAGATTTTATAATCATAACTTTTGTCTTGTCGACGTTAACAATCATACCCATGTTAGAGCAGAAATCTTTGAGAATTCTTAATTCTTTATCGAGATCAAGGGGGCACCTTGCCATAAGAACAATATCGTCATCATAAAAAAAGAGAATAATAACTATCCTAGCTAAGATCGTGTCGGCACAACCTGCTTCTTCTAAACATCTTTCTAGTTTATCGATGTAAATACCAAAAAGAGTAGGGGAGATGGAGCAACCTTGCTTAACTCCAATATTACAGTTTATATCCGTTGACCAACCCTCATTATTCTTAAATTTGGCAATGACCTTTTCGTATAACCTTATCGCGGCAGCTCTCAACTCAAAAGGAACATTAAGCTCCTCTAGCCTATTCTACAGGTTATTTCTAGTCACCATATCAAAAGCTTTCCTAAAGTCCACAAAGCAACAAAAAAGGTCAGACTTATTATTACGACATTCCTTTGCAATGATCCTAAGCGTAACGAGGTGGACTATGGTTGAATGATTCCTTCTAAAACCTACTTGGCCTTTATCCCGCTCACCTTCCATTTCTAGCCATTCGTTGATCTTATTTTCTAAGATAATATCGTATAACTTGGCTAGGAAAGGGCTAATCATAATGGTCTGATAATTAGAGGGGTTATTTTTATCGCTACTTTTGAAAATAGGAATAATGAGGCTTTGAGTCCAAGGTGTAGGGAACCCTTGCTTGGCCGCTAGATTAAAGAGTTTGTAGGTGTGCGGGATGAGGACATGCCCCCCCATTTTTAAGATTTCTGCTTGGTAGCCTTCATTGTCTTTGGCTTTTCCATTTGCTAAGCGCTTAACCCCGAAATCTATGTCTTCTAACGAGAAAACTTCTTTCGTTGTAAGAAGGGTTTGAATGTTATCTTTGATATCCGGGGATTCGTAAAGATTTTTAAAATAGGAATTCGAATCTTTTAAAGCAATCTTATTATCTTCTTTTGTTTTGCAAGTTAGAATTTGCCTCCATAATTTCTTAGGAGCCATCTCAATATATTTAATATTTGTTTTTACTGTAATCAAAATATCTTCAAATATATTTAATTTCGTTTATTTAAAAAATAATTAAATATTTACAAAATATTTTTATTCAATATTTGTTTTCACTATAATAAAAATATTTTAAAAATATATTTAACTTATTTTATCTTATTCAAAATTATTTTATTATTTTAGATTAGCAAGTTTCACTATAATCAAAATATTTTAAAAATATATTTAACTTATTTTATTTTATTCAAAATCATTTTATTATTTTAGATTGGCAAGTTAATTATAAATTATTAACTTATTTTAAACAATTCTATTATTCCCCTCCCCGTAATCATTTAAGCCAACCTTTTCAATTACCCTAATTACTCCCCCATTACATATTTATTCCCTTATCCTCCACAAACCGTCATCTATATTGTTTCACATGTGAGCCTGCAATTTGTTTCATTTCTTTTCTTCCTTGATGGTGCACAGAATTAAATTGTGAATGCAGCCTTAAATCCAAAAATCAACCACGAAGAATTAAGATAATTAAAAAATTTCATATATAATTGAAATATTTATATTATTAGATATTTTTGTTATAGTTAAAATACTAAATTATTAAATAGTATTCATTATAAATAGTTTGTAAAATGTATTTTAAAATTTATTACTTATGAGTTATGTAATGTTTGTGTTCAAAGTTGTCGTATTTAAAAATGAAAAAAATAATAAATAAATACTTAAACAAGGTTATATGTACTATTATAATAGCAATTTTGATAATAAATAAATACTTAAACAACGTTATATGTACCCTTATAAAATATAGCAACTTTGATCTATTGGACTTTAAAAAGATCGATGCTTACTTGCTTTTTAAGGTAATTTGTTGCATATGACGAAAAATATTGAAAAAAAAATTTCCTAATTATTTTTAATTAGTTAACAAGTAATGAAAATCATATTTTAGTATATAATCAGTGTTGCTAAACAAATATTAAGAAAAAATTAAGATAATTAATTTTTTTTAGTATATAATTGAAAGAATTGTATCATTAGATCTTTTTGTTGTTATTAATACTAAATTATTAAATAATATTCATTATAAATTGTTCTCAAAGCATAATTTAAAAATTTTCTATAAATGAATTATGTAATGTTTGTGTTCAAAGTTGTCATATTTAAAAATGAAAAAACTAATAAATAAATATTTAAAACATAGGTGTATGTATTTTTTATGATTATTACTATTTAATTATAGCAACTTTGATCCATTGGACCTTAAAAATAGTGATGTTTTATTGCCTTTTTAAAATAATTTGTTTTATATGATGAGAACATTGAAGAGAAAATTTCCTAGTGTTTTTTATTTTTTTATTTTCATGAGTTAACAAGTTATGAAAATCATTAGCTTTGCAAACATTGTGGAGTTGCTTCCTATGGTGCTTTTCATTCTCTAATTTTCTTAATATCACAAAGATTACAAGTTCTTTCTTCACATGGTGTTTCAATGCCCAATGTCACTTCACCTATGAAGCTCATTAGAGTTTTTTAATTTTATTTTAGGAATGTTAATTTTCTTCTTTATGTTAATATTAAAAGAAGAAAATTTTCATCTTTTAACTTATTTTAATGAACTCTTTTTCACTTTCTCTAATTCTCTATTTCTTCATGGAACTGTAATTTCTTCAAAATAGTTGTGATAGTGCTTTTTATATTATCTATATTGAAGATTGACCTCCTCTTGAATCGGTTCAGAGGTTTAGTCAACAAACACATCCTTTTCCATATTTCTATCTTTAGTCTCAAGTGACTTTTACTAGGATTCGAAGTAATTCTAAGAAGCCTTTGATAATTCATGTTAATTACTTATGTTTGTACCTTAGGGGCCTAATCATAGCCTTACTATCAACAAGATAAAGCCCAACATCTAAAAGGAGAATGAGATAGGGAGTATTGCTTCTAATTTTAAGGTTATAAACTAGAAAAGGCTTTTTTATTTGCTCAATTTTCCTCTAGGATTCTCTAGAAATGTCGCAACGCAAAACTTCACAACCATATATGATAATTGGAATAACATGGGTATAAAAAATGGATTTAGTTTTCTCCCATAATAAAAAATATTATACTTCTTGAGTGGTTCCCAACGCTAATATAAGCATAACCCCATTCATTCTTTTCTTCACATTGTAGTTTTAATTGAGTTTGTAACTCCAATATATTTGTGTCAATTAGCTCCAAGTTGTTATTGTCATGAATTGTCATTTCTTGGACTTGATGATCATAACCTTAGTCTTGATATCAATATTCACTATCATACCAATGCTAAAAATATTTAGTTAATTCTTGGGCCTGGCCCAAGTAAGGAAATTTTGATGCAAGTCAGTTTTGGAGCTGGAACGCAACTCAGATGAAGGCATTTTTGGTAAAACATTTTTGGACGCTGCGAAGTTGAGCGCAGCGCAGTACAGGCAGGTAAGGAACCGCGCAGTTGAGGTCCGGTTCCGCGAAGTGGTAGCACCGCAAGGTGCCAGCAAGGCATCTATTTTTGGTAAAGAATGAAAGGAAAGGTCGAGTTGTGAAAGCAACCTGGTTCGGTTGAAGTACTCCATGATCCCAACAGGAGGGTAAGGAGTGGCCCAGAAAGAAAGCGACTAGTCACACGAGCAAAGGAAGCATGATGTGAACTAGCCGCACAAAGCCGTTAGAGAAGGAACGACAAGGTGAAAGCAATGTCGGCATGCGATCGACAAGGCAGGCTGAAAGCAATGTGACCATGCGCAGAGGATGAGCACGACAGAGAAGTCGCTATCAGAAGCCAACAAGTCCAGTTAGGGGAAAACCACGACAGTTTTTGGGAAACCTTAGGGATTTTTCCTATGCATTGTAAGGACATGACCTACTGGCATGATCTATAAGAAGGCACATTTTGTATGGGAAAGGGTTGATCTATGATAGTTGAGCTAATCTTCATTAAATATTTGTAATCTCGAATATTCATTGTATATTTTGAGCATTACTTGTTGTTTTGTTGAAAGCCATTGTAAAGGCTCTGCAAGCTGCGTTCGTAGAGGCCTATCGAGAGAGAAGAGAGTCTGCAGCTGAGTGCGCAGATTGGAACTGTTGTACCCTTCCCAAGATAATATAACAACAGTTCCTGTGGACGTAGCTCCCATCCTGGGGGTGAACCACGTTAAATTCTGTGTTGTGTGACTGTTTATGTGCTTGAATCTGTGTATTTGCTTACAATGAATGCTTAAGATCTCATTAATCAGTTTATATGTTCTTACTTTTATATGTATTCACCATAAGGAATGAAGATGGGAATAATATGTTAAGTATCGCATATGTGGATGAATGTTAGATGCATAAGTATTTCTAAGCTAGAATGAATGCATGAGTTGATTAAGCAAACACTAGAATCAGTGGAGTTCGCGTCGTGCAATTCCCTCGAGCGCAGCACCGGAAGTGCGCAGTTTTGTCATATTACATAAGTCATAAGATAAATAACCTAAGGCACTTGATGAATGGATAGGAAACTCTAAGTAGAGTCATCAAAGTTGGTTAAGTCCGAAGAGGAAGTGCAGTCTTAGTTGCACTGTCCTGCCGTTGAAAGACCATCCGACATCGAGCAATCCTTGGATGCGCGATAGTCTAAGCGCTCGTCGCGAAGAAGCTGAACTTCACGCAGTCCGAAGTCCGCAGCGCGCTACTCACCAATCTATTTGAACACTCATCACCTGGTTGTGGAAACCTGATTCCGCAACCCCCCCATTACTTCGCCTCGGGTGAGACCTCAGTCTGTTCGCAGATTGTTGCCGAAAGGGCCGGTGAAAAGGGGTTTTGTTGGTTCCTTGAACCGCGCAGAACCTGGGTCTTTATAGAAAAACTCAAGACAAGTATATAAGTCAATAAATGGTTATGTTACCGCGCTACGAATCAGTGATGAGTTGTCGCAATTGAAATAGTGATGTGCTCGGAAGAAAAGGTTCCGTTGATTGCAGAAAATTGGCACCCAGACAAGAAAGAAATCTGGGATTGGTGTGATAAGACAGAAAGAGATTTTTCCAGAAAGGAGAATAGACATCCGCATATCTCCGACGTAGATTGGTTAAATAAATACTTGTGAAAGGATGTTCACGAAATTTTCTGGGCATCCTTTGGAAACGAGTGGTTATCGAGGCTCGCAGAGAGAAAGAACTGTTTCCAGCCAGAAGTACCTACCAAGTGGACTCCAAAGCTCATTCAGAGGCTTAAAGAAATAGATATCCCACTCTCGAGAGTAGTTGACGTTTGGGTTGACAGTACACTTGAAAGCTTCGTGACAGAGTTTGTTGTGGACATGCTGAAATCCTACAGCACAGTAGAAGCAGAATTTTTCAAGGGTTTTAGAGGTAAGTACCTCAACAATTTGAGTTTATACATTAAAATTCTTTTAGCTGAGAAATGCGTTTTAAGAATGCAGTAAAGATTCCTAGAAGTTTTTGAATCTATAATGGTTAATAGCATATATAGTGATTCTGACGAAGAGACACTTAGTTTGAGAAGTGGAAAAAGATATAAGTATACTGCTAAGAAGACTTCCAGTGAACATGGACTCCACGTAGATATTGATTTACAAGCCGAACCTAATAGCCAAACCGCACCTCTATCCGCTACCTATCAGCCTATTACTCCGCAGAATCCACTGGTTGTGAACACCGCGCCTCCTATTGCACAAAACCCACTAGTTCAAAACCCTCCAGTTGTTAATATTCCTATCCCTCAGAGTGTCAGTACCAGTAACACCGCGGGAGTGAGCACTTAGACCATCCCGACCCAAACCATTCCAACTTAGAATATTCCGATTCAGAACATTCCGCGTAGTACCATTTTTTCTTTTACCGCTCAGAACCCTGTACCACCTAGAAGAAGGATGACTGATGATATTAAGCTGCCGATATTTAAAGGAACTGGTATAGAGGACCTTGAGCAACATGGGTTTCTATGTGAAGCTGTATGGAGTGTCAAGCAAGTTCAGGATGATGTTGTGAAGCGAGCACAACTCATTACCACATTTAGAGATAGAGCCTTGAATTGGTTCATGAATTATTCTGTTGGACATCAAAGAACCTTAGCAGAAATTAAGGCTGCACTATTGAGTGAGTTCAAGAAACCAAATTTAGAATCCCAATGTATAATGGAATTAAAGGAAATTAAGCAAAAACCTAATGAGACAGTCTAGGAATTTGACCAGAAGTTTAAGACATTGTGTTAGAAACCCATGTCAATCCTTCTCTTTACTTTGTTAGTATATTATTGTTGGACGCATATACTTTGTAAGTCGTCCCATAGTAATTGTTGATCCATATTTGTGTTATTGTTGTTGGGCGCATATGCTTTGTAAGCCGCTAGTAGTATTTGTTGATCCATAGTTTGTATTGGCCCATGTTGTTGACCCATAGTATTGGCGCCTAGATTTAGTATATAAGTGTGTTTTGAGGCCAATGAAGGCACCGTGAAGTTATTTGTATTGAGCTTGCTCAAATGAGGTTTCCCCCTCGAAGTGGCCTGTGATCAATAAAAATATTATGTGATCCAATATATTGTGCATTTTATCAATTAATTGGTGCAAGTTCCTCACATTTGGTATAAGAGCACTTTCTTGGGCTCCTTGGGTGAAATTTCTGCCAAATTTTTTTCGGATCTGTTGCAGGTTCGGATCTGGGAATAATCCCTATTCGCTTAACTATGGGAAGTACAGGAACCCCGAAGTAGTTGGCCCATTAAGAGGGCTTGCCAGCGAAAAGGGCGACGACCCCTACCTGATTGACTAGTTCCCACCCGTGAGGTAAACCAAGAGCTGTTGTTTGTGGCAAAGCGGTTTATCAGTTTTACCTGAGTTGTGGAGTGAGGGGTACTACCCCAATACGCAAGCCGTCAGACAACATTGGTGTCCGAGTGAATCCCCTGAACCGTTAGGAAGCCGAGCATACCTTGGGTCCATATCTATTTTCAACTGCAAAATCGCAGATTTCCTCTGTCCAGAATTGTTGACGGTCAGTTCTGCGTCGTTGCAGATCCATCTGTTGTCGATCACTTCAGCGTCGTTTCATATCCTTTTGTTTCTAATCACTTTCGCATCGTTGCAGATCTATCTGTTTCCGATCCCTTCTGCGTCGTTGCAGATCTATCTGTTTCTAATCCCTTCCGCGTCATTATAAATCCATTCCTGAAAAAAAATATGTTTTTTCACCATATTTCCTTGGTTTTCACTCTGTTTCCCTTGAAACTTTTCTGAAACCCCTGTAATCCCATTCTGCATATTTCATTCCTGAGGACCCTATCCCAAATTCCACTTCCCAAAGCCAGAAATCTCACATTTGTCTATTTTTAGGGTTTGCCATAACTTCTTCGACTTTCACCCAATCGCCTTCAAATTTTACCACAAAGTTGCTTTCCTAATTCTGTTTCTTTGTCCCTCTTTGCCAAATTTTCTCATTTTTTCACCCCGCTTCTGAAATCCTCATTTTCTGCCTCCCTGTCCATTCGACAGAGTCCAAAACCTAGTAAAACCCAAATTACCCTTCAGATTTTTTCCCAAATCTAGATTTTCATTTACTAAAACAGTTTCTGTTTTTGTTTTCCTACCCACTCAAAAAAAAAAACTCATGGTTATGGTTGTCACCCGCATAGGAGCAAAAACCATGGAGGAAGCACTTACAACCATCTAAGACAAACTCCAGGATATGGATGAAAAATTTCTCGGCCTCCATCTTGAGCATTCAACCATGAAAAACAAACGATAGTCTGAGTCTTCATCAGACAATGGGTTATTTTCTTCCGGCATATTCCGTGGTTCGAAGCTTGATTTTCCTTGCTTCAATGGTACTGAGCCGATTGGATGGATCTATCGTGCATAATAGTATTTCAGTCTACATAATACTTTTGATGTCAACAAAGTTCCACTTGCATCCTTTCATCTTGAACAAGAAGCTCTTCAATGGTACCGTTGGTACATCAAGGCTCATGAAGAGCCAAAATGGCCAGATTTTTGCCAGCTCCTTTTGCAACGATTTGGTCCTAGTGATTTTGATGACTTCACAAGAACCCTCACTAAACTTCGCCAAATTGGAACTGTGAGAAAGTATCAAACCGAATTTGAGAAACTAACCAACCACACCGAAGGATTTCCTGATGACTTCTACCGGAGTTGTTTTATCAGTGGTCTAAAGGATGCAATCCACTCTGAGGTCAAAATGTTATGTCCCAACACAATGATGGAAGCCCTGGGGTTGGCTAAGTTGGCAGAAGACAAGATTGCAGCTCAGCAGTGCTCCAAATCCACTTTTGTTCCCTTCCGAAATATGGGTTCTCAATGACCTCCCATCCTTCCAGCTCCTCAATCAACTCCTATCAAGCATTTGTCTGAAACAGAGATGCAGGCACGCAGAGAAAAAGGGCTTTGTTATAATTGTGATGAGAAATTTACTCGGGGACATAGATGTGTTCAACAAAAGCTCTATCTCTTGGACGTGGATTCTCCGCCTACCTTGAAATGGGTGAAGAAGCTCCAGATACAATGGATGCTCCGGTCGACATTTAGGAGCAGCCTATTGACCCTCCATCTCAGGATGACCACCCAGAGATATCTCTCCATGCTTTAGCTAGAATCACCACACCCTCAACAATGCGGGTCCGGGGTTACTTCAAGAAGCTTCCTCTTACAATACTCATTGATTCTGGTAGCACTCATAATTTCATTGACCCTCGGATCTCTAAACAGGCTGATTGTTTTGAAGTCATGGTTGCCAATGGGTGCACCTTACCTTGCAAAGGGAAGTGTCGTAATGTGCGTATCTCTATGGGAGATTATAACCTACGCTCTGACATGTTTGCCTTGACCTTAGGCGGATGTGATGTGGTTTTGGGCGCTCAATGGCTACACACACTTGGCCCCATCTTATGGGATTTTGCTGAACTTTGGATGCAATTCTCCCCCAATGTACAAAAACGCACATTGACATGCTTACAACCAGGGTCTCTCAGCATCATCAGTTCACATCGCATAGAAAAACTCCTTAAGAAGAATTCAAATGGTGTCATCGCTCAGATCCATTCCATTCAGATGCAACCATCAGCGGTCTCCACTACTCCTTTGGATCTACAACAAATTTTGGATCGATATACAGGTGTCTTTGTTGAACCTGTGGGATTGCCACCTTCAAGGCCATAGGACCATCGTATTCAGCTCCTTCCTGGAAGCGTTCCTCCCAACATCAATCCCTATCGCTACCCATTTCACCAAAAAAAAGAGATTGAAATGCTCGTTCGAGACTTACTGAAGCAAGGTATTATTCACCCAAGCACTAGTTCCTTTTCTTCACCAGTTCTTCTTGTCCACAAAAAAGATGGGTCATGGCGCCTCTGTATTGACTTTCGAGCACTTAATCACCTCACCATCAAGGATAAGTTTCCAATTCCTGTTGTTGATGAGCTTCTTGGTGCTCAATTTTTCTCCAAGTTGGATCTTCGTTCTGGGTATCATCAAATTCGGGTTCATGAGGATGATATCCCTAAAACAGCTTTCCACACACATGATGGCCACTATGAGTTTTTGGTCATGCCCTTTGGCCTCACTAATTCTCCTTCCACATTCCAAGCCTTGATGAATAAAATATTCTGGCCCTACTTGCAGAAATTCATTCTGGTATTCTTTGATGATATCCTCATCTACAGTAAAACATGGGTTGAACATCTCTAGCATCTAGATCTTGTAATGCAACTTTTCTCTGACCATCATCTCCACGCAAAACAATCTAAATGTGTTTTTGGACAGAAGGAATTTGAGTATCTCGGGCATATTATCTCAGCACAAGGGGTTCACGTGGATCCTGCCAAAATCGCTGCCATGAACAATTGGTCGCCTCCTAAGACACTCAAGAGCCTTTGTGGTTTTTTGGGGTTGACTGGCTACTACTGCAATATTGTCAAGGATTATGGGAAGATTTCAGCTCCATTGACTACTCTATTGAAAAATGATGCTTTTACATGGACACATGCTAGTGAGTGTGCATTTGACAAACTGAAACAAGCTATGTGTACTACACCTGTTCTAGCTATGCCTGATTTTTCCAAGCCCTTCACTATTGAGAGTGATGCTTGCGGCAATGGACTTGGTGTTGTTCTCATTCAAGATGAATACCCCATTTCGTTCACCAACAAAGCCCTTTCAGGTAAGAATTTAGCTTCCTCTACATATGAGAAGGAAATGATGGCTATTTTGCATGCAGTACAAAAGTGGCGACCCTAGCTATTAGGGAATCATTTCTACATCAAGACTGACCACCAGAGTCTGAAATATTTCCTGGAACAACATGTATCCTTCCAAGCACAACATAAATGGGTTAGCAAACTCATGGGTTATGACTATGAGATCACTTACAAGAAGGGTAAAGACAATATTGTGGCGGATGCTCTTTCTCACACATTTAATGACCAAGGTTCTCTTTCAACTATTTCTATGCCTGTTCCAAATTGGTTGCAATCTGTTCAACAGGGCTATGTCAATGACTCTTCATTATCTCAAATCATCCAATGCCTGGAAAACAACCCTTTTGTTGTACCATATTACTCTTGGGATGGTGCTTCCTTGAGATACAAGGGTCATCTGGTGCTTCCCCAGAGCACATATCTTCAACAGGTTGTCTTCTATGAACTCCATGCTTCTCCATCGGCAGGGAACTCTGGGTTCCTCAAAATGTATGAATGGGCATGGCGTAACCTCTTTTGGTAGGGCATGAAAAGGATAATTCAACAGATGGTGGTTGAGTGTGATACCTGCCAACGCAATAAGGGTGAAACGACACTCCTTCCGGGATTGCTCGAACCCTTGCCCATACCTACCCAGATTTGGATAGATATTTATATGGATTTCATTGATCGCCTCTCCAAATATAGTCATTTTTGTGCTCTCAGCCATCCCTATACAGCCTCCTCAGTCGCTCAAATTTTCCTGGACCAGATCTTTCGTCTTCATGGAATCCCTTCTTCCATTGTCTCGGACCGTGATGTGACTTTCACCAGTCATTTTTGGACAGAACTATTTCACCACACTGGCACCAAACTGAAGATAAGTTCAGGGTATCACCCACAAATAGATGGTCAGACTGAAATTATCAATAAATGATTCGAAACTTATCTTCGTTGCTTCACCTCTGAACAACAACATCAGTGGGAAAAGTGGCTCCCTCTCGCTGAATGGTGGTACAATACCTCTTACCACACTACCTCTAAAATGACTCCATATGAAGCAGTTTATGGTCAGGAACCGCCAGTTCTTCTTCCATACACCCCCAGCAGTTCTCCAATTCAGGCAATTGACACGGTCCTTCAAAACTGCGATCAGATTCTTTGCATTTTGCGGGAAAATCTTTACATGGAAAGAAATCGCATGAAGTAACAAGCCGATTAGCACTGTTCTGAGCGCACTTTTGAAGCAGGTGATATGGTTTTTCTTCATCTCCAGCCTTACAAGCAATCCTCCCTGAAAATCAAAGGGCGTCATAAGCTCGCTCCAAAGTTATATGGGCCATACAGGATTCTTCAGAAGATTGGGTTCGTTGCTTATAAATTGGAACTTCCTCCTTCTTCCCGCATTCATCCAATATTTCATGTCTCTTGTCTGAATAAAGTTCTTGGCACCAACATTAGAGGACAAACTATTTTACCATAACTGGATAATGAAGGATCCATCCTTTTGTATCCGGAGGCCGTCCTCAATAATCACACTCGTCAGCTTCGCTCTCGCTCTATCACAGATGTCTTAATTCAGTGGCACGGAATGTAACCAGAGGATGCTACATGGGAACCACTCCTTCAGATTCAGCGACAATTTCCACATCGAAAGCTTTGAGGACAAAGCTTTTTCTAAGGGGGAGGAGATGTTAGGGACCCATGTCAACCCTTCTCTTTACTTTGTTAGTATATTGTTGTTGGACGCATATGCTTTGTAAGTCATCCCGTAGTAATTGTTGATCCATAGTTTGTGTTATTGTTGTTGGGCGCATATGCTTTGTAAGCCACCAGTAGTATTTGTTGATCCATAGTTTTTATTGGCCCATGGTTTTGACCCATAGTATTGGTGCCTAGATTTAGTATATAGGTGTGTGTTGAGGCCAATGAAGGCACCGTGAAGTTATTTGTATTGAGCTTGCTCAAAGGAGGTTGCCCCCTCGAAGTGACCCGTGATCAATAAAAATATTATGTGATCCAATATATTGTGCATTTTATCAATTAATTGTTGCAGGTTCCTCACACATTGCTAGACCAGGCTAGTTTTGTCATAGCACCGCAACAGCACCAGAAGTGGTTTATAGATGCATTGTTGCCCCATATCAGACTGTCATTGATGCAACAGAAAGTGGCTTCGCAGGAAGAAGCCTTGGAGATTGCGATGAAGTTAGAAGCTTCACCTATTGGAGAGACTAGCACTGGAATGTCTCAGATTCAGACTCAGCTAGCTACCCTGACATTACAGTTGCAAGACATGAAGAAGTGAAAAGAATAGAGACAAGAAGTTTGGTGTACAGGATGTAAGGGAGAAGGACACATCAAGGATTATTGTCCTTTGTTTCAAGAATATCTTAACATGGGAGCACCAAACCCATTGAATCAGAACCAAGGGCCATGGTGTGAGATCTGTAGAACTAGAGGACACCATCCAGAAGATTGTTACTTAATTCAGAAATATGTAAGAACACCTAAAAATTTATATTGCAATTTTTGTAAGTCGGTTGGACATGATGAGTCCAACTGCCGCGCATATGAGCTCATGCTGGAAAGAAAGAAAGATATAGAACATATGTATGGTGGAGTATATAGAGTCCAAGAGGAAGCTCCGCGGAATAAGGATAACGTGTAGCACGATCAAGGCACATACAGACGCCGTGAAGGATTCCGCGAAAGAGGAAGAAATACTGGCCCAGGACAAGGAAGAGGAAGAGGCCAGATGATTTGTTACAACTGTGGCCAGCCAAGTCACTTATATAGAGATTGTACCAATCCATGTACTACTTGTAATTATTGTAAACATTTTGATCATGTTATTGAAGCATGCCAGTGTTAGCAGCAGACATGCAGAAAAGAAAGCAAGATGTACCTAATCCAAATATTCAGTTGATTACAACAGAGAAAAGGACTGTAGATCCTAGTATTAATGTTATGACGCGAAGTGGCGCTGCGACAGGAAGAGATGGGAAATCAAAAGCTTCGACTTCTGGAGACTTTGAAACTAAGCAGACCCCTCTTTAAACGATCTAGATCAGAAAAGCTAGTGGGAAGACACTTGCTTTTAACCTCGAGAAAAATAAATAAGTCTTTGAAGAAGCACGAGACATATTCAAAGAGCTAGCGCCTAAGTCACCAAGAATCCCATGGCGAAGTGAAATACCGCATATGGAAGATATTCCAACATCTTATGACCAAACGTGCAACGCAACAAAGACATGCACCTCTGTTGCGCAGTTCCTATGGAGCTGCATGAAATTATTGAAGAGCGCAAACGTTGTAGCGGAATTGCAAAAATTGTTAAATCAGTATGAACCACACAGTGAGAAGGATACTACCTAGAGCGCAGTTCATCGGATCAAGAAACACAAAATAACGGGAAGAGAAATGCGGCTCAGTGCGCAGATAGGAGACTATGAGATGGATGAAATCATCCTTGATCTAGGATCAGAGGTAAATGTCTTGACTAAGAAAACATGGCAGCAGATGAGGAGACCAAAGTTCTTGTGGTCACTCATACAGTTGAAATTGGCAAACCAGCTGACGGTCATACCTTTCGAGAGACTAGCCAATGTTATTGTTGATATCGATGGAGTGCGAAGTCATGCAGAATTCGAGGTTATTAAAATTGTGGATGATAGTCATCCTTATCCAGCATTGTTGGGTATAGACTGGGCAAGGGATAACCTTGTCATCATAAATTTGAAGACCAAGAAGATGATATTTGAAGGACAAGACATAAGGGTCATCGCACCATTGGACCCTTCACAAGAAGAACGATATAGTGAGTCGATTCGGGAAGAATCTAGAGCACGGGATCTTGATCGTATTTACAAGATGACTACGAATCAAGATGACTACATTAATCCTATGGCGGATGGAACACTCAGTTGGTGATGTGACAGTTCTTGCATCTCAGATTCCGACGCAGGACTGGAAAATTGGAAAAGCCGTATGCATGAAGTATCTGCTAGAAGATGCACGCAGATCACAAAGTCACTGCGCTGGATTGGAACCAAGGTAAGCCCAATCCTCACCTATGATGGTTCGACTAATGTTTATTCATTTATTCAAGAATATACTGTATTAGTTGCAGCTGAACACCGCATACCAGTATTAGACATAGTATTGTGTGAGACATCTACAATATGGTGGGCTACGCACAAGCAGACTTTGATAACATGGGATCATTGTAGACATATGATGCAAATGAAATTCATGGAAAACACTGTGTTGACCATGGTAAAGTATAATGGACAGACAAATCCAAGGGATCACGTAGAAATTTATACAGAAGTACGGATAAAAATACCATAGACATAATGGGTGCATCTATTTGTGCACACATTAGATCGGATTCCAGAGGATTGGTATATAGACACGGAGCTTCATAGAGGCACCACAGATTGGTCTATGTTAGCTGCGAACTTAGAGAGAACTTTTAGCTTTGAAGATGAAAGCCCGAGCATAAATGAGGCTCTACAAGTTATCAAGGAAAGAATATTTAGAGTTGAATTCCCAAGTATAAATGAGGCATTGGAAGAAATCAAAGAGAGGGTATTTGAATATGTAAAGGTACCTGTTAACTTACAACCAGAATGGGAAGGCAAATAGAACATGCCTTTGAATTCTATAATCTTGTTTAAAATGAAGAAGAATAAGAATAGAGTGAAGAGGAGGATCCGCGCAACATCAACATACCTGAGTCAGAAGGAGCGCACAATGTAGAGGGACCTCCACTGGAAATTCCATATATGAGTGGACCTGTGAAGACAAGAAAAGTGAACATTGGCACAAGCGAAGAGCCGAAGTTCGCATCCATTGGAGATTACTGGGATGATGCGACGGTTTCGCAGATCGCAGATCTTTTGCATGAATACTAGGATTTGTTTCCAACGAAGTTCGCGGGAATGAAAGGCATCTTGGGAAACTTGGGGGTTATGAAAATACCTCTCAATCTAGGTGCAAAGCCTGTTAAGCAAAGGCCTTATAGACTAAACCCCAGATATAAAGAAAGAGTCAAGGCAGAGATTGATAAGATGCTTGATGCGAGGATCATCGAGCCTATTGAAATGTCAGAATGGATAAGTCCGATGGTTATCCAAGATAAAAAGACTAAAGGTGAAATCAGGATCTGTGTAGATCTAAGGAAGTTGAATGATGCTTCGCTGCATGACCCATCTCCTACTCCTTTTACAGATGAAGTATTGGACAATGTTGGAGGGAATGAGGCTTATTCTTTTACTGATGGATTTTCTAGATATCATCAGATCAAGATTGATCCAGTAGATAGGCATAAGACAATGTTTGCTACTGAATGGGGGTCATAGCAGTATACTGTGATGCCTTTTGGGTTGAAGAATGCACCAGCCATATTTTCTAGAGTTGTGGTGGATGCATTTAAGGACTTTATCCATAAGTTCTTAGAGGTTTATTTTGATGATTGGATTGTCTTTGGGTTGCTGAAGAACCATTTTGAAAACCCGAGAATGATATTAGCTAAGTGCAGACAACATCAAATTTCATTGAACTTAAAGAAATGCATCTTTTGTGTGCCCTATGGAATTATGTTGGGACACATTGTTTGTAGATAGGGTTTCATGGTTGATCCTGCGAAGATCGCAGTGATTGTGAATTTACCTGCACCAACCTCAGTGAAATAGCTTCGCACCACATTGGGCCATACAGGTTATTACAGGAAGTTCATCAAGGGTTATGCTCAGATAACCGTGCCGATGGAGAAACTGCTAAAGAAAGACACGTAGTTCATATGGAATGCAGAATGTGAGCAGGGCCTAGACACATTGAAATAGAAGATTGTAATTGCACCGATATTAGTGTTTCCAGACTGGGATAAGCCGTTCCATGTACATGTTGATGCTTCGACCATTGCACTTGGAGTGGTGCTAGCACAACCAGGCGAAGGGGGCATTGATCACCCCATTGCATTTCCAAGTAGGAAGTTGTCTTCAGCTTAGAAGAACTGTATGACCACTGGAAGAGAAAGCTTAGCTATGGTGTACGCACTACAGAAATTCAGGCATTATTTGCTCGGTGTGCACTTCTCCATGTTTACTGACCATTCCACTTTGAAGTATCTGGTCAATAAGCCAATGTTAGGGGGGAGAATTTGCAGATGGTTACTACTCTTCCAAGAGTATGATTTTTAAATTGTGGTTAATCTAGGTAGATTGAACCTAGGACCTGACCATCTCTCAAGGATTGAGTCAAGCGAAGAGCCCACAAATCTCGAAGACAATCTTCCTAATGCACAGTTGTTTGCAATACAGATTGTTGATGATTATTATAAGGATATTGTAGAATTTTTTACTACGGGAGTGACACCCACAGAGTTCACTATGCATCAGAAGAAGCAGCTGGTAGTCAAAGCAACAAACTTCACTATAATCGCAGGTTAATTATACAAGTTGGGACCGGATGAAGTGTTGCGCAGATGTGTGTTGGAGCATGAGAAGCCATTCATATTGGTTGATGCACATTCAGGTGTATCGGGAGGTCACTACGTAGGAAGAGCCACTGCACAGAATATATTACGAGTAGGGCTATGGTGGCCTACGATCCATAAAGATTCAAAGGAACATTGCCAGAGCTATGATGTCTATCAGAGGACAGGAAGGCCATCGCGAAGAGACGAAATGCCATTAAATCCACAGTTGACACTTCAGGCATTTGAGAAATGGGCCATTGATTTTGTGGGACCTATTAACCCACCAAGAAAAATGACTACTATGAGATACATTATCACTGTGACTGATTATCTCACCAGATGGGCAGAGGCTAAACCCGTGAAGGACTATAAAGCTGCTACAGCCACGCAGTTCATATTCGAGAACATCCTTACTAGATTTGGATGTCCGAAGATTTTGATGAGTGATCAAGCCACTCATTTCTTGAACCAGACTATTGAAGCCCTTACTGAAGAGTTCCACATTTATCATTAGTGGAGTACGCCATATCATCCGTGGGAAAATGGAACTGTTGAAGCTTTCAACAAGGTATTGGAGAATGCACTGAAAAATGTATGCAATGTCAACAGAGATGACTGGGATATGCGCATTCCATCTGTGTTGTGGGCATACAAAACTACTTCCAAGAAATTGACCGGCCACACACCTTTCAGATTGGCTTATGGGCAAGAAGTTGTCATGCCTATGGAATATATTGTACCCAGTTTGATAATAGCTGCATTTACAGGCATGGAGGATGAACAAACAATAGAAGAAAGGATTCTACACTTGGTTGGATTGGAGGAAGATCGCTTCATCACAGGCTTCCACCAACAAATGCAGAAAGATAGGGAGAAAGCATGGCATGATTGCCACATCAAGAACAAGTCCTTTCAGGTAGGTGATCTAGTCCTCCTGTATGATAGCAAGTTTATGAAATTTCCTGGAAAATTTAAGATGCATTGGCTTGGTCCATATACTATTATGCATGTTACTAACAGTGGTGCAGTTCAGTTAGCCACATTATCCGGAGATACCTTACCTAGTTTGGTGAATGGAAGTAGACTAAAACCCTATCGGGATAGTTCTACTTCGCAGAATCCTCAGTGATCAAAAGAGAAGGAAATTTCTAAGTGTCAAGTACAGTTGAAATTGGGCAGAGTCTGTACACTATTTTGGTTCGATACGTGAAGTTTGATAGAAAGACTGCATGTACCGCGCATCAAGTGAAGCTGCACGGCTCAAAAAAAAAGAGAAAAAAGAAAAAGAAAAGAAGAACTGCGCAGTTCAAAGCTCAAAAGGTAGCTGTGCAGATCCACTAAAGCAGAGCAGATGCAAAGTTCAGAACCAAGAAGCACGACACTGCGAAGTAACTGCACCAGAGTAGTGACGGTCCGCCGCGTAATTCGACACAACACTCCAAGAACTAGTTGTTGCAATGTCGGTCGGAAAACTAGTCATTATACAGTGATTTTGTCGACGACCGCTTGAGCATTTAACGCAGAAATAGTTGTTTTGACGAAAGTGATGAAGGAAACGACCTGAATCCTTAGTGGATTTGGCCAATGGATATGCCATTGAATTATTTTCTAGCCGTTGATGGGTGCAGCTAGGGCTCAACTGCGCCTATAAATATCGCTGCATTTGGACTCGCGGGCGTTACCGAAACTTTGAAATTTTCCTGTGAGCCATACTTTGAATTTGTTTACAGTGAGCCCTAAGTGATCCCGTCAGTTTGTTGAGCAATTATCCAATGAATGTCCGAAATTTCATCTATTGAGCAAGAATTCACAGTCAAGGAGACTGTGAAGGTGTTTAAATATGGAGGGATTGAAGTGTTGATGAGAACCCCCGCAAAGAAAGTTGTTATTGAGCAAGGACAAGGTTCAAGACAATCGCCAAGACATTCTACAGTTATGGAAGACAAAGGCAAAGAACCAACGGTAGAGAAGATGAAGCCGAAGGTCATGAGATCCATAACATCGGAAGTGTCGTTGGGTGACAAAGAAATTCCCTTGAAGTTGACCCTCAGTATATCTCACCGTGTACAGAGGATGCACCGTCCATTAAGTTGATAAGGAATGCGAAGTATGAGATTCTACTTCCACCTATCTCGAAGAATGTCAAAATTGAAGGAAATTTGTTGGGGAAAACTGCAGAGTGTAAGTTCGAAGACTTCGACCTACTTCAGATGTAGAAGGATCTGACCGAACCAAAGTACCCAAAATTTTAGCCAGACCAGTATATGTGCTAGAAGAAGGATGTGAAAGGAAATTATGTGCTGGTTGTGCAGAATTGGTTGACCGGAGTAGTCGAATCGAGCTTGCTCAACCTATTGAGGCTCCCGCACTTTGACCGAACACCAGAACTGAATGCAGTGGTGCGCACTCTTATGTCACGCACTCACTAAGGGTATCTGTGGTTGGATAGGAACGTCGACTTGAACATCGACCTGATCCACTGCATCACAGGGTTAAGCAAGCGAGGCAACGACCCTAAGTAATTCTTTCAAGGCAAGAACAGGGACAAGGAGGTCGCCGCGAAGATGAAGAAAACACACACTATCGTCAAAGGGAAGAGAGGCTTTGTCACGGGCAACATAGATGATGATGCTACGTGGTTTGTAACACAATTGCTAGCAGAGAAAATTCTACGAAAAGCAAGACCTACTGAAGTACTCACTGGCGCAATGCTCCTTGGGGCAAGGCCGCGACAGGAGGAAGATTTAACTAGTGTCAGTATCTTTTGAACGAATTTCTAGAAGAATTGAAAGATACACAGACACATGGCAGCAACTTTCACTATACCTTATTGATGGTATTGATTGCACTTGTAGGATGGAAGGATCCAAAACATTATGTTGTCCTAATCACTGACAGCAATGACTGTAGAGGAGCCAGATATGCAAACCTCTGGGCGAATTCGATAGCAGAAAGACGGCGCGCATCAGCTGAAGTTTTCCACACATACTACGAGCAGCTGCACGATGTCATTATTCGCACGCCGCGCATACCCAAGCAGGTAACAACTAAATATATTCACACTGTCAATTTTTGTGCTGACATACATTCTATCTACATTTCAGAAAAGGCACAAACGAAGAACCAGAATGCTTCCAAGGGAACTATCACATGGGCGAAGAAGATATTGATGGCATTATGAAGGAATGGATACCTGAATTTAAAGTCGAAGGACCTATGATCACTGACAGTGATTTTGAAGAGAGTGTTATAGGTCAAACCTGCACCTCTTCGTCTGTGATCACCTTGAGCTGTTGATCACACAAAAGGACAACTTGGATGAAGGAGCATGTTGACCTTAGATGAGACCTTGACTTACTCCACCTCCTTGCAAGCTGGCAAAACCCTAAAAAATGTCATTTTGAGACATGGGCGCTACTCTACCTTAACAGACTAGCACGTGTACCCTACTCCAGTGTGCAATAGTAGCGGTTAAGACTCATGGGTGCTACTCCTCTTCAATAGAGTAGCGTACAACATTTAAAAAGTTTTGAGCGCTAGTTGAAAAACACTATAGTAGCGCCCTGGGCGCTACTCCACTGTGAAATAGTAGCGTACAACTCAAAAGATGATTAAAAAATAATTAATTTCACGAAGAGGATTAGTTGCAGTTGGTTTCCCAACTTCCCCAACTTCCTCCATAACCATCTCTCGACCTAAACTGCCTCCCTTGTCCTATAAATATAAGGAGGAATGAAGAGAGGGGTTAGACATGAGAACTATAGAGAGACTTTTAAAGAGAAGCTTGTGTTGAAGGAGGTTATGCTGGAAGATTTCCAAGCTAGAGAAGAGTAGGAGCCCAGGATCAGGTTGTAGGAGCATGCTGCAAAGTCAGGTATACTTTGTATCATCAATTTGCATTTGACAATAAAAGGTTGAAGCATCTTTCTTGTCCCAAATCAAGTGTTCATTAAGTTATGTACTTGTTTGGATCTGTTTTGGTTAATATTTTATGTTTAAATTGTTTTTTCCATTTCATCATTATATATTATCCAAGATACGTTGAGAAAGGTACTTGTGTTGTAGGTTTATCGAACGGGAGGTTGACTTGAGGATCGAGCACAAGATTGAATAAGAGCTAGGATCGAACTTCATTCAAAAGGTATGTTCTCAAGACCTATAACCTATTTCCATTCATAAACATCTCTGTAACACAGTTAGTATGCTTACCTGTCACCCCCTTAAGTTGATAGTATTTGTTTCCTTACTATAGGGTAGTATTTCGCGCCAACAGATTGGCGACTCCGCTGGGGAAAGTTGTTTTTCTGCTCTAGGAAACCTTTCTTGTTTGTCTTCCCAGAACCATTTTAACTCCTTTAATCTACTGAGAGACCCTGTAGGTATCCCCTGCTTGCTTCTCTCTGCTTCACTCAGTCTTTTTGCATCTTTTCAAAGTCAATTTTTAATTCTTTAAGACATGAGCGCTACTATGTTTTACATACAGTAGTGCCCATCTCTCCAGGAGCACTAGTTTCCATACTGCACAGTAGGGTACATTCTGTAGCCTTCTGTTGGTTGTTTGGTTGAGTTTTCTGCCTTTTTGGGTGGTCTTCTGACTTTGTTTTAGGTCTCCTTGACTAGTACTTAAGGTTTGTAACTCTTCTTTGAGTCTTAGAACCTTTCTTTGAGTCTTTTTGCCATCTTTAGGTCACTTGCTTACTTGTGGAATGTTTGGTCCATTTATAACTCTTTTTGGAGACTAGGCTTTGTTCCTTAGTGAACACTCCTGCTTACCTATGCCCTGATGGTGTGTTGATGACCTACAAACCTGCATGCTTTGCATTTGCTGTTTGTGGCAACACTTGTTTGCTCTTTACTTATCTTATCCTTTGTTTTAGGGTTTGGTCCGTTTTGGAGCCTGTGGGGTGTCTTCCAAACTTGTTGAGTTCCAACTTTCCTTGACTTTTTGTCTTTTCCGGTATCAAGTGTGTTTAGAGTGCTTTAGTTTGATTCATTTCTCAGTCCTTGTGTTAATAGGGTGGTTGTTAGCTTGCTTTCCTACCATTTGCTTGGCATAGTGGTCTGTTAGGGTTTGATGCTTTGGGTCAGTCCTCTTGTGTTTGATTCCCAGTTTTGAGTATCCTTCTCCTTTGTTTTCTCTCCACTTTGCTTCCAAGTGTGAAGGCTTTTTCTTTCGAAAAAAAACCTGTAGGACAAGTCCTTGTCAAACCAGTGTTTTGACAGCTCTAAGCTTAGGAGCCATTTTTAGCCATACTTACACATCGCGCATAAGTCTTATTTGCTTTCCATGTTTATAGTTTTTTTTCGTTTATAATAACAAAAAAAGCAAAAATTTTGTAGCTTAAGGTTAGCGAGGCTTATATTTTTTTTGCAAGATAGCATAGCTTATTTTGTTTAGAATTTCAAAAGAAAACAAAATAGAAATTTGCTTAGATTTGCTCAGTTTTTAATTTGGAAAGAACATTAAATGAAAAAATAAAAAGTTTTGTTGTTGAAAGTTATAATTTATGCACTTTGCTTTCCTGTTGCAACCACGCCACACAAATGCACTACCTTTTGAGTAATAATAGCCCTAAAAATCTTTAATAAAATTAAATAGCAACAATTTTCCTTTTTAGGGATACACTACACCAACTAGTCTTGGTTAGGATCTTGGGTTTAAATCACTTTAAACCACCCAAGGTCACACATTACGCAAAAATCGTAGTTCGACTATCACAGGTAAACCCACTTCATTCAAAGCTTGCCTGGGATCTATGCAGTAGGTCTTGTGAGATCAGATTGTTGGGAATACTCCTCCTACTTTTTGTTTTGAGCATATACTAGGATTGGATCGCGTTTGGGGACTCTTTTGAGTTTCGGGCTTAGTTACCCTGCCCACGCCTTCCGATTTGACCTGAGACTGTTCCCCCAGGAGTTTTCGGTGTTGTGGTATCCTTGGTATCTAACCATAGGTTCATACACAGGTGACAGCGGAGGGTATATTTGTTGTACCTAGGACAGATGTGGGAGGAAATCCCTTGCAGATCTTTGGGAGGGCAGTTGGGTGATTCCAACGCTTGCACCCTTAGTCATTGTATTGTGGACCTCAGGTAACTGTTCTTCATCCTTCGTTGATATGTTCTGGGCCCTCATCATCCCAGACTCTTCTCCAGAAGGCATCTTGTTTGCTTGGTTTGCATACTTAGGACTTTTTTAGTGGTGTGTTGTTTTCCCCCTAGTCTTAGTGGCCACTAGGTTTTCTAGTTTTATTTTTATATATAATTGTGGAAAACCAAGAACTTCGTAGGTCGAGAAGGTTGCAAAACCTTCCTCCACTTAGAATAGAACCACTACCACCAGTTAGACGATAGAGGGTAGACCCCAGTGTTCCTTTGGAAACCATTGGTGAAATAGAACTTCCTGAGGAACTTTTTACAGAGGAAAGTCTTGAAATAGAAATTCCTGAGGAACTACAACCTGAAATAGAGTTTCCTGAAGAACTACAAACTGCAACAGAAAGCCCTGAAATAGAGGTTCTTGAGGAACCACAACTAGGGACTCCAGATCAGCAACATTTCAGTTCAGTTGAGATTGAAGATCTCACTTCTGTGGAGTTCAGTACTCCTTTTAATCCTCCTCTGACTAATCTTAGAGTTTCGTTGCTGTTACCCGTTGGTTTCCAACAACCAGATTATAGTGCATATCATTTCACACCTGAGCATTTTATGACTAATCCAGGAGGCGAACTGGGAGTTCCATAGACTCCCACCACGGGGATGAACACAAATAATGTAAATCCTCCTCTTAGTGCTACACCGAGTTCGGCACAGACAACCTCTATGTCCACTCCGTCCTTCAGCTTTAATACTAGTACATTAGGCATGCCGAGTTCAACAACTATGGCACCTGCCTCTACACCTACTTTTGGACCTAGTAGTACATCTAATTTAGTTCCACCTCCTGTGACTCAACCGTCATATCACATACCCAATACTTGGATTTCCACACCCACTGTAGGGCCAAGTGCTTCTACAACTGTGCCTGTCATGAGTACCATGACCGCACCGTCTACGTCAGCTACTATTGGTTTTAATACCTTTGCAGGTCCCAACATGAATCAAGGTAATATACCTGCAGGAAACGTCCCTTTCTCCTTATTTTCAGGAGGAGGGGGTAACATTTTTAACCAGCAATATGGCGAGGCTAACGCCCAGCCACAGTGGACGAACCCATAGAGCACTAACCCACTTTCATATGGGTGGGGGAATTTCAATAATACTTTCACGCAACAACAAATGGCAGAGGACAACCCCTACCAACAAATGGCCAGGGGAAGCCCCTTCCAGCAGATGGCTGGGGGAAACCCCTACCAGCAGTTCACAGGTCAAACTATGGGTGGTCACCCCTTTATGACCCCAGCTTATCAAATGTTGTCTTACAGACCTTGTTTACCATTTCTGGCAACTCTAAATTTTCCAGACCTTTCCAAGTTGACAAACGATCCGGTGTATCACAACGCCATATGGCCACCTGTCCCTACCAAGTTACCTTCGAACATTCCAAAATTTGAAGGAAAAACGGGCGAGGACCCTGGTGACCATGTCACTACTTTCCATTTATGGTGTTCCTCAAACTCATTAAATGAATATTCCATCAGGTTGAGACTGTTCCAAAGAACCTTAACCGGCACTGCAGCCAAATGGTACATTAAGTTACCTGCAGCTACATTCTTTAACTTTGGGGATCTCGCGACTGTTTTTCTGAACCACTTCCAGCTTCCTGTTCGGTATGATTCCGGAATATACCTTTTGTCTACATTTAGACAAAATCAAACCACTCACTTGTCTAATCACATTCAGGAGTGACGAAGACGGAAGAGGCTCATTAAAGCCAACATACCTCTAGAGTTCCTTCTTGAGTGGTATTTGAAATCACTCCTTCCTTATATTTCTAAGGAAGTAGCTACTTCTGGAGTGTCTATAGAGGAAGAAGCCATCTTACGGACCCAACAGTTAGACCTTATTTACACACAATCTGGGTTACTTTATGATATCATACCTGATGCACTACGATCAAATACTGATCTGAGCAAACCTAAACCTGGACCGCATGCTGATGGCATAGTAGGTTCAATTGACTCTGCAGCTTTCGAAGCATTGACCAAACAGGTTCATGCCTTATATGTCAAACAATCGACTGCAGAAGTTATTTCCATCACAACCTCTCCTTCTACTTCTGAATCTGTCAACCAGGTTCAGAACAATTAAAAGGGCCCTCGACAACCCAACAACAAAAAGAAGGGCAAGAAAGGAGAGGGGAACCATCAAAAGCCCAAAAAAGAGAATGCCGAGGAGGGTAACAAAGAGAAGAAGAAGGTTAAGTTCCCTTGTAAACTTTGCAAGTAGGACCACCTCACTCACCAATTCCCTCTACTCAAAGAAGCCTAGAAGCTACTTCAAGAAAAGAAACCTGTTGTACTTAAAGATCCATTCCCTAAGGGGCAGGGTTTAGTTTCTATCACCTCCAATACTAGGGGCACCACACATGCTTCGGTTGATCAAAATTTTATTAACATGGTTAGCTCGGACGCACTCTTACAAACTCGGACGCACTCTTACAAACGAGAGCCAGGAATTACTCCCTGAATGCACAGAAGAAGGATAAGGAGATTCCAGAATCTTCCACTCCACACCACATACCTGTGGACCCAATGCCCAAGATCCCGAAAGGTGTCTTGAAACGGGCATCGCACAATCCCAACACTCGGGCTGCCTCTAACTACAATCTGGTTGAGGATCTAGCCCAGACCCCTTGTGCTATGTATACCTTAGAAGTCTTGCAAAGTTCTCCTTTACAACGAAATGCACTTCTGGCAGCTATTGGAAGTATGGAATTCTCTAACATGTCTGCGCGATTTGATATGGCTGATATCAAATACCGGTTTCCGTACCACGTTGCCCTTCAGATTGAAGTCGTCCATGGCCCAATGACCATTAGACGAGTTGTTGTAGACGAGGGCGCATCGACGTGCGTAATGTCAATTTACTGTTGTAAAGATTTAGGTTCCCCCGATTTAGCCCCTTCTAACACACTGCTTACTGCATTTGATGGCAGAACTTTCCGTCCACACGGGGTTTTGCCATCATTTGATGTCACTTTGGCTGGTAAGACAGTTGCTGTAGAAGTAGAAGTTTTGGACGCTCTACTTGATTACAACATGTTATTAGGCAGGAGTTGGACGTATGCCATGCGAGCTATTGCATCGGCAATTTTTCGAGTTGTTATGTTCCCTTTTGAAGGTAAGGTCGTTACAGTCGATCAACTTTCTTTCACTCAGAGAAACAACCAGACTTCTTCAGAAACTACGATTCCCTTAGTTGATCAAACCGCCCCAGTTAATGAGAGTTTAGGAGCAGGGCTTTACGGGTCGTTAATAGGCACTTTCGACCTTCCCTCCCCTATTCTTTTTATGCGTTCTGATGTGGGTACTTCTACTGAAACATTCACGGTTGGTTTAAGAACTGATCCATGGATCCTTCCCACTACATCAGAACCTTTAGTGCCTCTATCCGTTGCAGAAGTAGCCTACATGGAAGCACAACATGATGCAATGGAGCATATTGTGACTCCGCCTGTCTCTGCTGAGTCAGATATGGACTATGCTCCGGCATGGTCACTGAATTCTACCCACTCTTTCGACTGTTTAGATACAGTCTTACCTTCTGATGAAGCCATTTTGGAAGTCATGATGGACCTGGACCAGCCATGGGAACATATGCATCGTAGGTCCTATCTACTTCCAAACTTAGACAAGATAGAGAGAGGAGAATTCTCTTTGAGACCCGGTGGATTTGTTGATTTGTCATCTTTTCCTTCTACTTCGAGAGCCGTTTATGCTGAAGGGAATATGGCTAATATATAGAGAACAATTCCGATTAACATTTCCACCAAACCCAAGGTCGTGGAAAACATTTACATTGGAGCAGATTGTTCTCCGGAAGAGATAGCTTTGTACACCAAGCTCTTTAAAGAATTCCGTGACATTTTTTCCTGGTCATATGAGGAGATGCCAGGCATCGACCCAGCCATCGTTGAGCATGTTATCACGACATACCCTAACGTAAAACCTGTGAGACAAAAGCTCTGTCCTGTGAATCCACGAAAAGAAGCCGCCATTAAGGCGGATTTTGAAAAGTTGCTTAAGGTCGGTTTCATCTATCCGATTGACATGACAGAATGGGTTTCAAATCCTGTCCAGTTGATAAGAAGCAAGGTACCATTCGAGTCTGTACTGACTTCTGGGACTTGAACAAAGCTTGTCTGAAAGATAACTATCCTACACCGTTTATTGATCAAATCATAGATGCCTGTGCGGGACATGAGATGTTCTCTTTCATGGGCGGATTTTCGGGATATAATCAAATACAAATCAAACCCGAAGATTAGCACAAAACAGCTTTCATTTTCCCGTGGGGAACCTTCGCTTACCGGAAGATGCCATTTGGCTTGAAGAATGCTGGAGCTACCTTCCAGTGAGCGATGAATTTCACTTTTCATGATATCAAACACATAGTTGAACCGTACTTGGATGACCTCCCGGCGCGATCTCGAAAGAGACGGGATCATCCAGTTCATCTCAGACTGGTGTTTGAAAGATGTAGACAATATAAGATTCATTTGAATCCTAATAAGTGCGTGTTCTGTGTCGAATTGGGATGTTTACTGGGCTTCATTGTCTCTAGTCGTGGCATAATGGTTGACCCGCTAAAAGTAGAGGCGATTGTAAATCTGCCTCCTCCTCGCACCTTGCGACAACTTCAAAGTCTGCAAGGCATGTCTAATTTCTTATAGTGATTCATCATAAACTATGCTAAGATCACCAAAGGTTTTATGAGACTACTTAAACAAGACTCCTACTTTGTGTGGGACGAGGTTGCTCAAGCATCCTTTGAGGCCTTGAAAAAGGCACTACTTTCAACCCCCTTGTTAAGTCCGCCAAACTATGCAAAGGACTTTCTTTTATATCTGGCAGCGTCTCTTAATACAATTGGCATAGTATTAGTTCAGGAGGATGATACGCTTCAAGACCATGTTGTCTACTATCTTTCTCGCGCATTGATAGCCCTTGAGGTTAAATATTCGCACGTTGAGAAGTTAGCACTTGCCGCGGTCTATGCGGTACAGAGGCTTCGTCACTATATACTTCTACGAACAACTACTGTGATAGCAGAAGCCAATCCTTTTCAGTATGTTCTCACTCGACGAATCATCGGTGGGAAATATTATAAATGGATTGTAATCCTACAGGAGTTCGATTTGGTCTTTCAATCGGCCAAGTCGAAGAAATCACTAGTGTTCTCTGAGTTAATCTCAGAGTTTCCGAGTGACCTAGAGCATGTCGAGGAAGAATCATCATTCCCGGATGAACATATCTTCCTCATTGCTTCCTCTGACCCATGGTACGAGGATATCTTAGTATATCTCTAGACCTTGAGGTGTCCTACTACTTTTTCTCTAGAAGAGCGACGCAAGTTGAAAAGCCATGCGAAGAACTATCTCATCATCTCAGATACTTTGTATCAACGTGGGGTAGATTCCATCTTACGACGTTGCTTAACTCTAGAAGAAGCCGAAGCAGTATTAAATGATTCCCATAGTGGAGCTTGTGGGGGACATCTTTCTGGGTTGGCAACAACTCAGAAGATACTGCGTGCCGGATATTTTTGGCCCACAATATTTAAAGATTGTGTGGAAGCGGTGAAACGCTGCCGTCCGTGTCATTTTTTCACTAAAAAAATGAGGGCACACCCATCTCCTCTTCATCCTATGATTACAGTAGGTCCCTTCACAAAATGGGGGCTTGATTATATGACTTGCAATCCAGTTTCGACTGGAGGGCATCATTGCCGTCGAATACTTTACCAAGTGGGCGGAGGCAATGCCTACTGGTAAGGCAGATGGAGAAACTGCCACTTATTTCGTGTTTAATCAGATTATTGCACGGTTCGGCATACCTAAAGAGATTGTGACAGATCACGACAGTCATTTCCAGAATAGCATGATGACCGAGTTATACACAATGCTTGGTTTTCAACAAGAACATTCGTCTTCATAGTATCCACAGGCGAATGGACAAGTCGAAGCAGTGAACAAAACTTTAAAGGTAATACTGCAAAGAACTGTTAATGCCAGTTGAAACAACTGGCACATCATGCTATATCCTGCTCTTTGGGCTTACCAAGCAAATGTTAAAACTACTACCGGGTTCTCTCCCTTCCAACTTGTGCATGGGATAGAAGCAATCGTCCCGATTGAATGCGAGATTCCTTCGCTGAAACTAGCCATTCAGTTACTACCGGATACTTCAGTACTAGAAGAACGTTTGTTACATTTAGAACATCTAGATGAGCAGCGCTGCGACGCGCTCACAACAAACGAGGTCCACAAAAAACAAGTCAAAGGACAATATGACAAGTCCGTCATACCTAGGGTTTTCCTTGAAGGAGATTTGGTCCTACTTTGGGATCAAGACAAAGAACCTATAAGACCTGGCAAGTTTAAGTCCATGTGGTTCAGGCCCTACATAATTTCCAAAGTATTGAAGAAGGGCACCTACGAGTTGGTAGACTACGAGGGTAATAAGCTGGCCGAGCCTAGAAATGGTCTCTACCTGAAGAAGTACTACACTTAGGCTGTTGTGCTTTTTCTTGTAACATAGCTGTATATTTTGTAGAGCTAGTTGTTGTTTATGCTTGTTAGTTAATCTTATGTGTGTTTTCATTTCGTGTACTAGATGTCGATCGAACATTTCTTAGGATTTGCTGATGGTGCCAGTCGCCACACCCGACAGTTGGCTTCAGCAGCTTGGGTCATTTACTCACCCGCTGGTCAACTAGTCTCTTCGGGGGGGTTTGTTTGGGTCCCACTACGAATAATATGGCTGAATACAGTGCAGTTATATAACTTCTCCGAGATGCTGTCATTCATGGCATTTCATGTTTGGAGGTAAGACTTGACTCACAACTAGATGTATTTCAGTTAACGGGTGTTTACCAGATTAGAGATCCTTTGTTGCTCCGTCAGTTTCTGCGTGTTAGACTATTGGAAAGACAGTTTGATTCTATTATATATGAATACATTCGAAGAAATTTAAACACTTTAGCTGATTCATTTGCAAACTATGTTTTAGACTGGCATTTGTATTATACACTTTCATAAACAACATTGCACACATAAAATTCAAACACATACACATGTAAATAACTGATATTGTATATAGCCAATACTGTATCAAAAAATATATGAGTTTTGGATCACAAGTCTATCAAGTCATGTCATAAAAGTACAAAACTGGGCACAATGGCCTCAAAAATATACATAGAATGTATCCCTCTCCTATGGAGAAGGAGGGACCTCATCATCATCTACTGCATTCCGATAACATATGACTAGCCTATCTATCTTCCGCAGCACTCTAAGCCATGCTGGGGGCATCCCAACTACATTTTCCTGCATATCAATAGGTATCTGATCCATACGGCATGCAGGAACATCATGAGTCAAACAACTCACTTTTCTCTCTATGGTCCCCAACATAGCATCTGCTGTAGCAATATCGGCTGGCCTTACGAAGATAGTGGGATGTCCCTTGGGACGTACAGGCCCAATATCTGCATATGACACTTGTTTAGTACTTCAAAATTCATTCATGAAAATCAAATACTTGAAAATTTTGAAAAAATTAAATAATTCTCAAAATAAAACATACCAATAGCTCCCCAGGCTCCACCTGGAGGAAGCACTAGCTCTGGATCATGGCGGAAATCCAATCCAGCATATGGAAACTGCTCGAAGGCGGTCACTTGCCTCTCCCACCACCCCCAGCAATCATCAATATGATAACAATAGTGACTTTCCCCACCACCCTTGCGGAGGAATATGTCACCCCAACGGCCTAGTCTGGGCTCACGAGGGTTAACCTGAGGTAGAGGCATCCCCAATCTAATAGCAGGTACCCTCTCGAAGAAGAAGGTACATAAGATGCTGCCATACCCAAAATTCTTCATACTCCCGGATTTACAATCCGTGAGTTGAGCTTTCATGGATGCTAGTAAACTAGTACAACAATCGTAGACATGACCCTTTAAGCATTGTACACCAATATGCATAGAGTGCTTGGAAGCTAGGTGTAGTGAGGCACTACCTACCACCCGGTTAATGATACTCACAATCACCTTTAGAGGGAGGCCTTCAATGGTAGAAATCAAGATTTGGCTTCCTGATTTCTCAGCTCCAGCCACACAATATGTATTCAAGTACTCTTGCATCGATCCTATACCCACACGAGAAGACCCCTTCAAATTTATTGCAACTTCCCTCCGAGAGAGTCCAGTAATGAAGTAAATGTCATCAACTGTAAGCTCCAAAGTTTGCCCTCGGATGACAAATGTATTGGTATCCACATCCTAGTACTGAATAAGTCTTCGAAACAATCTATTTAGGGCCCTCATATTTACGGTTCGGTAAAACTTCAACAAACCGCATCTTCGGAGAGCATGGAGAGTGGCTGGGTCTTGCATGGCCAGCCTATCCATGTCCTCGTGTTCCCTCTCCCTCCAAAGAAGAACCATCCTGCACAAAAAATGGAAATTTTTTAGTTCTTGGCACTTATTTCTCCACTTTTAGGCTTGAGCGCTACTGTTCATACTAGATAGTAACGTATGGGCGCTACTCTATGTGAGCATAGTAGCGCCCATACCCTTGTATACGCCACTATTCTTGTTACACAGTAGCGCACGCGCATAAAATGATATGAGCATTGCCTTGCAAGTGATTTTCGGCTAAAAAATTGAAAACTAAACCATGGAAATGCAAGATAGGAAGATTCTAACTTACTTGGCGGAAGAAGAATGATGTTTGGTTGCTCGAATCGATCGCCACGAAAGATTGAAAATGCAAGGTTTGCTCCCAAATTCTTGCCCTACAAAACAAATTGAAAAGTGAGTTTAAAATGAAATTAAATATATTGAATTAATTTTAATTTTTACCCACCATTGTTAAAATACCTATAGTTTCAAAATTTACTAAAATATTCTAATTAATCAATTAATAGACATAAATGGTGCAAAGGTAATTTCACTCATCCGGTTCTCATTTTTCACTGAAACTTTGTAGGATTAATCTTCTAAGACTAAATTTCTCGCTGTTAAACCTTTTTAACTAGCTCATAGTTCAAATTTATGTATCATCCGAGATTTTTGTCGCGATTACTAATATTGTTGTTGAAGACCTAGTTTTGGTAGATTATGAAGTCATGATCCCAGAAGCTGACCTTTAAGTCATTTTAAGCTCTTGTTTGGACTATTTAAACCTAAACAATATTTCTGAGCAGACTTGTCCTCTTCAAGCTCATTAAAGTCTTTGAAGGCTCATCCACTCAGGTATATAATTACCCCTTTTCCGGGCCTAGGTGGATTAACTACGGAAAAGGTATACTCTAGGTATACTTATGTATGCGCAAGAAGAGTTCTTCTTCCTTTGTTTTATACTTTTTCAGGGGAGGAGACTAACTGTACGAAAAAAGACCTTTTGGAGCCTTTCTTTAGGGTTTTCATGCTCTCTAAACATGAAAACACCAAGCGAGTATTCACCTACTCGGGCTCGATGTGAAATCCACGAGAGGGTAAGTAGAGGACTGTTTAAGTTTTTCAACTCTATAAACAAGAAAACACCGCCGAGCACAGACCAATCCGGGCTCGATATAAAATCCACGGATAGGTGTAAAGAGGATTGTTTAAGTTTTTCAAACTCTATAAATAGGAAAACACCGGCGAGCATTAATCTGATTGGGCTCGATACTAAAATCCATGAGCAGATATATGGAGTTATTGTTTAAGTTTTTCAGACTCCTTAAAATTAAAAACACCGGCGAGCAAGAATAGATCTCAGCTCGATATTAAAATCCAGAGATCAGTAACATAGAGTAATCTTCTATCTCTTCTTCGAACTCTGTAAACAATGAAGAAGGTAATGAGTCTTCCTCCCATGGGCTCGTTAAACTTTTTACATGGTTGGATCTATTGAGTCTTCATTCTTTCTTGGACTCATTAAAACAACAAGAAAGGTATTCTTTTATCTAAAAAGAATAAGGAATGGAAAAGATGTGTCATATCTTCAATGTCAAAGGCAGTTCAGTCAGTTCTATCCTTGAACACAGCACCTACTTGAGTCTATCATGTCGGTTGGGTTTAGTTTTTGACCTCAGGGTGAACCTGATCTCCGAGTTGTTTACTCCCCCGGTTGGTTATTCTTCCAACCATATGGAGGGTCTGATAATGTCTCCTACATTTCAGGCTTATCATTTGCCTCATTATGTTGGAAACTGCCTGAGTCACTTTATGTCGTGCTCACTGTTCAAGGACATACCCTATGTCGGCCATGCTGCAATTTACTTTGACCTCATGTGTCGGCCATCCTAGTGTCAGTCTTGTTACATATTACTCCATATCAGCTCATACCAATTGAGTGTTCCTCGAGTTGGATGATGGAGGATGCCTTAAGGTCTCCCTTCCAACGGACTTCTTCCCATCGACATCAAGTCATTTTGCTCTAGGAATGAAGTTTAGAGTTTCGGTTAGTACCTTGGATATTGCAGTCACCAGTGGCAATTTTCCTCGCTGTTGAATGTTGAGAATACATCAATGTCTCTTCTTCGACAGGATCCCCAAATGTTCGACTCCAAGTCCATCTATTCACACTTGTCGGATCGTACTAGGTACCTTGGGCCCCATCATCATTATTAGTGGAAGTCCTCGTGTTTGTTAACAGTATATATCAATGACCGGTAATCAAACGATACCCCCCATGTTCGACTATCAGCTCATCTATTCACATGGTTAGGGTTTTTACCTTGGGTTGTTTTGGATGAAGAACTTGGGATTTTGGATGACATTACCTCATTATGTTATCACCCAAGTTGCGCAAGACTGAGCCTCACTTATATTCGGCTCTCCATGAGACATAGATCCAGTTTGTTGTTATGGCTATGATCTCTCAGTTTGACATGGATTCACGCTTGTATTCTAAGTGGCAATGCTATATATACATCTCCTTGTTATGTATCGGAGATCATGTTGTATCACACTGCACATCTATATGATGTCAAGAATGTAATTGCTCGTTGACCTTGATCTTTGTTTCAGGTGTTCTTGTGACTTGTTTCCACGGTTCCTTGCTCCTCCTTTGGCTTTGGACTATAATGTATTTTGGCCATCGTTTTCCTCTGACCTCACACATTAGGGGGCATCTGTTATAGGTCAAACCTACACCTCTCCGTCCATGATCACCTTGAGCTGTTGATCACACAAAAGGACAACTTGGATGGAGGAGCATGTTGACCTTAGATGAGACCTTGACTTACTCCACCTCCTTGCAAGCTGGCAAAACCCTAAAAAATGTCATTTTGAGACATGGGCACTACTCTACCTTAACAGACTAGTGCCTATACCCTACTCCAGTGTGCAATAGTAGCGTTCAAGCCTCATGGGCGCTACCCCTCTTCAATAGAGTAGCGTACAACATTTAAAAAGTGCTGAGCGCTAGTTGAAAAACACTATAGTAGCGCCCTGGGCGCTACTCCACTGTGAAATAGTAGCGTACACCTCAAAAGATGATTAAAAAATAATTAATTTCACGAAGAGGATTAGTTGCAGTTGGTTTCCCAACTTCCTCCATAACCATCTCTCAACCTGAACTGCCTCCCTTGTCCTATAAATACAAGGATGAATGAAGAGAGGGGTTAGACATGAGAACTATAGAAAAACTTTTAAAGAGAAGCTTGTGTTGAAGGAGGTTATGCTGGAAGATTTCCAAGCGAGAGAAGAGCAGGAGCCTAGGATCAAGTTGCAGGAGCATGCTGCAAAGTCAGGTATACTTTGTATCATCAATTTGCATTTGACAATAAAAGGTTGAAGCATCTTTCTTGTCCCAAATCAAGTGTTCATTGAGTTATGTACTTGTTTGTATCTGTTTTGGTTAATATTTGATGTTTAAATTGTTTTGTCCATTTCATCATTATATATTATCCAAGATACGTTGAGAAAGGTACTTGTGTTGTAGGTTTATCGAACGGGAGGTTGACTTGAGGATCGAGCACAAGATTGAATAAGAGCTAGGATCGAACTTCATTCAAAAGGTATGTTCTCAAGACCTATAACCTATTTCCATTCATAAACATCTCTGTAAAATAGTTAGTATGCATACCTGTCACCCCCTTAAGTTGATAGTATCTGTTTCCTTACTATAGGGTAGTATTTTGTTAGGAACCCATGTCTTTACTTTGTTAGTATATTGTTGTTGGACGCATATGCTTTGTAAGTTGTCCCGTAGTATTTGTTGATTCATAGTTTATATTAGCCCGTAGTATTGACCCATAGTATTGGACGCATATGCTTTGTAACTCGTCCCATAGTATTATATGTCCCATGGTTTTGACTCATAGTATTGGCGCCTAGACTTAGCCCATGGTTTGTATTGACACATAGTATTGACCCATGGTATTGGTGCCTAGACTTAGTATATAAGTGTGTGTTGAGGCCTATGAAGGCACCGTGAAGTTAATTGTATTGAACTTGCTCAAAGGAGGTTGCCCCCTCGAAGTGGCCCGTGATCAATATAAAAGTGATTCTGAGTTCTATTATTTATGATATCTCGTGTATTTGCATTAATTAATTATTGTAGGTTCATCTCATCTGGTATCAGAGCACTTTCTTGGGCTCATTGGGTGGAATTTCTGCCAAAAGTTTTTTTTCGCATCTGTTGCAAGTTCGAATATGGGAATAATCTCTATCCGTTTAACCGTGGGAAGTACTTGGGCATAAGCCCTAAAACTCATTGTGAGGAGTACCACAGGAACCCCAAAGTAGCTGGCCCATTGAGAGGACTTGCCAACGAAAAGGGCAACGACCCCTACCTGATTGACTAGTTCCCACCCGTGAGGTAAACCAAGAGTTGTCGTTTGTGGCAAAGCGGTTATCAATTTTACCTGAGCCATGGAGTGAGGGGTACTGCCCCAATACACAAGCCGTTAGATAGCATTGGTGGCCGAGTGAATCCCCTGAACCGATATCTCCCTTGTTTCAACACTGTTTTCCCTGAAACTTCACTGACATCCCTGCAATCCCATTCTGCATATTTCATTCCTGAAGACCCTATCCCAAATTCCACTTCCCAAGACCAGAAATCCCACATTTGTCTATTTTTAGGGTTTGCCATAACTCCTTGAATTTTCACCCAATCACCTTCAAATGTTACCACAGAGTTCCTTTCCTAATTCTGCTTCTGTGTCCCTCTCTGCCAAATTTTCTCATTCCTTCACCCCGCTTCTGAAATCCCCATTTTTTGCTTCCCTATCCATCAGAAAGTGTACAAAACCTAGTCACACCCCAATTACCCCTCCGAGTTTTTTCCAATTCCAAATTTCCCTTCACTAAATAAGCTTTTGTTTATGTTTTTCTATCCATTCCCCCCCCCCCAAAAAAAAAAACTCCTGGTTATGGTTGTCACCCATGCAGGAGCAAAAACCATGGAGGAAGCACTTGTAGCCATCCAAACCAAACTCCAAGATCTGGATGAAAAATTTCTCAGCCTCCATCTTCAACATTCAGCGATGAACAATAACCGACAACCAAAATCTTTTGCAGCCACCGGGTTCTCTTTTTCCAACAAATTTCGTGGGCCGAAGCTTGATTTTCCTCGCTTCAATGTTACTGATCCGACTGGATGGATATACCGTGCCTAACAATATTTCAACCTGCATAATACTTTTGATGTCCAGAAAGTTCCACTTGCATCCTTTCATTTGGAACAAGAAGCCCTTCAATGGTACCGTTGGTACATCAAAGCTCATCCTGAGCCAAACTGGACAGATTTTTGCCAACTCCTTTTGCCATGATTTGGTCCTAGTGCTTTTGACGACTTCACAGGAGCACTCACTAAACTTCACCAAACTAGCACAGTGAGAGAGTATCAAACAGAATTTGAGAAACTCGCCAATCACACAAAAGGATTGTCTGATGAATTTTACAGGAGTTGTTTTATTAATGGTCTTAATGATGAAATCCGGTCAGAGGTTAAAATGTTCTATCCCAACACAATGATGGAAGTCCTAGGTTTGGCTAAGTTGGCAGAAGACAAGCTTGCAGCCCAACAACGCTCCAAACCCACTTTTGTTCCCTTCCGAAATATGGGTTCTCAACGACCTCCCATCCCGCCTGCTCCTCAACCAACTCCTATCAAGCATTTGTCTGAAATAGAGATGCAGGCACACCAAGAAAAAGGGCTTTGTTATAATTGTGATGAGAAATTCACTCAGGGACATAGTTGTGTTCAACAAAAGCTCTATCTCTTGGATGTGGATTCTCCGCCTGCCTCAAAACTTGATGAAGAAGCTCCAGATATAGTAGATGATCAGGTCGGCATTCAACACCCGCCTGTTGACACCCCATCTCAGGACGACCCACCCAAGACCTCTCTCCATGCTGTAACCGGCGTCACCAACCCACAAACAATGCGAGTCAGGGGATACTTCAAGAAGCTCCCTCTTACCATACTCATTGATTCTGGTAGCACTCATAACTTCATTGATCCTCGGATTGCCAAACAGGCTGATTGTTTTGTCCATCCTTGCTCCAACTTTGAAGTCATGGTTGCCAATGGGGGCACCTTACCTCGCAAGAGAAAGAGTCACAATGTGCGTATCTCTATGGAAGATTATAACCTACACTCTCACATGTTTGCCTTGTCCTTAGGCGGATGTGATGTGGTTTTGGGCGTTCAATGGTTACGCACACTTGGCCCCATCTTATGGGATTTTGCTGAACTTTGGATGCAGTTTTCAGTCAATGGGGCAAAACACAAATTTATGGGCTTACAACCAGGGTCTCTCTGCATCATGAGTTCACATCGCCTGGAAAAAATACTTAAGAAGAATTCACATGGTGTCATCGCTCAGCTCCATTCCATTCAGATGCAGCCATCAACAGTCTCCACTACCTCCTTGGATAGCTATGCAGGTGTCTTTGCTGAACCAATGAGCTTGTTGCCTTCAAGATACCTTTCCGGTAAGAATTTAGGCGCATCTACCTCTCAGCAAGAAATGATGACTATTTTGCATACAGTACAGAAGTGGTAGCCATCCCTATTGGGGAATTATTTCTGCATCAAGACTGATCTCCAGAGTCTGGAAACTTTCCTAGAACCACGGGTCTCCTCCCCAACACACCTGAAATGGGTTATCCAACTCATGGGTTATGATTATGCGACCACTTACCAGAAGCGTAAGGACAATATGGTGGAAGATGCTCCTCCTCGCACATTTGATGACCCAGTTTCTCTTACAGCTATTTCTCTGCTTGTTCCAAATTGGTTGCAATCTGTTCAACGGGGCTATCTCTTCTATGAACTCCATGCTTCTTCATCAGTAGGGCACTCTGGGTTCCTCAAAACGTATGACCAGGAACAATGTAACTTCTTTTGGCAGGGACTCAAAAGGACAATTCAACGGATGGTGGTTGATTGTGATACTTTCCAGGTCAACGAGGGTGAAACGACCCTCCTTTCGGGATTGCTCGAACCCTTGCCCATCCCTCCACAGATTTGGATAACTATTTCTATGGATTTCCTAGAAGCGCTCCAGTGGTATAGTACCACATCTCAAAGGACACCATATGAAGCAGTCTCTGGACAGGCACCACCAATTCTTCTTCCATACACCTTCAGCAGCTCCTCAGTTCAGGAAATTGACTCAATTATTCGAAACCGTGATCAGCTTCTTCTCATTCTGCAGGACAATTTTCACATGGCAAGAATTCAAATGAAACAACAAGCCGATCAACACCGTTCTAAGCGCACTTTTCACATCGCTGATATGGTTCTTCTTCGTCTACAGCATTCCATGCAATCCTCCCTGAAACTCCAAAGGCGCCAGTGGCTCGGAATGCAACCCGAGGATGCTACAGGGGACCCACTCCTTCAGATTCAGCATCAATTTCCACATCTAAATCTTTGAGGACAAAGCTTTTTCTAAGGGAGAGGGGATGTTAGGAACCCATGTCTTTACTTTCTTAGTATATTGTTGTTGGACGCATATGCTTTGTAAGTCGTTCCGTAGTATTTGTCGATCCATAGTTTATATTAGCCCATAGTATTGGACGCATATGCTTTGTAAGTCGTCCCACAGTATTATATGTCTCATGGTTTTGACTCATAGTATTGGCGCCTAGACTTAGCCCATGGTTTGTATTGACACATAGTATTGACCCATGGTATTGGCGCCTAGACTTAGTATATAAGTGTGTGTTGAGGCCTATGAAGGCACCGTGAAGTTAATTGTATTAAGCTTGCTCAAAGGAGGTTGCCCCCTCGAAGTGGCCCGTGATCAATATAAAAGTGATTATGAGTTCTATTATTTTTGATATCTCGTGTATTTGCATTAATTAATTATTGCAAGTTCATCTCATATTTCCCGCCAACAGAGAGTAATCCCATTCCTACACCAATTGTTCTAGACTCACCGTCAGGCAAAAGGAAGGAGCCTAGAAGCTCCGCACCGGAAAAAGTCCAAAAAAAGAAGCAGAAGGCTATAACAGGCCAGTCAGAAGCGAAGCTCCATGATGATGATTATGAAATGATCGCATCCACGATCACCGCGCAAATGGAAGATCTGCTGGCTGTCAAAGATAAAAAGGAGGAGGCGATCCAGGCAATGTTATAGAAGAATCTCACCACGCTACAAGGCATAACAGAGAAGTTCGAGCAAGTTCAACGCAGCTTGCCCTTTCCGCGAGATTCAGAATCAGAACAAAGGTCAAGGGACACTTCGTAGCCAAAGAAAACACCTCTAGCCCTGACCTTTCTGCTGAAGTCGTGCATAGTCCAACTTCACCCGCTAAGCGTAAGGTTACCACCACAAGAACAGTTAGATTCGGGCACGAAGGACTTAGAGCATGTGGACGTCGACATTGCGATGTTGCCAATGGAGGGTCTACACAATCTGCATCTGCAAGTTGTGGAGGAGATCCATGAGAGAAATGTAGTTGCTCTGAATCAGCACCATGAGTTAGTTGCAAATTATAACTGGTGGTCTCAAGGAATGGATGCCTAATGAGGGCAGCTAAACCAAGAGCCTAGTTTAATTATCGACCAGGGGATGTACAAACTTTAGAGGTGCTAACACTGAATGTGCTCTAGAGGATAGTCTTAGTCGTGTTTGGGGTGTTGGTATAGAACTTAAGGGTTTCTCTAATCAAGAAGAAGGTGAGCTAAAAAGATTGTAAATCCATGAATGACAAATTCCTATACTAAGAATTGAAATGCTGAAAACTGTAAATCTATACTAAGAATTGAAATGATGAAAGTTGTAAATCTATACTAAGAATTGAAATGCTCAAAGCTGGATAAAATTAGTCTAGAAATAAAATTTTGAAACTGAGATTTTGATCTAATAAGTGAATACTGAGAATCAAGTGTTGAATATCGAAAGTCTAATCTAAAAACTTAAATACTGAAAACCAAATCAGAACGTAAATATCCAATGTTGAGAGGTAACCAATCCTATCTTATTTGAATTAAACACTCAAGGTGATGATCATTAATTAAACTAAAGAACTGAAAGCGATTAACCTCTATGATCTAACTCTGATAAGGTAAATATGCATGAGCTTCTAGATCTGAATCATTGTTATAAAACTAATATAAGAATGCATGAAAACATGTGTAAAAATATGCTTGTGCAGAATGCAGCTACAGGACTACGGAATGCATTCTACCAAACTACGGAATGATCGTCGATCGACTACAGAAAATATGTTGAACCAAAATTTTAACTGAAATAAAACCATATTATTCAAATGTCATCAAAGTATTTTCATATACGATAAGAAGTAAATCGATTCACAACATAAATGGAAAATACCTGAAAACAGAGTAAAGCTCCTGACTTACGTGTTGGAGGGGCCCTCCCCAACCCGTACTCAAGAGTATAGAAAACTTATAAATGAAGGCTTGAAAGTAACATCGGTCTTCTTATTAAAATAGTAACTTCATGGTTCAGGAAAGTCTGTAACAAAAATTGTCTTTGCAGTACAAAAATGCATAAACGATTGATTCTCCAAAATAGCAACAGGATCCCCTCGCTAACCAAGAGGTCCATCTATATATATATATATATATATATAACTCTAACCTAGTCTATGATCATAAATGCCGATCCTCTTAATCAAGGATTCTCTAGAATTTAGGGAGATATGAATGTTGAGCCCCTTTGTTATCTGCAGTCTCAAGCTTTGACTCTCGTTGATCCCTCAAGACCTTCATGCCCTGTTTATGCCTGCTCATTCCAAGGTTAGCACATAGAAAAATGATTTTAACATAAAAAGAATAATCTCTTAAACATCCTTATTAAATAATCAAAGTAAATACATTTTCCCACAAAACAGGTGTATTTCCTTCATCATATCTTGCGCTTTACTGTGGCAAAAAGGTTATAGGATACCTATAATTTGGGTTCATCATCTCCCCCATGCTTGAAGGATTCACCCATCCTTGGGTGACAGACTTGGTTCTTCAATAGCTTCTCTGATGTCCCATGAGACCATCCTAGGAGTCCCTGCTTTCCTGTAGTAACCCATGCTCTGGTCATCCCCGGTCCATGTTCTTTTCTCTTCTTCCTCATTAATCTGCTCTTTGATAATTAGAGGAAGGAAAAATGGAGGATTTAGCTTCATGCCAACCCATCTGAGTTGATTCTTGATTAAGGATTCTCTGTATAAATTAGCTTTGATGAGGACAGCTTCTATTCTGAGAGGAGAATGAGGTTCCTTCTTCCTCAAATCATCTCTAATCCTTGACCACCTATCACTGATGGCCTCTTGTACCTCTTTGTATGTGCATTGAAGGGTGAGATCAAAATGCGTGACTGCCTCCTGCTGTTTTTCAAGCAATATAGGAATTAGCTCTTCATCAGTGGTGATAGCTTGGTGGGCCTGCATTAACCTCTCAGGGTGAGATGCTTCAACCCTGATCCATAAGGGATTTTGCCACTTTTCTGCAAGATACAAATGATCATCTTGTGCCCTTTCTTCCTCATTGTTCATCCAGGAGCATAATGCTCTTAGCTGGAAGTCGCCTACATATGGATTAGGTGACCAGTTAGGTGTGCTTGGCACCACGAAGTTGTGCAAGAAGAATTCGCACAACTGATCCTTTTCCAACTTTGTGCAGTCCAAAGAAGTGTCCACAAATTCCCTTGTAGTGTTCAATTCCAGAGACAGGCCTTGTTTTAACCTCTGCAGCTGGAACCTTCCCCACTTTTCCTTTAAGTAGAGCGTATATATTTTGGACGAGGGTCTGACTTGCAATATTTCATCATAGATTTTTGTAGTGGGAGTCAATGTGTCCTCTAGTTGCTGGATTTTTTGGTCCTTCTGAGCCAATTTTGTCTGAGCTTGGCCCAATTTCTCCTTAAGTGCTGCATTTTTTTGTTCTGCCAGCTTCATCTCCCCTGCATGCTGCATCTTCAATATTTGCGTCTTCTCCTATACGAACAGTGGAGGTGCTGGTGAAGTTGGTTGGCTTCTCTGAATTCTTGCCTCGACCTTTAACGCTGCCAACTCTTCCCTGACCTTCGCTAATTCTATAAGTGCCTCAGCTAGCCGATCAGTGGCTTCAGGGTTTATGTTTTGACCAGTAGGGCTTACATCTTGGTCAGCAAGGCTTACATCTTGGTCAACAGGGTTTACATCCTGACTAGGGGGGTTCCATTAGTCATCATCCTGTTCCTCAGGTGTGGTTGGGTTGTCCTGGTCTACCCAATCGTCATCACCATCAGATACGTCCTAAATTATTGGGCTGGGATTCCTTTCTACCTCTTTTTCATGCTTGATTTTGGGTGGTTGTGTGAACCTTTTGCTTCGCTGCTTTGGCACTTGCTCACTGGTGGAAACCCCTGTTTCCTTTTGGCAGGAGCCATCTCTGGAATGCTTAATTTTCATCAGGGTATCGGCCACGCTGTCCAGGTCGATTTTTCTCTTGGCCCCTAATACGGAAGTGGATTTTTCCTTTGCCCTTGAGGCTGGGGATATGCTTACATTGGGTGTACCTCTCATCCTCTGCACATCATCTGCTGAGATTACCACAAACTCCTCCCATGAAAGTTCTAGAACCTATACTATTAACTCTTCACGAATTATCAACTTGATTATCCCATGGTGGGCTAACGCATCCTCTTTTCCTTCAACAACTTTTTTGCTCATTTCTCCTAAAGACAGGAGAAGATAATAAGGAATGCTTATGTTGTTGTTCGGCGTGATGTGGTTCATGTGCCTCAGAAGATCCATAATTCGGAACTGGAAAAGAGGGACGTAGCTCAGCATCCCTGTACACGTTACATATTTCTAAATGACGACAGCTACTTCATCCCAAGGTGCCGGCATATTGACCCTCTTGACTCCATTTTTGTCTTCTTCATAAACCTCTTTGGGTCCAAAGAAAACTACCTTTGCACTCTGGTTGGTTTCCCTGTCTTCCCTGGCCCAGTGTAGACCCATTGGTAGCCCTGTATATTTTGCAATAGCCTCCTCATCCAGTCTGATACGAAGTCCTCTAACCCGGGTGATGAACTGCTCCTCTTTGATGTGCTTCAAGTTTCTTGCGAATTCCAAAGCCACCTCTATATTAGACCCCCTCAGCCCTGAGACGAAGGGCATCCAACCCGCATTACGGAGGATTGATAGAACCCTTGGGTTTTCATAAATGGCTATGTGATCCTCTGGTTCACTCTTTTTGAACCCCTTTGTCATCTTGAATTTTCTACTATAATCAGTAAAACAAAAATTTTGAGTGTGGCTGTCTTACCACGACTAACTGGGATTGATTCACAGGTTCGAAGGCAGCTTGTTGGCTGGGTGACAACGTGAACTTTTAGTTTTCCTTCTTATGGAGAGCTCTTATTGCAAAACTAGGTCTTTTCTGTAGACTATGCCACCTTATTTAGCTGTTCTCACACACCTCTCGCGATCATTTCGAATTGTACTTGCCACCTTACACATTCCTTTCCATCATTGAACCCTGCATTTCTTTCCATAATTGTGCATTGCACTTCTGCTCTGACCATTGGGAAATATGGTGGCTGGATGCGGAGATTGTTATTTTGACATGCTGAAAAGTGGGTAATCCTGATTTTGTGAGGTAATCTGAACCTTGTCTCCGATTTAACTTGAAAGTTGTCCTCAGCTTCATAAATAACAGTTTTGTGGGAGGATGATTTGACCTTGAAAATAAAACAGAGAGTTTTAGAGATTACCTGGTTATGCTTAGCATACCTGAGTGCACAACGTGGCTTGATTTCATGGGCGCTATATTCTGTAGTAGATTTCGGCATTATCTGTAGTTATTTTAGGCATGTCAGTAGTTACATGCGTGTATGCATTCATTCAGCCGGTTCTTTTGAAAATGTTGTATCTACATGCTTTGATTTTTGTGTCAAATTTTGATTTGACTTTGCTGTTATGCTCAGCATTGAGTTCGAAATATTCCCTGAACCTGCAAACTTGATTTTTGTAATGCATGATTTTTCTGGCTCACTTGAATACGTGGCTGACTCACTTGAACAGATTGTTGGCTCTCTTGATTTCCGTAGTGCTTTATAATTCTATGGATCGCTTGATTAGATTTCTAGATTGCTTGAACATATGGTTGGCTCGCTTGTGTATTTCTACATGACTTGCTAGATTTGATCTACTTGTAATATGCGTCCTGGTTTCTCATGGGGATGTATGATTTCTTGCAATTCTCTTGTGATAATCTTGAGTCAATCATATTTTTTTTTCATTTTCATTTTAATTTGCTCTTTTTCATTTTCTTTATATATATTTTTCTTTTTTCTTTTTTTTCTCTTTTTTTTTCATTTTTTTCTCTTTTTTTTCATTCGTTTTTCTTTTTTTTTCTTTTTTTTAGTAACTACAGATCAGTTACCTTCAATGCTCTGTATCAGGATTAGACTTTGCTGGTAGAGTATGTATGTGAATTCTTCTTTCGACTGTGGTGTCTTGTAGATTTTTAATCTGTGTCCATTTACCAACATGGGGAATTTTTCTTCATCTATTGTTGTAATTCTGATAGCTCCATTGTCATAGATCTTTTCAATGATGTAGGGTCCGAGCCATCTAGGTGTTAGTTTTCCCTTGAAGGTGTGAAACCTAGAGTCATAGAGTAGTGCCCAGTCACATTCCTTGAATTTTTTATGCTTTATGTGTGTGTCATGCCACTTCTTTCCTTGTTGTTGGATGATTTAAGTATGGCCCAAGTGCTTGCTGGCGTTGCTCATCCAGTTGATTTAGTTGTAGCATGCGTTCCTGTTGGATGTCTAAAAGTTGCATATTTAGCTGTGCTGCAATTCTCAATGTCTTGATTTCAAATTTAATGGGCAACATAACTTTCTTTCCATAGACTAGCTCATATGGTGTGAAGCCTGTTGTTGTTTTCCATGTGGTATTATAAGCCCAAACTACTTCACTTAACCTGTCTGCCCAATCTCTTTTGTTTTTCAAAATCCTTTCTAACTCTCCGTTGGTTACCTCAACTTGACCATTAGCTTGAGGGTGATAGAAGAAGGATTGTCTGTGCTTAAAATTATTTCTTTGAAGCAAGTCTTCTATCAGATTTGATGTAAACTGTGGGCCTTGATCAGAAACTAGTTCTCTTGGGACTCCAAACCTGTGGAAGATCTGCTCAGTGAAAAATTTTGCCACGTTGGTTTCATTTTCCGCAGCAAGTGTTGCTACCTCAGTCCACTTTGTAAGGTATTCAGTGCATACCAGGATGTAGCTTTTCTGATTTGACTATGAGTTGATTGGACCAACGAAATCAAATCCCCATTTCTTGAATGCCTCTAAGGAGATTTGTGGATGGAGAGGCAGTTCTTCTTTTTGTGTAGGCTTCCCCATTCGTTGGAAGTCATCATAGTGTGAAACATATTCATAAGCATCCTTGTGGAGTGTTGGCCAATAATACCCTGTTTGCAAAATTTTATAGGCCATCCTTTTTGCAGCATAGTGTCCTTCACATGGTTCATTGTGAGTGGCATGCATTATGTCATGTACTTCATCTTCTCTAATGCATCTTCTGAGTATTTGATATTGTCCTTGTTTGAAGAGCATTCCCTTTATCCATGTGTAAGTGGCACTTTGTATTATGACTTTATTCTTCTCTTTGTAGTTGTAATGTGCTGGAAATCTCCCAGTCACTAAATAGTTTGCTATGTCAGCAAACCATGGGCTCCTTGTGGAGATTGCAAAAAGATGCTCATCAGGAAAACTATCATTTACCACTTCATTGTCTTGTCCATGGGTGAGCCTAGATAGAAAATCAGCCACTACATTGTGTTTGCCTAGCTTATCTAAAATTGTGATGTCAAACTCTTGCAGGAGGAGTAGCCATCTAATGATTTGAGCACTTGTATTAGGTTTGTTCATGAGATACCTTATTGTTGAATGGTCTGTATGGACAAAAACTTGGTACCCAATTATGTAGTGCCTGAATTTGTTAATGGCATGTATGACAGCCAAAAACTCCTTCTCTATGATAGTATAATTTAATTCTGCTCCTGCCAAATTTTTACTGATATAATATATAGCATAGGGCTTCTTCTCTCTTTCTTGTCCAAGGACAGATCCAATGGCCTTATCTGAGGCATCTGAGTGGATGTGGAATGGAAGTGCCCAGTCTGGTCCTTGGAGTACTGGAGCTGTAATTGTTTTCTCTTTTAGTTTATCAAATGATAGCATACAATGTTTTGACCATATGAATTATGTGTCTTTTGTGAGGAGAGCAAACATTGGGGCAACAATTTTGCTATAACTCTCAATGAATCTTCTATAGTATCTTGTTTTCCAAAGAAAATTTCTCACATCTCTCTATTTCACAGGTGGTGGCAATGTTTTGATAACTGTAACTTCTGCCTGATCAACCTCAATTCCTCTCTGTGAAATATGGTGGCCAAGCACGATGCTTTCTTCCATGAGCATTCTGCATTTATCATTGCTGAGGCATAAGCTCATCTCAATACATTTTTTCAGAACCAGTTCTAGATGTTTTAGTGCTTGGTCGAAATTCTGTCCCGTGAAGTCATCCATGTAGACCTCCATTTGTTCATTGATAAAATCAGAGAAGATACTTAGGATTGCCCTCTGAAACGTTGTTGGGGCATTACAGAGGCCAAAGGGAAGCACTCTGTATGCATAAGTGCCCCATGGGCATGTGAATGTTGTTTTGTCCTGATCAGTTGGGTGAATGAGGATTTGGTTGTACCCACTGAAGCCATCCAAAAATGAGAAATATTTGTTCCCAGCTAATGTGTCCAGTACTTGATCGATGAATGGGAGAGGAAAGTGATATTTCTTGGTTGCTTTATTGACCTCTCTGTAGTCCACACAAATCCTCCACTTTCCTCCTTTTTTAGGAACTATGACCAGTGGTGATACCCACTCACTATCTAAGATTGGGTATATGAACCCTGCATCTAACAACTTTTGCAATTCCAGCCTGACTATGTCCTTAAATGTTGGGTTCATTCTTCTCTGTGGTTGCCTGTGTTAGGATATCTCATCATTCAGTTATGTACTTTGCATGCATTGCATGCACCCGTATGCTACCCAGTCACCAGTTTGATGCCTCCAGCACCTAGTCCCTAGTCTTCTCGCACTCGGGAGCTACTTTCCACTCAGTTTTAGTCCTTCTAATCAGGGAGGCACCCACTTCTCACCTTCCACTGCAGAAGGGCACTTGTTCTCACCTACTAGTCCATTTCACTTTAGTTATCACTCCGATTGACCTCCGATTAACCCATAACTGCTGTTATCACTCCGATTGACCTCCAATGAGACCTGACTACCTATTATGAGTGCAGTTAACTCCTCATGCGCCCTCCAGTGAGCCTCCATCCCTACATTAGTGCCACTCACCATCAGTTACACTTATTACACTCAGTTAGATCAATTTGACACCTGTCTGACAGTTACTTGTGCATTGATGACCACCACCGATGATGATGAGGACTACTAGTTGGAGCCAAGCTACACCATGCAGTATATTTGAATGACCTCCTTGGATAATTCGAATTGCTCACTCATTGTGACAGTATTGTATTGTAATTCTACTATTCTGGATTATAGAGCACTGATGCATCTCTCTTGCACAGTTTTTACTCCAATTTGTTTTACATCATTGTGATTGATATTCTTGTTCAACAGATCTATTGTGACTAATTTTACAGCCTGATAGGAACAACACCTTCCTTTATATAGATATAGTGTTTACAGATGTCTGGGTGGATACCCTTCATGTCAGTATACGTCCATGCAAAGGCTTTGTTGTTGTCTGACAGTACCTTTAGTAATTTTTGTTCTTGTCCTGGCTCCATATTGGATTTAATATTAATTGTCCTACCAGGTATTATCTCAACTGTTTTTATCTAAATTGGATGTTGTTCAAGTGTGAGTACCTCTGCCCATATTTTGTCAGGATCATGGTTTAATGTTTCCTCTCCTTGTTGTTGACCTGTGCCAAGAAAATCTTCAAACATATTCTGATTAGAAGAAGCATTTTGTATAAACCTATCTAAATGACTATCTTCGTCAATGGCCTTTAGTGATAGGGCAACTTCAATTGTAAGGACAGGTTGTATGTTTTGTTTAGATGTGTCATCATAATCGTCTGTCCAATCCTAATATTCTAAGTTTGAAGACTTCCTAGCTAGAGGATAAATCGTGATTTTTTTCCTAGCTTGGCCACTGGTGATTGTCATGTTTCCGGATCTGCACCCTATGTAAGCATCTGCAGTTGCAAGCCAAGGTCTCCCTAGTATTAGTGGGTATCCACTAAGTTTACTCTTTACTTCAATCACTATAAAGTCAACTAGGTATTCCCGGGACTCTATGTTGATGATTATGTCTTCGAGCATCCCCTCAGGTCTTACTGTAGATGTGTCGGCTAGCTGTAACACGGTAGTTGTAGGTCTGACCATTGATTGGAGTCCTAGGTGTATCATAGTATCCTTGGTCATCACATTGATAGCAACTCCTAAATCAATTAGGCTTCTGTCTATCTGTCTGTTATTGATTGTCATGTTGACTACAGGGATGCCTGGATCAAGGTATTTGGGGTTAACAACGATACCTAGCATCAAATCTGCTAACTGGCCTACTACATTGATGGTTGGTGGGTCATGTCTTCTTCTACTAGGTCTTTTCAAATAATTTTCTTTAATAAACTTGTTGCAGATAGGCACATCTCTGATGGCCTGCAAAATTAGAATTTGGATATTCAAGTGTTTCAATTCGTTCAGAATTGCATTTTCCTCTTCTTCTTTTGTATTTCGCACAAGTTTTTCAGGGAATGGAGGGTTTCTATTTTGTGTGAGTGGTCGAATTTCTTCCTCCTGAGGGTTTGGTTCATCAGGATGTTGAATATGAGGTTGTGTTGTTTGTTCATGAGCCTCATCCTCTTGATTATTCTCTGTGTGTGTATTTTGCAATGTTTTCCCAGACCTTAAATTAATTTCATTTATTTCTAGCGTATCCACAACATAGGTTGGAAATTGTACCATTTCAGTATTGTAGGCTTGTTGCTGTGGTGGAATGTTGTTGTTATGGTTTGGAATTAGCTGGGCAGGAATTGGTGGAGGTCTGGGGGGTGGTTGATTTGGTGGTGGCGGCATGATGAGTGGTTGTTGTTGCTGCAATGGAGCTGTCCAATTCGATGAATAAGGATATGGATTGCCATAATTCGTGGTTGGTTGAGCAAAAGTTGGGGGGTATGGAGAGTAAGATTGTGGGTAATAAGTCTGTTGATATGGTTGGTTTTGTTGCCATTGGTTTGGACTTGGATGAGATGGCCATGGGGATGGTACTGAGTTCCAATTTTGCTGGTTATTTCCCTGGTTATAGTAGGCTTGGTTGTTGGGTTGGAAAGGCCTAGGAAAATTATTCCTCCGTTGATTCACAAAACAGAGTTGTTCTATTGCACCTTCAATTGTGGGATCTTGAATAGAAGCCTTACATGAGGGAAACATAGGACATTTATCAGCGGAGTGATCGTCAGTGCAAAGACCACATATTTCTATGGTGTTCAGTGTGCACTGACCCTTCTCATGTTTTTTTCTACAGCGTGGACAAAAGACTGCCAAGGCTTCGTTTATTTCATCTTGTTTCTTCTTAATTTGAAGTGCATCAAGTTGCATGGCCAGATATTTTAAGATATCAGTCTTCATGTCATTTAACAGGTTCCCTAAATCAGATTTTGTAAGGCTTGGTCCTAAAGATGTTGATCCCCCAGTAAATGGGTGTGAATCCCTTGTCCCACTTTTACTTTTCCTAGATCTAAAGTAGTTTTTAAATATTTGTAGGATTCGGTCATAAGTCTTCTGGAATATATCTCCATCCCCCAGAAGGTTTAAGACTTCAAGATTTTCCTCCTTTATGCCTCTCAAAAGGACAAGTTTCAATGATTCAGGATCTAAGGTGCCATGACTGGCGCGTTTGTAGTTGAGTTGAAATCTTTGAGCATAATCTTCTAATGATTCTCTTTCTCCTTGTTGCATCCTAAATATTTCATCTCTTGTATCCTTTGCTTTGCAGTAGTCCCTATATTTTTCTAGAAATGCCTGTTTCATTTGGTCCCAGCTGAAAATATTGTTTCCTTCAGGGCTCATGAACCACCTAAGTGATAGATCTTTCAGTGTGGAAGGAAAAAGCCTCAACCTTTGTGCATCAGTAGTGTAATCAAAGGATCTGCAAACTACCTCAAACTCAAACAAAAATGTGTCAGGATCTTCTTAAGTCAAACCATGGAAGTTTGGCAAATTATTAGGGTTGATATTCTTCATCCTGGAATCTCCAAGACGTATACTGATGGGAAAGGTGAACAGTTCTCTAGGTTCTTCATCTTCTTCTGCCATAGTAGTGTTTGAGTTGGAGCTAGCAAAGAAGTTATCTCTGTGCGGGTCGTAGCTAGAATCAGCCTCTTCTTCTGAGTTAAGGAATTCAAATTGAGAGTTATCAGAACTATTGTTGCTCATAGGTCGGGCAGGTAGGAAGCGTCCAAATATATCTCTCTGTCATCTAGGCATTCATGGTAAATTTTTATGTTTTTGGTTGTTTTTATATGTTTTTTTTTTCAAAGATTTCTCCTAAAGATTAAGCACCTCCCCGGCAACGACGCCAAAAAGTGGTAGTCTCAAGGAATGGATGCCTAATGAGGGCAGCTAGACCAAGAGCCTACTTTAATTATCTACCAGGGGACATACAAACTTTAGAGGTGCTAACACTGAATGTGCTCTAGAGGATAGTCTTAGTCATGTTTGGGGTGTTGGTATAGATCTTAAGGGTTTCTCTAATCAAGAAGAAGGTGAGCTAAAAAGATTGTAAATCCATGAATGACAAATTCCTATATTAAGAATTGAAATGCTGAAAACTGTAAATCTATTCTAAGAATTGAAATGTTGAAAGCTGTAAATCTATACTAAGAATTGAAATGCTGAAAGATGGATAAACTTAGTCTAGAAATAAAATGTTGAAACTGAGATTTTAATCTAATAAGTGAATACTGAGAATCGAGGGCTGAATATCAAAATTCTAATCTAAAAACTTAAATACTGAAAACCAAATCAGAACGTAAATATCCAATGTTGAGAGGTAACCAATCCTATCTTATTCGAATTAAACACTCAAGGTGATGATCATTAATTAAACTAAAGAACTGAAAGCGATTAACCTCTATGATCTAACTCTGATAAGGTAAATATGCATGAGCTCCTAGATTTGAGTCATTGTTATAAAACTAGTATTAGAATGCATGAAAACAGGTGTAAAAATATGCTTGTGCAGAATGCAACTACAAGACTACGGAATGCATTCTACCAAACTACGGAATGAGTGTTGATCGACTACAGAAAATATGTTGAACCAAAATAATCTTTTAACTGAAATAAAACCATATTATTCAAATGCCATCAAAGTATTTTCATATACGATAAGAAGTAAATCGATTCACAGCATAAATGGAAAATACCTGAAAAACAGAGTAAAGCTCCTGACTTACGTGTTGGAGGGGCCCTCCCCAACCCGTACTCAGGAGTATGGAAAACTTATAAACATAGGCTTGAAAGTAACATCAGTCTTCTTATTAAAATAGTAACTTCATGGTTCAGGAAAGTATGTAACACAAACTGTCTTCGCAGTACAAAAATGCATAAACGATTGATTCTCCAAAATAGAAACAGGATCCCCTCGCTAACCGAGAGGTCCATATATATATATATATATATATATATATATATAACTCTAACCTAGTCTATGATCATAAATGTCGATCCTCTTAATCAAGGATTCTCTAGAATTTAGGGAGATATGAGCGCTGAGCCCCTTTGTTATCTGTAGTCTCGAGCTTTGACTCTTGTTGATCCCTCAAGACCTTCATGCCTTGTTTATGCCTGCTCATTCCAAGGTTAGCACATAGAAAAATGCTTTTAACGTAAAAAGAATAATCTCTTAAACATCCTTTTTAAATAATCAAAGTAAATACATTTTCCCACAAAACAGGTGTATTTCCTTCATCATATCTTGTGCTTTGTTGTGGCAAAAAGGCTATAGGATACCTATAATTTGGGTTCATCAATAACCAGCTGCAGGAATCAAGCTTAAAGAGGACCATACAACTTCAATATGAGCAGGACCGACGAAGAAGGATAGAGCATATTGTTGCTTCGGTAGTAGCGGAAATACCCGAATGCGAAGAGCAGCCGGAGCCCGCGGATACTATCCTTAAGATCGGCTCACTGGTCAGCGATCTTAAGGCTGAGATGAAAGATATGGATACTAATTACCAGGTGAATATCACTGCCTTGGAAGCGCAGAATCAACCGAAGACACCACCTGATCAACAACAGCTCAGAGTAAAGGAAGAAAAAGCTACAGCAGAGAGTATAGCCAGTGAAGTGGTTGAGTGCCAAACTTTGTTGGACGAAGTGATAAGAACGTTTATTGCTCTAGAAGAGGACCCAGAGTTGCTAGAATTCAAGAACACTTTGAAGGAAAAACAGGCCGTGTTAGCAGCCCTGGACGTAGAGGTGAAGGCACTGCAGCCAAGGGATAGACTCCACAGATATCAGGAAGTCAAAGAACTAAAGAAAGAAGTTCAAGTATTGAGAGACAGGGAGGCTGAAGCCGGAGATAAATCACAATCCCTGCAAGAGGAAGCCCATGAGATATCGCAGAATATTGAGCAAAAATTGATAGAGCTACGCGATGCGCATGATTCAGTCAAAGAGCAAACTAAGGATGACATAGAATCGGGTGTGTTAGACACCATCAAAACTATTAAACAGGATTCCAAGGATACGGTTGCTAAGTTGAGCGCAACCTATCAAGAATTCACTGCTAAGTTAGATCTGCAGGAGGAAGAGCAGCTCGGAGAAGCACAAGTTGGAAGTGGCTCGGGGACGAGCCACATGTAAGTGTTAGGGGCCTATTGGGCCTAGCCCAAGTAAGGAAATTTTGATGCAAGTCAGTTTTGGAGCTGCAGCGTAGCTCAGATGAAGGCATTTTTGGTAAAACAGTTTTGGACGTTGCAAAGTTGAGCGCGGCGCAGTACTGGCAGGTAAGGAACCGCGCAGCTAAGGTCCGGTTTCGTGAAGTGGTAGCACTGCAAGGTTCCAACAGGGAATCTATTTTTTGTAAAGAATGGAAGGAAAGGTCGAGCTATGAAAGCAACCTGGTTCGGTTGAAGTATTCCATGATCCTAGCAGGCGGATAAGGAGTGGCGCGGAAAGAAAGCGACTGGTCACATGAGCGAAGGAAGCACGATGTGAACCATTCGCACAAAGCCGTTAGAGAAGGAATGACAAGGTGAAAACGACGTCGGCATGCGGTCGACAGGGCAGGATGAAAGCGACGTGACCACATGCAGAGGATGGCCATGATGGAGAAGTCGCTATCAAAAGCCAGCAAGTCCGGTTAGGGAAAAACTGCGACAATTTTTGGGAAACCTTGGGATTTTTGCCTATGCATTGTAAATGCATGACCTACGGGCATGATCTATAAGAAGGCACATTTTGTATGGGAAAGGGATGATCTCTGATAGTGGAGTTAATCTTCATTGAATATCTGTAATCGCGAATCTTCATTGTATAATATGAGCATTACTTGTTGTTTTGTTGAAAGCCATTGTAAAGGCTCTGCAAGCTGCTTGCACAGGGGCCTATTGAGAGAGAAGAGAGTCTGCAGCTGAGTGCGCGAACTGGGTTGTACCCTTCCCAAGATAATATAACAATAGTTCCTGTGGACGTAGTTCCCATCCTGGGGGTGAACCACATTAAATTCTATGTTGTGTGACTGTTTATGTGCTTGAATCTGTGTATTTGCTTACAATGAATGCTTAAGATCTCGTTTATCAGTTTATATGTTCTTACTTTTATATGTATTCGCCATAAGGAATGAAGATGGGAATACTATGTTAAGTATCGCATATGTGGATGAATGTTATATGCATAAGTATTTTTTAGTTAGAATGAATGCATGAGTTGATTAAGTAAACACTAGAATCAGTGGAGTTTGCGCCGTGCGATTCCCTCGATCGTAGCACCGGAAGTGCGCAATATATGGTGTTTTGTCATATTGCATAAGTCATAAGATAAATAACCTAAGGCACTTGATGAATGGATAGGAAACTCTAAGTAGAGTCATCAAAGTTGGTTAAGTCCGAAGAGGAAGTGCAGTCTCAGTTGCACTATCCCATCGTTGAAAGACCATCCGACATCACGCAATCCTTGGATGCGCGATAGTCTAAGCGCTCGTCGCGAAGAAGTTGAACTTTGCGCAGTCCACAGCGCGTCCTGTAGCGCGTTGCTCGTCAATCTGTTTAAACACTCATCACCTAGTTGTGGAAACCTGATTCTGCAACCCCCCCATTACTTCGCCTCAGGTGAGACCTTAGTCTGTTCACAGATTGTTGCTGAAAGGGTCAGTGAAAATGGGTTTTGGTTGTTCCTTGAACCGCGCAGAACCTGGGTATTTATAGAAAACCTCAAGACAGTTATATAAGCCAACATTAATTTTTAAAAATCATGGGGGATCTTTATTAAAATAACAATATCATGAGTGTAAAGAAGCATCTTCACTCTCCCCATTGAGGAAGTGCTAGTGCAACCAGATTCTTGCTTCTTTCAAACATGCCTCTAATTATCCATATAAATTCCAAAAAGGCTAGAGGACAAGGGACAATGTTGTTAACACCTATATTGCAATTCATTTCTTCTAACCAACTCTTATTATTTGTAAACTTAGCAAAACTTTCTTGTACAACTTGATCATTACAATTCTCAATTCTAAATGAGCCTTTACATCTCCTTGTCTCTTCCAAAAGTTTTACTAGGCACACTATCAAAAACTTTCTCAGGGTATATGAAGAAATAAAGGGGATCACTTTTATTATATTAACATTCATTTTCAACAACCCTAAAAGTAATTAAGTGGTCCACAATTGAATGATAATTCCTAAAAACCAACTTGGCCTTTAGTTAATTTTCCATGTAAGTTATTCTTATTTTTAAGAATAATTTCATACAAGTTTGTTAAAAGAGGGTTGATCATTATGATTTTGTAATTTGAGGGGTTATTTTTGTGACCACTTTTAAAAATACAAACTGTGAGACTGAGGTTCAAATCTCTCTTTAAATTTTCATAAAAGCAACCTGAAGAACCAACTAGATAGAGCACAATTTACCGAGACGTTGCTGTGATCATCATGAGAAAATAAAATCCACAATTAACAATCAATCTGTAAACTCTTGTTAAAAAATACAACATGGGCAAAGATAATTTATAGTTGCAACATAACACCCAAACATGGGATTTTTTTTTTTCAGTCTTTCTTCTCCCTACCTCTTACGTCATAATATTTAAACTCCCATTCTCTACCCCCACACTCAAATACCTTGCGTCTTTCCCTATTCCCAATTTTTATATGAAGAACATTTTAAAAAGGTGACTTTCTTTTCTTCTTTACCACCTCGTGCAAAGTATATTTTAATTACTTCTGGAGAAATTTTGACCCTAATGGTAATAAATTGAAATCAACTATATGCATGTTGTCTCTTTTTCATTCTCTTAACAACAAAGATAAATTTAAAGCAACTTGAAGAACCAACTAGATTAGGCACAATTTGTTGAGACTATGCGGTGATGGTCATGAGAAACTAAAATCCATAGTTGACAATCAATTTATAAACTCTTGTTAAAAAATAATACAATTGGACATCCAACTAACAAGAAATTTTATTTTGTTTATTTGTACTCAATTGGGGTGCATATTTGTTTTATTTGTAATTATTTGTCCTTAGGACAAAACTACCTAAGATGTTATTGAACTCAATATTAAAGTATCTTTTCTTGTGCTTTCCATTTTAGACCTATCTTACCATGTTCTCAATGCAGTTGACAAAAAGGTCCTAGGCTAATTGTTGTTGTCCATGTGTATATCATGTTTATAGGATTCCCCTAATTATTTCCCCTTCTAACACATATTTCCCTTGTTTCATTGTTTTCTGTTTTTTTAATTTTAAATTTCTTCAATTCTCTGATGTGAATCATTGTTTCATGCTCTCTGAAATTAAAAAAAACAAACTTTCATAAATAAGTGTTCAACATTGCCCCTTCTTACAACTATCGAACTCATACATGCAAGTGCACTCATCATCTTTGATATGGGGTTTGTGATGCAGGAGCATCCTTCCCTCCATCCAAGTCCAATATTTGGTCAAGACCTTAGGGTCTTCATTTTCTGAATTAATGGTTCTTTGATGAACTATTGTAAATAATATTGTGATTAGTGTGATTCTAGATGGGTGATGATTCACTAGGTGAATGGTGAATCATTGAGTGAGTCATGTAACTAAGTCCTCATCTAATGGCAGCATTCGATGAATCATTTGATGTCTCATGAGCGAGTCATAGAGATAGGGTTGAGAGTTTGCTAATATTAGATTTCAGTTGATGAGATGTAGGGGTGTGTTGAGTGTATTGTGGATTTGAACCAGAATTGGTTTCAGAGTCCTTTTGTATATATTGTGTAAGCCTACGAGGCATAGTAGGTAGCCAAATAATGTAAATCTGGTGAGAGGTGGCCAAACAGTGAGAAATCATGCCAAGAGGGTTGATTAGGGTTGTATCAGGTCTATGAAGATCAGAACACAGGTTCTGAATCAATTGTGAATGTACAGGTTTCCTATCATTGAATGAAGAAGGACAATCATGCATGTCTCTGTATCAATGGAAGGATAGTTCTTTCTGTGTGTATGATTATGTGAATTGAATGATGGATGAACCTGTTAAATGTTGGATTCTTTTGTGTGTATGCAGTAGCCTGTAAATTAGAGTTTTATCCTGTAAATTGGGGGGTTTATATTATTGAATGCCGCAGATATGTTTGACTGATATGTGTGTGAATGCATGAGTACATGTTGTAATTCGCAATGTAAACCCTGTGTCATTGATCACTGAAAGGATCGATGCTCCTCCGTATATGAAGTTGCAAGAAAAGCTCAGGGTTTGACTGGAACGCGCATGTAAGGTCAAATTGAATGAATTGAAGTTCCATTCTATCTAAGAGGTGATGTGCAGATCCAGTGAGGGAGATCAAGCCGGTGAAGGTCGTTTAATCCCTAATCGAGAGGAGTTGATTCATCGAGGGAGATCAAGCCGATGAAGGTTGATTGAGCCCTAATCGAGAGGATTTGATTCATCGATTCTTTAATCAATCAAACACAGAGACAGAGTTTTCATTCGGTTCATTTGACAGAGTTTGGACGACCTAGATCGCAGCAAAGAGATCAACGGTAGAGGAAGCATTTCGCTGAGTGAAGTTGCGCGGGAGATAGAGCTCTGAAATCCAAAGTTGGTGTTCTGCATTTGATCGCAGATCAACAAACGAGACAGGTCGGGAAATGATCAACGGACGAGATAGGTCACGAAATGATCAACGACTTGTAAAGCATTTTGCCGAAGAAAGAGATCAAGGGTTAATGGAAAATACATATGCGAAATTTCTATCAATTGTACCCTAAAGCACCCGATCCAACAGTCAGACGTATTGCGAAAGGGTCATTGCGAAAGGGTAATTGCGGAAAGCTAGTTGCGGGAAGATAGTTGCGGAAGGAAATTGCTGAAGGAAGTTGTGGAAGGAAGGCAATTGCGAAAGAAGTATTGCGGAAGGACAATTGCAGAAGGTGAGTTGCTAAAGAATAATTGCGGAAGGCACACTTTCTCGACGCTCCGCATTTAGGTGAGGACCCTTGTGGGTTATCTCACATGATCCTTAATTACTATTTAAAACATTAATTCTACATGAATAAGCATTATAGATCACATTCTCTGGTTAATTTGTTTATATTTATTTCATTTGTGATTATTTAATAAAATATATATAAATGTTTACTAACCTTGTTTATAAATGTTTATTACCCTTGGCTTCTGGGTTGTTTTGTTGGAAAAGTCTCCACATAGGTTTCAAGGTGGATGGGACAAAGTTTTGCTTGGTTGTTTCATCACCTACCTTCCTTCAACTTCCAGACAGCCTCTTTGGCTTGCCTTCAATATCAATTCTTGTTCTATTTAACATTTATATTATGTTCAAACTTTATGTTTGGTTTGTGCTTCTAGTTACTAGTTTGCAGCAGGCCCATGGCTCCATTATTGGAACTAGGCTCTGACAACGTGTGTAAGGGCCTTCCATGCCCCTATTTTGTTATCTAGAAGATGTATACATTGTTATATTTTAATAGTTTTGATTTTCTCCTTCTTTTATTTGGTTTCTTGACTTTAACATTTGGAAGAAGTAAACACATTTTCTTTTAGTATTCTATGCAAGGAAATTTTCTTTTACAACTCTATTTCACAATTATATGTAGGAAATTGTCATACAATGTAATTTACAATTTAAATTGCACTTGCAAAGAAATTCTAAGGTAAAACTCAAATTAAATTTTACCATAACTTAAATAAAATCAACAAGAAGAATACTTGCACACTTATTTCTCCTGGTCGATTAGTCCAAGGCAGGCTCCCAAATAGTTTCATAATTGTTGCAGCTCGCAGTTACCCAATTGGGTCCAACCACCCATCCACTGGGAACAACCTCTTTGGATCCCTAGTCCATAAAACTCTGTAGAGTTTTCTATCTCGTATGCCCAAAACTCCCAAAACAGACTAGCGCAGTTTTCTCCAAACTCTTTCCATGGTATTTTTTTTTCAACATAAAATTTCTCCCCCAAATTATTTCACAATTCTCCCCCCTCCCTACAACCAAAGTTTCCTCCCCTAAGTCATTCCCCTCCCCCAACTCTTGAAGTCTCCTCCACCGAATCCCCTTACACATCTTCCAATAAACATTCATTTCCACTATTCCCCCTCATGGCTCTCCATTAAATGACAATTAATAACAAATTAATATCCTATCCAAACTTACCAAGTCAAGTTGAAAACCAATATTCCCTGAGGAAATACAAAATCATATAGTGAACTAACACTTCTCAAGCTTTAAATGTCTCACCTACAAATCTTTTATTACTCATAATCATTTCAACAACATTATTATACTTAACATATACTAGTGCACGTGTCGAGGTGTGAGCATGTGGCTAGCATGAACATACCAAATACATATGCTAATAGCTTGAATCATGCAATGTATTTATTACTCTATTTGGATGTATATCAAAATCATGTGGATGTGGGGCTTTACATTAAGGAGTTAAAAGAAATTATTATTATATTATTGGTATCCACTTGTATCTCAAGTATTTTAACCTTTTCTTTATGATTATTAATCTTTTACTTCCCTTGAGATTAGTTGCCCAAAAGGGAGGCATGTGGTGTCTTGTTAAAATGTAAATATGATTTATAAATTTTGGACATACAGATTCATTATCATTTTTTACATTTATTCTTCTTTTGTTTGTCACTCTACTTCGATGCTTCTGTGACTATTACCAATAATTGCTACCTTAACCTTGCGATATCTATGACTAGAATAATGGGTGAGCATTGAAGATAAAGGAATTCATTGTTCGTAGCTAAATTCCTTGATTCTTAGCATTAGATATTTTTGGGCTAGTCTACATTAGAGCACTAGAGGGAAGCGAGATAACTTGTGGGACTGTTTAGAAGAGAATGGTATCCCATTCCTTGTGTTCTTCAGGTTGAGGAGGAAAGAGTGTGGTTGACTGAAATCTGATTGTTGTTCCTATTATGGGTTGTAGTGTTAATTCTTTGCATACGAGCTCTACAATTAGGTTGAATGGGAGGAAATAGAGCTATATTGTAGGATTTCACCCTTGTGAATTCATAGCACTTGCTCGAATGTGGCCTATGTTATAGAATATACTAGAGAGCCTATGATTAGGTGGAATGCTCTTTGTTTTTTTCCTTTTGATGTTCCTTTGCACCTTCTAAGACAATTGCTATAATACATATGGATAAGATATTCAATAATGATCATTGAATGCATGGTCAAAGTTCAATTAAACTAAATGTTTTGTACCATGTACCATTTCTATTATATGATCAATCTACCATATGATGGTGGTTTCCTACAACCATTATATATCAAAATCATACCAACTAACATAAAATTCACCTTTATAAAATTTTAATTTTACCATATCAAGTATAATATATATTTCTAAGTAATAATATATATCATATACATAAAAATTACAAATAAATAATAATATTTTATTGAATAATCAAAATCATAAAAAATTGCATCTTCTTTATTTAATTTTTTATCCAAAAATTTTATATATATATATAAAATAAAACACTCAACACACAAAAACTAAAATATTTCCAACTCAATGACAAAATACTATTTGTTTATAAAGCATCATGTATCTCCTAAAATAGGAAAGACTAACTCTTTAAACAACACATCCTTCAAATTATATTTATAAAATTTGGGTTGTGGTTAAAACATATTATTGTATGTTATTTTAAATATATTTAAATAAATTATTTTAAAATATAAAAAATAAAGTTATATAAAAATTAAATTGTTAAGTTAATAATTTTAAATATTATAAAAATTTTAATTTAAAAATAAAATAAAATCAATTTAAATGAAAACAAAACATCATATCAAAAATAATTGCCACCGCCCTTTACAAGATTCTTAGTCAAAATATGGCCATGCTCAATAGAATTAGAAGTACAAGATTCCTTTTCAAAATATGGCCATACTCAATACAATTATAAGTATGGGAAAACCAATTAGGAAATGACAAATTCTATATCGGTAGGAAATGACAATGGTACATAACAAAGATAATTTTAATTAAAATCAACAAAGATGAATTAAACATGATAATGATGGTGTAGGAATCGATTTTGAAAAATGGATAGACCAATTTTTTAAACACCGAATTACATATTTAAAGAATATATTTTGAAATAAAAATATATATATTTATAAAGAATATATTTTGAAATAAAAATATATATATTTATAAAGAATATATTTTGAAATAAAAATATATATATTTATAAAGAAATGGAATTGTCAAGTGAATGGTACTGATATTTTAAATGTATTTTTAAGAAGAAGAAAAATAGATAAAATAGATAAACACCAAAACAAATGAATATAAAACTATCACATCCAAAGTAAAAGACATCATCCTTATAAGAATCTCAGTGGAAATATGACTATACTCGGTAGAATTTGAAGTATTGGAAAAAACAATTTTATACAAGTGGAACACCCAAGGGGCATAGATGGTCAATGGGTGTACTATTAAGGCATTCCTTGCGTAAGGCCAGTGGTTCGAAACTCCACGAGTACTAGCCTTAAAAAAATATATACAAGTAGAGCAATCCTTCTCTCGATTGTATGATAGAGTGATCAAAGGGATCGTGTTAAATTCAATCGTTGACTTTGCACTTGTCCCTTCAATCACTTGATCATACAATCAAATTAAGTTTAGGTTATAGATAGAAAATGATAGTGATACATAACAATAAGATTTCAATTAGAATCAACCAAGATGAAGTAAAAGTGAGGAAGTCAACATGACAATGATGGTGCATGAAATGATTTGAAGGATGGATATAAAAGAAGTAAGATGTCCATTGTATAAAAACATGTTGAAAATTTATGTATGAGAATGCTACGGTAAGACAAAAATGGAGAAAACAACATTACTACATGGACAACTTCAACATATAAGAGGAGATTGAAGTACAAAACAACTTGAAGCAATAGCATACCTAAAAACCAACTCACATGTATTGAGATGTAAGACAAGAAGATGAAAACAAATTTAAAAGAACCATGGTATAAAAGGTTATGTTGAATATGTAAAAATGGGATATGTGGAAATGCATAGGAAGGTAGAAATTGAATGAAAATGTCCAAAATACTCAAATTAGGTTTTGTTCAATTTTTCATATCAAATATAGTGATATCACAAATCAAGTTAAAGTCAATTTTTCACATCAAACATAAGAAATTAATATTTAAGAGAATATAGTGAAAAATATAACTAACGAATTTAATCAGAAACACATGGTTAAAAATAAAATCACTACTTAATTAACTTTGGATGTAAAATGAATTAAAAACCCAACTTTTAATAAATGATTTTGAATATATTTTTTTTCATAATCCCAATCACAACTTTCCAATGCACAAGTCTCAACAACATATTATGAAATTTAGATCTAACAATTAGTTATAATTGCATACATGATGACAACAACCAATTATGATAAGGATTATGTGGTACTGTGATGGGATGGTCTATTATGTTTAATTTGGTTCTTGCTTATTACAAGAGTGAAAAGGCGAAGTTGGGAAACACATTTTGGAGTGTGTTATTTTAAACTTTCGACCGAGAGTTTTAGTCAATTAGAGCCATCTATTTAAAAGAAAACTTTTAGTTGAGAGTTTAAATCTCTTGGGTAAGAGTTGGTAGAAAACCCTTAACCGAGACATTTTCTCGGACTAAAGTTTATGGTAAAATGTTTTTAAAAAATCTCCCGCATTTTTTTTGGAAACTGTAACTTTGGAGAGGCCAAACCCCTACAAATTTTAAATATTTTTTATCTGACTTGGCACCAATGGATTCATCTATGAGTCTAATTTCTAATTATAAAATAGTTTTTTATTTTTATCAATAATTTATATTTATTAATAAGGGGTGGCAGGTACGGGAGGGGTCATTTATGACCCTGGAGGAAATAAGATTTTTTAGTATGCATGGGGACTTGGAAGAAAAACAAATAACCAAGCTGAATGGGAGACCTTGATGCAAGGAGTGGAGTCGATGGCTTCTCTCCAACTTGACACTTATCAAGTGTTCGGGGATTCCAAAATTGTTATGTAGAAAATGCATAATATCCAAAATGGGAAGTTCAAGGAATTGAATCAGATTTAAAAAAGAATCCTTGCCTATATCCCAGATATCTCTAGAATCCAATTCTTCCATATTTTGCGGCATAACAATAAGGAAGTAGATACTTTGGCTGATGAAGGTTCTAAACTCAAACAAGGAAATATAGTTTTGAGTAATCCCCCCCTTTTATCAAATGGTCCCCATGCTAATTATCGTTGTGCCCTTGGACGTGGGCGTAGCTGCCTTAGTTTCGTTAACTCTCTCGAGGAAGAAGAACATGCAAGGGATCCCCCCCCTTCTTTTGACAAGTGGTATAGTCTTTACCGGTGTTACTGATGGTCATTTAATGATCTTCCTCCTAGACAATTTGGATCGCATTTCCGGGTTGAGAATGGTGGTGATGGAAGGACAAATGAGCTCTTGAGACCCCCACTTGCATGAGCTGCAGTCAGAATGCATTAATGCAATGGGATGGCCTTAGTTAAGTTGGATTAGTATGGATATTGATTTCATTCTCATCGTGTTTCTTCGATGTGAAGGCAGTAGAATCCCCCTCCTTTCCTAGTCGACTTATTCGAGCCTCGGAAGCAGAATTATTGAGAAATTATTTGGCGATTTAAGGGAAGTAAGGATTATGCATCAGGATCTCAATAAGAATGTTCGAGGCACATTTGAGGTTGCTCAGGCGGCACTGGAAAAATGCAGGCAGACCCGTTTGGATATCTCTGGCATGGACTCTTGCCTGGAAGACGTTGAGACAAATTCTCGGGTTCACTCTGGGGAATTAGAAGGTCTAAAGAAAGACTTTAGGAGCATCAAGGATTACCAGACCGCCAATTTTGAAGGGTTGAAGCATTTTCTATTTGCAATGAAGAATCAATTGCTTGAACAACTTAGGGCAGGGAATGAATGCATTGAGGAACATCTGGTCCAGATGGAAGATGCTCTACATGAGGTTCATAGGGATGTTGAAAGGATGAACGAGAACCATGACAATGTATAGCAATGGGAAGGGAGCTCCTCCATGGATGAATTAGATGCAACTCTGCAAGTCGAAGTTGCACAGGCCCAAAACCAGGAATGAAGTCCTTATTTAACATTTTGCTCTTTGTTTAAATGTTTTTTTGTATACGACTATGTCATTAGTTTATTAGGATTTATACTATTAAAGGCATGGATTTAGGGAAGGTAGGAGACAGTGCTAAGATACCTGAACTGCTTAAGTTTTCTACACTTGGAGGCTCTTTGCCCAGGATTTTGTTTTTACCCCTTTACGGAAGGGAATTTTTCTATTTGTACTCTTTTTTTTAATATAATCTCTATTTCTCGTTTATGTTAAAAAAACAAAATTATTTATTAATAATTTTATTCTAAACACTATCGCTTCAAAATTTCACCATTATGAAAACTTCCTGCAATGAAAATTCAATATCTTCAAAATGAAAACACCAAAAATATAGGAAAAGTGATAGTGCACTTCCTCTCTCTATCCTCTTCAAAAAGGTACTTTTGGGTTTTTCAGTGATGATGACATCAAAACAAATTTGACGGATCACAAAATGTGTTGAAACATCACCATTTTTTGTCTTACTCTATTTCATTAAATCATAAAAAATAGTGGTTAAATATAACAATTCCCCAACAATAGTTCATGCACTAGTATCTTTGTAGATTGTGACACTATATTTGTTTTCCCCAAAATGAATAGCCATCTCTAACAACAAAATAGATCAATAAGTCATTCATTATTCTAATGTAAAATTTTAAATTATATGCGGTTAGTAAACACCAAATTTATCCTAGTATATGTCTATAATTAAATATATATATATATATATATATATATAAGTATGGAGGCAACATAATTATTTATACATCTTTTTTTTTACCTCAAAGTGAAATTCGCAAAAAAAATATGAGTTTAGAAACGTTGAAGTTGAAAAAATGTAAAATTTTACAATTTTCTTTGTAAAAAACAAGCAAAAAGTGTTTCCGAACTTCATGTTTTCACCCACAAGAATGTTCAAATTAAATTATATAGCTTCTCGAGGAGTTTTATCTAATAACAACATAAACCCATCACAATATAAAACCATAATAAATAGATTGTGGCATCACATTTATATGGTGATTGAGGAAATAGAAAGAAAAAGGCAAAGCCCAAATAAAGGAAGGTGTAAAAATATGTTAGAAATACATCACAATGAATACATTCTGCATCACATTTATATGGTAATTGGGAAATAGAAAGAAAAAGGGAAAGGCCACATAAAGGGAAGGTATAAAGAGAAGCTAGAAATACACCACAATGCATACATTCTGCATCACATTTATATGGTGATGGTGGAAATGGAAAGAAAAAGGCAAAGTCCACCTAAAGGGAAGGATGTAAAAAGGAGGTTAGAAATACATCCCTATCATAAGCCAAATACACACTAAACATAATCAATGCCCATGGGTTATCCGGCCTTTTTCAAAACCTAACTTTCATTTTACTTTTAAACCATGGCTATCCCACCTTTTCAAAACCTATTGATTTTATTTTTAAAATAAAATTCTTTAATACTTTGTTCGCTACATGACTAATGAAGTGAGATTTGATTGATTTGTTTAATTTAATTTATTAGATTTAATATATATATTTAAAAATGAAACGGTCTTGTTTAATTTAATTTATTAGATATAATATATATATATTTAAAAATGAAATGGTCTTGTTTTGAAAAAGCAAGGATAATTTAAAAGGAAACTCGAGAATTCAAGGAATGACTAACCAGGTATATGTAGGATGTTATTGAATTAAAATTTAAGGTTGTGACACACAAAAAAATAAAGGCATTGATAGGATAGCCAGATTTGCACCTTTTTGGATAGCAAGAGTGTTATGCGAAAAGATCTTGTAGAAAGAACATCTACAATGTAATTATATTTTTATAAATTTATTTTATTATTATTTAATTTAATTTATTATTAATTTTTTTTTTGAAATGTATTAATTTATTTAACTTATATGGATATAAGTTAAATTGATATAAAATAAAATTAACTAGTAATTTGTAATTTAATTTGGATGAACATATTTAATTTAGAAGTTTTTGAATCTTTTTTTCCAAAAAAAAATCACAATTTCTATTGTATTATAGAATGAATCACATTTTTTAGGTGTTTAAAGCATAGTTCATACAAAATCTAGTACAAGTACATATTGCACTTACATGAGTATAGGTGTAACCCGTACTTACAAGAATAAAATTACATTAGTAATGTATAATTCATTTCTTACTCTTTATAAAATAATCTTCTATCTTTCCCTTTTTTCCTTTCTTCTTTCTAACTTCTTACCACCTTTATAAAGTAGTAGCCATAATAACTAATTGTGAATTGGTGGGTGGGAGAGCAGAATCCGTTGAAGGAACTAGTTCCTTATTTGAATAAGAGGTATCGGTTTCACGATGTTGTTTGGTTCCACCTACGAGAGCATCGACTACCACAACCCCCTTCGATGTGGAAAGTCCAATATCCATTTCTTCTACTTTATCCCTTGATAAAGGTGTGGCTTCCCCAATAAACACTTGTAAATCTTGATTTTTCCTCATTATGATCAAGTTTAGTATTCGAACTTGGTTCCTCCAAACAAACCCCATTGCTTTGGTTCCTTTGTTTTTGGAAGGAGGAGCTCGAGCATGGGGACAAGTAGCTTGTAAATGTCTTGGAAGATGACATAGCCTACATCATAATGTTTTATTCTTATAATCCGAGACCTGTGTATATTTAAAGTTATTCCAGGTGAGAATCATTTTGTCTAGAATACCCTTACTAACGTTGATCTCAGCACATATGCGTGCATATGTACATAAACCCTCTATCGCTCTCTTAGGATCCGATTTTACGTAAGTGGCCAAAGCATTCCCGATATCCTCAAAAACTTATAAATACCAAAAATGTAATGGCAAATTGGGTAGACAAACCCAAACTGGCACTCGAGTAACATGTATAATGTTAGGATCAAATTTTGGGAACCAAAGAGTTATAAAATGACCGATGCTTCCCCAAAACCAAGTACCTTCCTCAAACACTTGCTCATAATCAATATGATCATAGAACTAAATAATAATAAAATCCCTTGGAACAGAGAGAGATCTCACAATTCTTTGTCCAAGTCAAGTGAATCCAATTAAACAATGTTGATGTAGTAGGTTGATACCCATTAAATCAATAGCTAATTGAATCTTTTCATATGGTGCTTATATAATGAAAGCCTTCTCCTATTCATAATGTTTATATAGTGGAGCACATTGAAGAGGAGGTGATGTTGGTGGAGACCACAACGCTGTAGAAGTCTTTGAATCTATAAATGTATTCTCATTTATTATTTTAATAAATTGGTGCACGTATTTGTTGTTTTGATGTGCACGTGTTTGCACTGAGAGTAGCGAGGTGCTCTATAACCCACTTTGGGATAGATGTTATCACGTAATGTTACTATGGGTGCTCTATAGCCAAGTATGGGATATACATGTAAAGCTAGCGTGAGATCTATACAATCCATATCACAAAAGAATAACATGTCGACACATTAAGTTGGCAATTATAAATCACTTCACAAAAGAATAACATGTCACTCATTTATGGAACTATAAATTTTTTAATACATCAAAAAATAAATTTACACGAAATTGAATCCTTCTCCATAAATTTGAATTTAAATGTATCTATACTAGTTCATTCCAATTCAAACTAAATTAAAAATTTTGATAATATTATTAGAAATTAAATTGAACTATACATTTTAAAAAAATAATTTTAAAAATTCTAATTAATTATTATTTATGATTTAAATTATGTTTATCATTTAAAAAAAATATTTTCCAAATATTCTCATTATAAATTGATTTAATTTTTTCAATTTTTTTAAAAAATATTAAAATTTTAAATTAATATAAGTTTTGATTTTTTAATATTATTTAGATTTAAATAATTTATTTATTTATTAATCCAATTTCATAATAAATAATAAATAATATATAATAACCAGTAAATTTAACCCATTTTAATCAACTCTATAATGCAATTTCATAATAGATAACCAATAAACTCGTCCCTAATTCAAAATTCATAAAATGAAATCAATGAATTTATAAATTTTATATATTTGAATTTATTTAATCAACTCTATAACGCAATTTCATAATTGCGCAGAGAGGTGCTTTACAACCCAATATAAGGGAGATCTTGTTAGTCGAGTGTTTGTCAAGTTTGTCTAGTAACAAAATAATATACAAAGTAAAAAGTAATACATATTATGTCAGTCATAAACAAAAAAGAATAATACAAAGTAAAAAGTAAATATGAGGGAGATCTTGTGTTGTTTGTCGAGTGTTTGTCAGGTAACAAAATAATACAAAGTAAACAAAAAAGAATAATACAAAGTAAAAAGTAATAAATATTATGTCGGCCATAAACAAAAAGGAATAATACAAAGTAAAAAATAAATATGAGGGAGATCGTGTAATTTCTATTTCTTATGTCGGCTATAGTAATTTCTTTTTACTAGCTCTCCTTGAATAACTCCCTGAATGCAATACCTGAGCCGAGATTTGCATCCTGAGAGATTTGATCCCTCTGGCGCTTGATAGTTGATAGAGCATAGGATTTGGATCTAAGCTGGTAGATAACCAATAAACTCGTCCCTAATTCAAAATTCATAAAATAAAATCAATAAATTATAAATTTTATATATTTAAATTTATTTCATTTCGAAGAAATTTATATTCCTTATTTATTTTTTAATGTCGAAATTATAATCTTAAAAAAAAGAACACACTTATTTTTATCCATTAAATCCAATCCAGTGTATATTAATAATTTTATATTAAAATATATTTATTTTTCTGATTAAAATTAAGATTTTATAAAATTCTAATAATTATAAAAAATAAAATTAAATATAATTATTAAAATAAAATACGGAAGAAATTAAATATTTAAAGAATATTTTTAATGTTAATAGTAAAATATTTATTAAAATTGTAATTTTTAATTATTGTTGTTTTTTAATGTAGAAATCGTTTCAATACACTCCAATATTGTTACTTCCAATTCAATTCAAAATTATAGTAAGAGGAAATGTCACATTCTTATATTGCTTACAGAATATTAAAATTAAAAACTATTAACATTTTGATGATGGCTAAGACAACTTAATATAATTCACTTGAAATGGTGGTTTATAAGGAGACATTAACTTATTATAATTCATTTTAAATGGTGGTTCATAAGGAGACATATTAACGGTTAATGTTTACGACAATGTTTAAACTCTTTTCTTTTTTTAAATTAAAAAATAATATTTTGTTATTCATAATGTGAATTAAAAAAATTTATAATAATTCCTATCCCAGGAATATTTCTGTGTCGCCTTATACTTCTGGTCCTTGGAGTACTGGAGCTGTAATTGTTTTCTCTTTTAGTTTATCAAATGATAGCATACAATGTTTTGACCATATGAATTATGTGTCTTTTGTGAGGAGAGCAAACATTGGGGCAACAATTTTGCTATAACTCTCAATGAATCTTCTATAGTATCTTGTTTTCCAAAGAAAATTTCTCACATCTCTCTATTTCACAGGTGGTGGCAATGTTTTGATAACTGTAACTTTTGCCTGATCAACCTCAATTCCTCTCTGTGAAATATGGTGGCCAAGCACGATGCTTTCTTCCATGAGCATTCTGCATTTATTGTTGCTTAGGCATAAGCTCATCTCAATACATTTTTTTAGAACCAGTTCTAGATGTTTTAGTGCTTGGTCGAAATTTTGTCCCGTGAAGTCATCCATGTAGACCTCCATTTGTTCATTAATAAAATCAGAGAAGATACTTAGGATTGCCCTCTGAAATTTTGTTGGGGCATTACAGAGCCCAAAGGGAAGCACTCTGTATGCATAAGTGCCCCATGGGCATGTGAATGTTGTTTTGTCCTGATCAGTTGGGTGAATGAGGATTTGGTTGTACCCACTGAAGCCATCCAAAAATGAGAAATATTTGTTCCTAGCTAATGTGTCCAGTACTTGATTGATGAATGGGAGAGGAAAGTGATATTTCTTGGTTGCTTTGTTGAGCTCTCTGTAGTCCACACAAATCCTCCACTTTCCTCCTTTTTTAGGAACTATGACCAGTGGTGATACCCACTCACTATCTGAGATTGGGTATATGAACCCTGCATCTAACAGCTTTTGCAATTCCAGCCTGACTATGTCCTTTAATGTTGGGTTCATTCTTCTCTTTGGTTTCCTGTGTTAGGATATCTCATCATTCAGTTATGTACTTTGCATGCATTGCATGCACCCGTATGCTGCCCAGTCACCAGTTTGATGCCTCCAGCACCTAGTCCCTAGTCTTCTAGCACTCGGGAGCTACTCTCCACTCAATTTTAGTCCTCCTAGTCAGGGAGGCACCCACTTCTCACCTTCCACTGCAGAAGGGCACTTGTTCTCACCTACCAGTCCAGTTCACTTTAGTTATCACTCCGATTGACCTCCGATTGACCCATAACTACTGTTATCACTCTGATTGACCTCCGATTGACCCATAACTACTGTTATCACTCTGATTGACCTCCGATGAGACCTGACTACCTATTCTGAGTGCAGTTAACTCCTCATGCACCCTCCACTGAGCCTCCATCCCTACATTAGTGCTACTCACCATCAGTTACACTTATTACACTCAATTAGACTCAATTTGACACCTGTCTGACAATTACTTGTGCATTGATGACCACCACCGATGATGATGAGGACTACTAGTTAGAGCCAAGCTACACCATGCAGTATATTCGAATGACCTCCTTGGCTAATTCAAATTGCTCACTCATTGTGACAGTATTGTATTGTAATTCTACTATTCTGGATTATAGAGCACTGATGCATCTCTCTTGCACAATTTTTACTCCAATTTGTTTTACATCATTGTGATTGATATTCTTGTTCAATAGATCTGATGTGACTAATTTTACAGTCTGATAAGAACAACACCTTCCTTTATATAGATATAGTGTTTACAGATGTCTGGGTGGATACCCTTTATGTCAGTATACGTCCATGCAAAGGCTTTGTTGTTGTCTGACAGTACCTTTAGTAATTTTTGTTCTTGTCCTGACTCCATATTGGATTTAATATTAACTGTCCTACCAGGTATTATCTCAATTGTTCTTATCTAAATTGGATGTTGTTCAAGTGTGAGTACCTCTGCCCATATTTTATCAGGATCGTGGTTTAATGTTTCCTCTCCTTGTTGTTGACCTGTGCCAATAAAATCTTCAAACATATTCTGATTAGAAGAAGCATTTTGTATAAACCTATCTAAATGACTATCTTCGTCAATGGCCTTTAGTGATAGGGCAACTTCAATTGTAAGGACAGGTTGTATGTTTTGTTTAGATGTGTCGTCATAATCATCTATCCAGTCCTGATATTCTAAGTCTGAAGACTTCCTAGCTAGAGGATAAATCGTTATTGTTTTCCTAGCTTGGCCACTGGTGATTGTCATGTTTCCGGATCTGCACCCTATGTAAGCATCTGCAGTTGCAAGCCAGGGTCTCCCTAGTATTAGTGGGTATCCACTAAGTTTACTCTTTACTTCAATCACTATAAAGTCAGTTGGGCATTCCCGGGACTCTATGTTGATGATTATGTCTTCGAGCATCCCCTCAGGTCTTACTGTAGATGTGTCAGCTAGCTGTAACACGGTAGTTGTAGGTCTGACCATTGATTAGAGTCGTAGGTGTATCATAGTATCCTTGGTCATCACATTGATAGCAACTCCTAAATCAATTAGGCTTCTGTCTATATGTCTGTTATTGATTGTCACGTTGACTACAGGGATGCCTGGATCAAGGTATTTGGGGTTAACAATGATACCTAGCATCAAATCTATTAACTGGCCTACTACATTGATGGTTGGTGGGTCATGTCTTCTTCTACTAGGTCTTTTCAAACAATTTTCTTTAATAAACTTGTTGCAAATAGGCACATCCCTGATGGCCTGCAAAATTGGAATTTGGATATTCAAGTGTTTCAATTCGTTCAGAATTGCATTTTCCTCTTCTTCTTTTGTATTTCGCACAAGTTTTTCAGGGAATGGAGGGTTTCTATTTTGTGTGAGTGGTCGAATTTCTTCCTCCTGAGGGTTTGGTTCATCAGGATGCTGAATATGAGGTTGTGTTGTTTGTTCATGAGCCTTATCCTCTTGATTATTCTGTGTGTGCGTATTTTGCAACGTTTTCCCAGACCTTAAATTAATTTCATTTATTTCTAGCGTATCCACAACATAGGTTGGAAATTGTACCATTTGAGTATTGTAGGCTTGTTGCTGTGGTGGAATGTTGTTGTTATGGTTTGGAATTAGCTGGGTAGGAATTGGTGGAGGTCTGGGGGGTGGTTGATTTGGTGGTGGCGGCATGATGAGTGGTTGATGTTGTTGCAATGGAGCTCTCCAATTCGATGTATAAGGATATGGATTGCCATAATTCGTGGTTGGTTTAGCAAAAGTTGGGGGGTATGGAGAGTAAGATTGTGGGTAATAAGTCTGTTGATATGGTTGGTTTTGTTGCCATTGGTTTGGACTTGGATGAGATGGCCATGGGGCTGGTACTGAGTTCGAATTTTGCTGGTTATTTCCCTGGTTATAGTAGGCTTGGTTGTTGGGTTGGTAAGGCCTAGGAAAATTATTCCTCCGTTGATTCACAAAACAGAGTTGTTCTATTGTACCTTCAATTGTGGGATCTTGAATAGAATCCTTACATGAGGGCAACATAGGACATTTATCAACAGAGTGATCGTCAGTGCAGAGACCGCATATTTCTATGGTGTTCAGTGTGCACTGACCCTTCTCATGTTTTTTTCTGTAGCGTGGACAAAAGACTGCCAAGGCTTGGTTTATTTCATCTTGTTTCTTCTTGATTTGAAGTGCATCAAGTTGCATGGCCAGAGATTGTAAGATATCAGTCTTCATGTCATTTAACAGGTTCCCTAAATCAGATTTTGTAAGGCTTGGTCCTAAAGATGTTGATCCCCCAGTAAATGGGTGTGAATCCCTTGTCCCACTTTTACTTTTCCTAGATTTAGAGTAGTTTTTAAAGATTTGTAGGATTTGGTCATAAGTCTTCTGGAATATATCTCCATCCCCCAGAAGGTTTAAGACTTCAAGATTTTCCTCCTTTATGCCTCTAAAAAGGACAAGTTTCAATGATTCAGGATCTAAGGTGCAATGATTGGCGCATTTGTAGTTGAGTTGAAATCTTTGGGCATAATCTTCTAATGATTCTCTTTCTCCTTGTTGCATCCTAAATATTTCATCTCTTGTATCCTTTGCTTTGCAGTAGTCCCTATATTTTTCTAGAAATGCCTGTTTCATTTGGTCCCAGCTGAAAATATTGTTTCCTTCAGGGCTCATGAACCACCTAAGTGATAGATCTTTCGGTGTGGAAGGAAAAAGCCTCAACCTTTGTGCATCAGTAGTGTAATCAAAGGATCTGCAAACTACCTCAAACTCAAACAAAAATGTGTCAGGATCTTCTGAAGTCAAACCATGGAAGTTTGGCAGATTATTAGGGTTGATATTCTTCATCCTGGAATCTCCAAGAGGTATACTGATGGGAAAGGTGAACAGTTCTCTAGGTTCTTCATCTTCTTCTGCCATAGTAGTGTTTGAGTTGGAGCTAGCAAAGAAGTTATCTCTGTGTGGGTCGTATCTAGAATCAGCCTCTTCTTTTGAGTTAAGGAATTCAAATTGAGAGTTATCAGAACTGTTGTTGCTCATAGGTCGGGCAGGTAGGAAGCGTCCAAATCTATCTCTCTGTCATCTAGGCATTCATGGTAAAAAAAATTATGTTTTTTTATGTTTTTATATGTTTTTTTTTTCAAATATGTCTCATAAAGATTAAGCACCTCCCCGGCAACGACGCCAAAAAGTGGTAGTCTCAAGGAATGGATGCCTAATGAGGGTAGCTAGACCAGGAGCCTACTTTAATTATCTACCAGGGGACATACAAACTTTAGAGGTGCTAACACTGAATGTGCTCTAGAGGATAGTCTTAGTCATGTTTGGGGTGTTGGTATAGATCTTAAGGGTTTCTCTAATCAAGAAGAAGGTGAGCTAAAAAGATTGTAAATCCATGAATGACAAATTCCTATATTAATAATTGAAATGCTGAAAACTATAAATTTATTCTAAGAATTGAAATGTTGAAAGCTGTAAATCTATACTAAGAATTGAAATGCCGAAAGATGGATAAACTTAGTCTAGAAATAAAATGTTGAAACTGAGATTTTAATCTAATAAGTGAATACTGAGAATCGAGTGTTGAATATCAAAATTCTAATCTAAAAACTTAAATACTGAAAACCAAATCAAAACGTAAATATCCAATGCTGAGAGGTAACCAATCCTATCTTATTCGAATTAAACACTCAAGGTGATGATCATTAATTAAACTAAAGAACTGAAAGCGATTAACCTCTATGATCTAACTCTGATAAGGTAAATATGCATGAGCTCCTAGATTTGAGTCATTGTTATAAAACTAATATAAGAATGCATGAAAACAGGTGTAAAAATGTGCTTGTGCAGAATGCAGCTACAGGACTACGGAATGCGTTCTACTAAACTACAGAATGAGCGTCGATCGACTACAGAAAATATGTTGAACCAAAATAATCTTTTAACTGAAATAAAACCATATTATTCAAATGCCATCAAAGTATTTTCATATACGATAAGAAGTAAATCGATTCACAGCATAAATGGAAAATACCTGAAAAACAAAGTAAAGCTCCTAACTTACGTGTTGGAGGGGCCCTCCCCAACCCGTACTCAAGAGTATGGAAAACTTATAAACGCAAGCTTGAAAGTAACATTGGTCTTCTTATTAAAATAGTAACTTCATGGTTTAGGAAAGTATGTAACACAAACTGTCTTCGCAGTACAAAAATGCATAAACGATTGATTCTCCAAAATAGAAACAGGATCCCCTCGCTAACCGAGAGGTCCATATATATATATATATATATATATATATATATATCTATATATATATATAACTCTAACCTAGTCTATGATCATAAATGTCGATCCTCTTAATCAGGGATTCTCTAGAATTTAGGGAGATATGAGCGCTGAGCTCCTTTGTTATTTGCAGTCTCGAGCTTTGACTCTCATTGATCCCTCAAGACCTTCATGCCCTGTTTATGCCTGCTCATTCCAAGGTTAGCACATAGAAAAACGCTTTTAACGTAAAAAGAATAATCTCTTAAACATCCTTTTTAAATAATCAAAGTAAATACATTTTCCCACAAAACAGGTGTATTTCCTTCATCATATCTTGCACTTTGTTGTGGCAAAAAGGCTATAGGATACCTATAATTTGGGTTCATCAATAACCAGCTGTAGGAATCAAGCTTAAAGAGGACCATGCAACTTCAATATGAGCAGGACCGACGAAGAAGGATAGAGCATATTGTTGCTTCGGTAGTAGCGGAAATACCCGAATGTGAAGCGCAGCGGAGCCCGCGGATACTATCCTTAAGATCGGCTCATTGGTCAGCGATCTTAAGGCTAAGATGAAATATATGGAGACTAACTACCAGGCGAATATCACTGCCTTGGAAGCGCAGAATCAGCCGAAGACACCACCTGATCAACAACAACTCAGAGCAAAGGAAGCAAAAGCTGCAGCAGAGAGTATAGCCAGTGAAGTGGCTAAGTGCCAAACTTTGTTGGACGAAGCGATAAGAACGTTTACTGCGCTAGAAGAGGACCTAGATTTGCTAGAAGTCAAGAACACTTTGAAGGAAAAACAGGCCGCGTTAGAAGCCCTGGACGTAGAGGTGAAGGCATTGCAGCCAAGGGATAGACTCCACAGATATCAGGAAGTCAAAGAACTGAAGAAAGAAGTTCAGGTATTGAGAGACAAGGAGGCTGAAGCCGGAGATAAATCTCAATCCCTGCAAGAGGAAGCCCACGAGATATCGCAGAATATTGAGCAAAAACTGATAGAGCTACGCGATGCGCATGATTCAGTCAAAGAGCAAATTGAGGATGACATAGAATCGGATGTGTTAGACACCATCAAAACTATTAAACAGGATTCCAAGGATACGGTTGCTAAGTTGAGTGCAACCTATCAAGAATTCGTTGCTAAGTTAGATCCGCAGGAGGAAGAGCAGCTCGGAGAAGCACAAGTTGGAAGTGGCTTGGGGAACGACCCACATGTAAGTGTTAGGGGCCTGTTGGGCTTAGCCCAAGTAAGGCAATTTTGATGCAAGTCAGTTTTGGAGTTGCAGTGTAGCTCAGATGAAGGCATTTTTGGTAAAACAGTTTTGGACGTTGCGAAGTTGAGCGCGGCGCAGTATCGGCAGGTAAGGAACCGCGCAGCTAAGGTCCGGTTTCGCGAAGTGGTAGCACCGCAAGGTTCCAACAGGGAATCTATTTTTTGTAAAGAATGGAAGGAAAGGTCGAGCTGTGAAAGCAACCTGGTTCGGTTGAAGTATTCCATGATCCTAGCAGGCGGATAAGGAGTGGCGCGGAAAGAAAGCGACTGGTCACACGAGCGAAGGAAGCACGATGTGAACCGGTTGCACAAAGCCATTAGAGAAGGAACGACAAGGTGAAAGCGATGTTGGCATGCGGTCGACAGGGCAGGATGAAAGCAACGTGACCACACGCAGAGGATGGCCACGACGGAGAAGTCGCTATCAAAAGCCAGCAAGTCCGGTTAGGGAAAAACCGCGACAATTTTTGGGAAACCTTAGGATTTTTGCCTATGCATTGTAAATACATGACCTACGGGCATGATCTATAAGAAGGCACATTTTGTATGGGAAAGGGATGATCTCTGATAGTGGGGTTAATCTTCATTGAATATCTGTAATCTCGAATCTTCATTGTATAATCTAAGCATTACTTGTTGTTTTGTTGAAAGCCATTGTAAAGGCTCTGCAAGCTGCGTGCGCAGGGGCCTATCGAGAGAGAAGAGAGTCTGCAGCTGATTGCACGAACTGGAACTGTTGTACCCTTCCCAAGATAATATAACAATAGTTCCTGTGGACGTAGCTCCCATCCTGTGGATGAACCACATTAAATTCTATGTTGTGTGACTGCTTATGTGCTTGAATCTGTGTATTTGCTTACAATGAATGCTTAAGATCTCGTTTATCAGTTTATATGTTCTTACTTTTATATGTATTCGCCATAAAGAATGAAGATGGGAATACTATGTTAAGTATCGCATATGTGGATGAATGTTATATGCATAAGTATTTTTAAGTTAGAATGAATGCATGAGTTGATTAAGTAAACACTAGAATCAGTGGAGTTCGCGCCGTGCGATTCCCTCGATCACAGCACCGGAAGTGCGCAATATTTGGTGTTTTGTCATATTGCATAAGTCATAAGATAAATAACCTAAGGCACTTGATGAATGGATAGGAAACTCTAAGTAGAGTCATCAAAGTTGGTTAAGTCCGAAGAGGAAGTGCAGTCTCAGTTGCACTATCCCGTCGTTGAAAGACCATCCGACATCGCGCAGTCCTTGGATGCGCGATAGTCTAAGCGCTCGTCGTGAAGAAGTTGAACTTCGCGCAGTCCGCAGCGCGTCCTGTAGCGCGCTGCTCGTCAATCTGTTTAAACACTCATCACCTGGTTGTGGAAACCTGATTCTGCAACCCCCCCATTACTTCGCCTCGGGTGAGACCTTAGTATGTTCACAGATTGTTGCCGAAAGGGCCAATGAAAAGGGGTTTTGGTTGTTCCTTGAACCGCGCAGAACCTGGGTCTTTATAGAAAACCTCAAGACAGTTATATAAGCCAACATTAATTTTTAAAATTCATGGGGGATCTTTATTAAAATAACAATATCATGAGTGTAAAGAAGCATCTTCACTCTCCCCACTGAGGAAGTGCTAGTGCAACTAGATTCTTGCTTCTTTCAAACATGCCTCTAATTATCCATATAAATTCCAAAAAGGCTAGAGGACAAGGGACAATGTTGTTGACACTTGTATTGCAATTCATTTCTTCTAACCAACTCTTATTATTCGTAAACTTAGCAAAACTTTCTTGTACAACTTGATCATTACAATTCTCGATTCTAAATGAGCCTTTACATCTCCTTGTCTCTTCCAAAAGTTTTACTAGGCACACTATCAAAAACTTTCTCAAGGTATATGAAGAAATAAAGGGGATCACTTTTATTATATTAACATTCATTTTCAACAACCCTAAAAGTAATTAAGTGGTCCACAATTGAATGATAATTCCTAAAAACCAACTTGGCCTTTAGTTAATTTTCCATGTAAGTTATTCTTATTTTTAAGAATAATTTCATACAAGCTTGTTAAAAGAGGGTTGATCATTATGATTTTGTAATTTGAGGGGTTATTTTTGTGACCACTTTTAAAAATACAAACTATGAGACTGAAGTTCAAATCTCTCTTTAAATTTTCATAAAAGCAACCTGAAGAACCAACTAGATCGAGCACAATTTACCAAGACGTTGTTGTGATCATCATGAGAAAATAAAATCCACAATTAACAATCAATCTGTAAACTCTTGTTAAAACATACAACATGGGAAAAGATAATTTATAGTTGCAACATAACACCCAAACATGGGATTTTTTTTTCAGTCTTTCCTCTCCCCACCTCTTATATCATAATATTTAAACTCCCATTCTCTACCCCCACACTCAAATACCTTGCGTCTTCCCCTATTCCCAATTTTTATATGAAGAACATTTAAAAAAGGTGACTTTCTTTTCTTCTTTACCACTTCGTGCAAAGTATATTTTAATTACTTTTGGAGAAATTTTGACCCTAATGGTAATAAATTGAAATCAACTATATGCATGTTGTCTCTTTTTCATTCTCTTAACAACAATGATAAATTTAAAGCAACTTGAAGAACCAACTAGATTAGGCACAATTTGTTGAGACTATGCGGTGATGGTCATGAGAAACTAAAATCCACAGTTAACAATCAATTTATAAACTCTTGTTAAAAAATAATACAATTGGACATCCAACTAACAACAAATTTTATTTTGTTTATTTGTACTCAATTGGGGTGCATATTTGTTTTATTTGTAATTATTTGTCCTTAGGACAAAACTACCTAAGATGTTATTGAACTCAATATTAAAGGATCTTTTCTTGTGCTTTCCATTTTAGACCTATCTTACCATGTTCTCAATGCAGTTGACAAAAAGGTCCTAGGCTAATTGTTGTTGTCCATGTGTATATCATGTTTATAGGATTCCCCTAATTATTTCCCCTTCTAACACATATTTCCCTTGTTTCATTGTTTTCTGTTTTTTTAATTTTAAATTTCGTCAATTCTCTTATGTGAATCATTGTTTCATGCTCTCTGAAATTAAAAAAACAAACTTTCATAAATAAGTGTTCAACATTGCCCCTTCTTACAACTATCGAACTCATACATGCAAGTGCACTCATCATCTTTGATATGGGGTTTGTGATGTAGGAGCATCCTTCCCTCCATCCAAGTCCAATATTTGGTCAAGACCTTAGGGTCTTCATTTTCTGAATTAATGGTTCTTTGATGAACTATAGTAAATAATACTGTGATTAGTGTGATTCTAGATGTGTGATGATTCACTAGGTGAGTGGTGAATCATTGAGTGAGTCATGTAACTAAGTCCTCATCTAATGGCAGCATTCGATGAAGCATTTGATGTCTCATGAGCGAGTCATAGAGATAGGGTTGAGGTTTGCTAATATTAGATTTCAGTTGATGAGATGTAGGGGTGTGTTGAGTGTATTGTGGATTTGAACCAGAATTGGTTTCAGAGTCCTTTTGTATATATTGTGTAAGCCTACAAGGCATAGGAGGTAGCCAAATAATGTAAATATGGTGAGAGGTGGCCAAACAGTGAGAAATCATGCCAAGAGGGCTGATCAGGGTTGTATCAGGTCTATGAAGATCAGAACACAGGTTCTGAATCAATTGTGAATGTACAGGTTTCCTATGATTGAATGAAGAAGGACAATTATCCATGTCTCCGTATCAATGGAAGGATAGTTCTTTCTATGTGTATGATTATGTGAATTGAATGATGGATGAACCTGTTAAATGATGGATTATTCTGTGTGTATGCAGTAGCTTGTAAATTAGAGTTTTATCCTGTAAATTGGGGGGTTTATATAATTGAATGCCATAGAAATGTTTGACTGATATGTGTGTGAATGCATGAGTACATGTTGTAATTCGCAGTGTAAACCCTGTGTCATCAATCACTGAAAGGATCGATGCTCCTCCGTATATGAAGTTGCAAGAAAAGCTCAGGGTTTGACTGGAACGTGCATGTAAGGTCGAATTGAATGAATTGAAGTTCCATTCTATCTAAGAGGTGATGTGCAGATCCAGTGAGGGAGATCAAGCCGGTGAAGGTCGGTTAATCCCTAATCGAGAGGAGTTGATTCATCGAGGGAGATCAAGCCGATGAAGGTCGATTGAGCCCTAATCGAGAGGATTTGATTGATCGATTCTTTGATCAATCAAACATGGAGACAGAGTTTTCATTCGGTTCATTTGACAGAGTTTGGACGACCTAGATCATAGCAAAGAGATCAACGGTAGAGGAAGCATTTCATTGAGTGAAGTTGCGCGGGAGATAGAGCTCCGAAATCCAAAGTTGGTGTTCTGCATTTGGTCGCAGATCAACGAACAAGACAGGTCGGGAAATGATCAACGGACGAGATAGGTCGTGAAATGATCAACGACTCGTAAAGCATTTTGCCGAAGAAAGAGATCAAGGGTTAATGGAAAATACATATGCGAAATTTCTATCAATTGTACCCTAAAGCACCCGATCCGACAGTCAGACGTACTGCAAAAGGGTAATTGCGGAAAGCTAGTTGCGGGAAGATAGTTGTGGGAAGATAGTTGCAGAAGGCAATTGCTGAAGGAAGTTGCGGAAGGAAGGCGATTGCGAAAGAAGTATTACGGAAGGACAATTGCAGAAGGTGAGTTGCTGAAGAATAATTGCGGAAGGCACACTTGCTCGACGCTCCGCATTTAGGTGAGGACCCTTGTGGGTTATCTCACGTGATCCTTAATTACTATTTAAAACATTAATTCTACATGAATAAGCATTATAGATCACATTCTCTGGTTAATTTGTTTATATTTATCTCATTTGTGATTATTTAATAAAATATATATAAATGTTTACTAACCTTGGTTATAAATGTTTATTACCCTTGGTTTCTAGGTTGTTTTGTTGGAAAAGTCTCCACATAGGTTTCAAGGTGGATGGGACAAAGTTTTGCTTGGTTGTTTCATCACCTACCTTCCTTCAACTTCCAGACATCCTCTTTGGCTTGCCTTCAATATCAATTCTTGTTCTATTTAACATTTATATTATGTTCAAACTTTATGTTTGGTTTATGCTTCTAGTTACTAGTTTACAGTAGGCCCATGGCTCCATTATTGGAACCAGGCTCTGACAGCATGTGTAAGGGCCTTCCATGCCCCTATTTTGTTATCTAGAAGATGTATACATTGTTATATTTTAATAGTTTTGATTTTCTCCTTCTTTTATTTGGTTTCTTGACTTTAACATTTGGAAGAAGTAAACACATTTTCTTTTAGTATTCTATGCAGGGAAATTTTCTTTTACAACTCTATTTCGCAATTATATGTAGGAAATTGTCATACAATGTAATTTACAATTTAAATTGCACTTGCAAAGAAATTCTAAGGTAAAACTCAAATTAAATTTTACCATAACTTAAATAAAATCAACAAGAAGAATACTTGCACACTTATTTCTCCTGGTCGATTAGTCCAAGGTAGGCTCCCAAATAGTTTCCTAATTGTTGCAACTCGCAGTTACCCAATTGGGTCCAACCACCCATCCACTGGGAAGAACCTCTTTGGCTCCCTAGTCCATAAAACTCTGTAGAGTTTTCTATCCCCTATGCCCAAAACTCCCAAAACAGACTAGCGCAGTTTTCTCCAAACTCTTTCCAAGGTATTTTTTTTTCAACATAAAATTTCTCCCCCAAATTATTTCACAGTTCTCCCCCCTCCCTACAACCAAGGTTTCCTCCCCTAAGTCATTCCCCTCCCCCAACTCCTGAAGTCTCCTCCACCGAATCCCCTTACACATCTTCCAATAAACATTCAATTCCACTATCCCCCCTCATGGCTCTCCATTAAATGACAATTAATAACAAATTAATATCCTATCCAAACTTACCAAGTCAAGTTGAAAAGCAATATCCCCTGAGGAAATACAAAATCATATAGTGAACTAACTCTTCTCAAGCTTTAAATGTCTCACCTACAAATCTTTTATTACTCATAGTCATTTCAACAACATTATTATACTTAACATATACTAGTGCACGTGTCGAGGTGTGAGCATGTAGCTAGCATGAACATACCTCATACATATGCTAATAACTTGAATCATGCAATGTATTTATTACTCTATTTGGATGTATATCAAAATCATGTGGATGTGGGGCTTTACATTAAGGAGTTAAAAGAAATTATTATTATATTATTGGTATCCACTTGTATCTCAAGTATTTTAACCTTTTCTTTATGATTATTAATCTTTTACTTCCCTTGAGATTAGTTGCCCAAAAGGGAGGCATGTGGTGTCTTGTTAAAATGTAAATATGATTTATAAATTTTGGACATACAAATTCATTATCATTTTTTACATTTATTCTTCTTTTGTTTGTCACTCTACTTCGATGCTTCTGTGACTATTACCAATAATTGCTACCTTAACCTTGCGGTATCTATGACTAGAATAATGGGTGAGCATTGAAGATAAAGGAATTCATTGTTCATAGCTAAATTCCTTGATTCTTAGCATTAGATATTTTTGGGCTAGTCTACATTAGAGCACTAGAGGGAAGCGAGATAACTTGTGAGACTGTTTAGAAGAGAATGGTATCCCATTCCTTGTGTTCTTCAGGTTGAGGAGGAAAGAGTGTGGTTGACTGAAATCTGATTGTTGTTCCTAGTATGGGTTGTAGTGTTAATTCTTTGCATACGAGCTCTACAATTGGGTTGAATGAGAGGAAATAGAGCTATATTGTAGGATTTCACCCTTGTGAATTCATAGCACTTGCTCGAATGTGGTCTATGTGATAGAATATACTAGAGAGCCTATGATTAGGTGGAATGCTTTTTGTTTTTTTCCTTTTGATGTTCCTTTGCACCTTCTAAGACAATTGCTATAATACATATGGATAGGATATTCAATAATGTTCATTGAATGCATGGTCAAAGTTCAATTAAACTAAATGTTTTGTACCATGTACCATTTCTATTATATGATCTATCTACCATGTGATGGTGGTTTCCTACGACCATTATATATCAAAATCATACCAACTAACATAAAATTCGCCTTTATAAAATTTTAATTTTACCATATCACCTATAATATATATTTCTAAGTAATAATATATATCATATACATAAAAATTACAAATAAATAATAATATTTTATTGAATAATCAAAATCATAACAAATTTCATCTTCTTTATTTAATTTTTTATCCAAATATTATATATATATAAAATAAAACACACAACACACAAAAACTAAAATATTTCCAACTCAATGACAAAATACTATTTGTTTATAAAGCATCATGTATCTCCTAAAATAGGAAAGACTAACTCTTTAAACAACACATCCTTCAAATTATATTTATAAAATTTGGGTTGTGGTTAAAATATATTATTGTATGTTATTTTAAATATATTTAAATAAATTATTTAAAAATATAAAAAAATATAGTTATATAAAAATTAAATTGTTAAGTTAATAATTTTAAATATTATAAAAATTTTAATTTTAAAAAAATAAAATCAATTTAAATGAAAACAAAACATCATATCAAAAATAATTGCCACCGCCCTTACAAGATTCTTAGTCAAAATATGGCCATGCTCAATAGAATTAGAAGTACAAGATTCCTTTTCAAAATATGGCCATACTCAATACAATTATAAGTATGGGAAAACCAATTAGGAAATGACAAATTCTATATCGGTAGGAAATGACAATGGTACATAACAAAGATAATTTTAATTAAAATCAACAAAGATGAAGTAAACATGATAATGATGGTGTAGGAATCGATTTTGAAAAATGGATAGACCAATTTTTTAAACACCGAATTATATATTTAAAGAATATATTTTGAAATAAAAAAATATATATATTTATAAAGAAATGGAATTGTCAAGTGAATGGTACTGATATTTTAAATGTATTTTTAAGAAGAAGAAAAATAGATAAAATAGATAAACACCAAATCAAATGAATCTAAAAACATCACATGCAAAGTAAAAGACATCATCCTTATAAGAATCTCAGTGGAAATATGACTATACTCGGTAGAATTTGAAGTATTGGAAAAAGCAATTTTATACAAGTGGAACACCCAAGGGACATAGAATAGATGGTCAATGGGTGTACTATTAAGGCATTCCTTGCGCAAGGCCAGTGGTTCGAAACTCCACGGGTACTAGCCTTAAAAAAATCTATACAAGTAGAGCAATCCTTCTCTCGATTGTATGATCGAGTGATCAAAGAGATCGTGTTAAATTCAATCGTTGACTTTGCACTTGTCCCTTCAATCACTCGATCATACAATCAAATTAAGTTTAGGTTATAGATAGAAAATGATAGTGATACATAACAATAAGATTTCAATTAAAATCAACCAAGATGAAGTAAAAGTGAGGAAGTACACATGACAATGATGGTGCATGAAATGATTTGAAGGATGGATATAAAAGAAGTAAGATGTCCATTGTATAAAAACATGTTGAAAAGTTATGTATGAGAATGCTACGGTAAGGAAAAAATGGAGAAAACAACATTACTACATGGACAACTTCAACATATAAGAAGAGATTGAAGTACAAAACAACTTGAAGCAATAGCATACCTAAAAACCAACTCACATGTATTGAGATATAAGACAAGAAGATGAAAACAAATTTAAAAGAACCATGGTATAAAAGGTTATGTTGAATATGTAAAAATGGGATATGTGGAAATGCATAGGAAGGTGGAAATTGAACGACAATGTCCAAAATACTCAAATTAGGTTTTGTTCAATTTTTCATATCAAATATAGTGATATCACAAATCAAGTTGAAGTCAATTTTTCACATCAACCATAAGAAATTAATATTTAAAGAAATTAATATTTAAGAGAATATAGTGAAAAATATAACTAACGAATTTGATCAAACACATGGTTAAAAATAAAATCACTACTTAATTAACTTTGGATGTAAAATGAATTAAAAACCCAACTTTTAATAAATGATTTTGAATATTTTTTTTTCATAATCCCAATCACAACTTTCCAATGCACAAGTCTCAACAACATATTATGAAATTTAGATCTAACAATTAGTTATAATTGCATACATGATGACAACAACCAATTATGATAGGGATTATGTGGTACTGTGATGGGATGGTCTATTATGTTTAATTTGGTTCTTGCTTATTACAAGAGTGAAAAGGCGAAGTTGGGAAACACATTTTGGAGTGTGTTATTTTAAACTTTCGACCGAGAGTTTTACTCAATTAGAGCCATCTATTTAAAAAAAACTTTTAGTTGAGAGTTTAAATCTCTTGGGTAAGAGTTGGTAGAAAACTCTTAGCCGAGACATTTTCTCGGACTAAAGTTTTTGGTAAAATGTTTTTAAAAAATCTCCCGCATTTTTTTTGGAAACTGTAACTTTGGAGAGGCCAAACCCCTACAAATTTTAAATATTTTTTATCTGACTTGGCACCAATGGATTCATCTATGAGTCTAATTTCTAATTATAAAATAATTTTTTATTTTTATCAATAATATATATTTATTAATAAGGGGTGGCAGGTACGGGAGGGGTCATTTATGACCCTGGAGGAAATAAGATTTTTTAGTATGCGTGGGGCCTTGGAAGAAAAGCAAATAACCAAGCTGAATGGGAGACCTTGATGCAAGGAGTGGAGTCGATGGCTTCTCTCCGACTTGACACTTATCAAGTGTTTGGGGATTCCAAAATTGTTATGTAGAAAATGCATAATATCCAAAATGGGATGTTCAAGGAATTGAATCAGATTCAAAAAAGAATCCTTGCCTATATCCCAGATATCTCTAGAATCCAATTCTTCCATATTTTGCGGCATAACAATAAGGAAGCAGATACTTTGGCTGATGAAGGTTCTAAACTCAAACAAGGAAATATAGTTTTGAGTAATCCCCCCCTTTTATCAAATGGTCCCCATGTTAATTATCGTTGTGCCCTTGGACGTGGGCGTAGCTGCCTTAGTTTCGTTAACTCTCCCAAGGAAGAAGAACATGCAAGGGATCCCCCCCCTTCTTTTGACAAGTGGTATAGTCTTTACCGGTGTTACTGATGGTCATTTAATGGTCTTCCTCCTAGACAATTTGGATCGCATTTTCGAGCTGAGAATGGCGGTGATGGAAGGACAAATGAGCTCTTGAGACCCCCACTTGCATGAGCTGCAGTCAGAATGCATTAATGTAATGGGATGGCCTTGGTTAAGTTGGATTAGTATGGATATTGATTTCATTCTCATCGTGTTTCTTCGATGTGAAGGCAGTAGAATCCCCCTCCTTTCCTAGTCGACTTATTCGAGCCTCGGAAGCAGAATTATTGAGAAATTATTGGGCGATTTAAGAGAAGTAAGGATTATGCATCAGGATCTCAAGAAGAATGTCCGAGGCACTTTTGAGGTTGCTCAGGCGGCACTGGAGGAATGCAGGTAGACCGGTTTGGATATCTCTCGCATGGACTCTTGCCTGGAAGACGTTGAGACAAATTCTCGGGTTCACTCTGGGGAATTAGAAGGTCTAAAGAAAGACTTTAAGAGCATCAAGGATTACCAGACCGCCAATTTTGAAGGGTTGAAGCATTTTCTATTTGCAATGAAGAATCAATTGCTTGAACAACTTAGGGCGGGGAATGAATGCATTGAGGAATGTCTGGTCCAGATGGAAGATGCTCTACATGAGGTTCATAGGGATGTTGAAAGGATGAACGAGAACCATGACAATGTATAGCAACGGGAAGGGAGCTCCTCCATGGATGAATTAGATGCAACTCTGCAAGTCAAAGTTGCACAGGCCCAAAACCAGGAATGAAGTCCTTATTTAACATTTCGCTCTTTGTTTAAATGTTTTTTTGTATACGACTATGTCATTAGTTTATTAGGATTTATACTGTTAAAGGCATGGATTTAGGGAAGGTAGGAGACAATGCTAAGATACCTGAATTGCTTAAGTTTTCTACACTTGGAGGCTCTTTGCCCAGGATTTTGTTTTTACCCCTTTATGGAAGGGAATTTTTCTATTTGTACTCTTTTTTTTAATATAATCTCTATTTCTCGTTTATGTTAAAAAACAAAATTATTTATTAATAATTTTATTCTAAACACTATCGCTTCAAAATTTCACAATTATGAAAACTTCCTGCAATGAAAATTCAATATCTTCAAAATGAAAACACCAAAAATATAGGAAAAGTGATAGTGCACTTCCTCTCTCTATCCTCTTCAAAAAGGTACTTTTGGGTTTTTCAGTGATGATGACATCAAAACAAATTTGACGGATCACAAAATGTGTTGAAACATCACCATTTTTTGTCTTACTCTATTTCATTAAATCATAAAAAATAGTGGTTAAATATAACAATTCCCCAACAATAGTTCATGCACTAGTATCTTTGTAGATTGTGACACTATATTTGTTTTCCTCAAAATGAATAGCCATCTCTAACAACAAAATAGATCAATAAGTCATTCATTATTCTAATGTAAAATTTTAAATTATATGCGGTTAGTAAACACCAAATTTATCCTAGTATATGTCTATAATTAAATATATATATATATATATATATATATATATATATATATATATATATATAAGTATGGAGGCAACATAATTATTTATACATCTTTTTTTTTACCTCAAAGTGAAATTCGCAAAAAAAATATGAGTTTAGAAACGTTGAAGTTGAAAAAATGTAAAATTTTACAATTTTCTTTGTAAAAAACAAGCAAAAAGTGTTTCCGAACTTCATGTTTTCACCCACAAGAATGTTCAAATTAAATTATATAGCTTCTCGAGGAGTTTTATCTAATAACAACATAAACCCATCACAATATAAAACCATAATAAATAGATTGTGGCATCACATTTATATGGTGATTGAGGAAATAGAAAGAAAAAGGCAAAGCCCAAATAAAGGAAGGTGTAAAAATATGTTAGAAATACATCACAATGAATACATTCTGCATCACATTTATATGGTAATTGGGAAATAGAAAGAAAAAGGGAAAGGCCACATAAAGGGAAGGTATAAAGAGAAGCTAGAAATACACCACAATGCATACATTCTGCATCACATTTATATGGTGATGGTGGAAATGGAAAGAAAAAGGCAAAGTCCACCTAAAGGGAAGGATGTAAAAAGGAGGTTAGAAATACATCCCTATCATAAGCCAAATACACACTAAACATAATCAATGCCCATGGGTTATCCGGCCTTTTTCAAAACCTAACTTTCATTTTACTTTTAAACCATGGCTATCCCACCTTTTCAAAACCTATTGATTTTATTTTTAAAATAAAATTCTTTAATACTTTGTTCGCTACATGACTAATGAAGTGAGATTTGATTGATTTGTTTAATTTAATTTATTAGATTTAATATATATATTTAAAAATGAAACGGTCTTGTTTAATTTAATTTATTAGATATAATATATATATATTTAAAAATGAAATGGTCTTGTTTTGAAAAAGCAAGGATAATTTAAAAGGAAACTCGAGAATTCAAGGAATGACTAACCAGGTATATGTAGGATGTTATTGAATTAAAATTTAAGGTTGTGACACACAAAAAAATAAAGGCATTGATAGGATAGCCAGATTTGCACCTTTTTGGATAGCAAGAGTGTTATGCGAAAAGATCTTGTAGAAAGAACATCTACAATGTAATTATATTTTTATAAATTTATTTTATTATTATTTAATTTAATTTATTATTAATTTTTTTTTTGAAATGTATTAATTTATTTAACTTATATGGATATAAGTTAAATTGATATAAAATAAAATTAACTAGTAATTTGTAATTTAATTTGGATGAACATATTTAATTTAGAAGTTTTTGAATCTTTTTTTCCAAAAAAAAATCACAATTTCTATTGTATTATAGAATGAATCACATTTTTTAGGTGTTTAAAGCATAGTTCATACAAAATCTAGTACAAGTACATATTGCACTTACATGAGTATAGGTGTAACCCGTACTTACAAGAATAAAATTACATTAGTAATGTATAATTCATTTCTTACTCTTTATAAAATAATCTTCTATCTTTCCCTTTTTTCCTTTCTTCTTTCTAACTTCTTACCACCTTTATAAAGTAGTAGCCATAATAACTAATTGTGAATTGGTGGGTGGGAGAGCAGAATCCGTTGAAGGAACTAGTTCCTTATTTGAATAAGAGGTATCGGTTTCACGATGTTGTTTGGTTCCACCTACGAGAGCATCGACTACCACAACCCCCTTCGATGTGGAAAGTCCAATATCCATTTCTTCTACTTTATCCCTTGATAAAGGTGTGGCTTCCCCAATAAACACTTGTAAATCTTGATTTTTCCTCATTATGATCAAGTTTAGTATTCGAACTTGGTTCCTCCAAAAAACCCCATTGCTTTGGCTCCTTTGTTTTTGGAAGGATGAGCTCAAGCATGGGGACAAGTAGCTTGTAAATGTCTTGGAAGATGACATAGCCTACATCATAATGTTTTATTCTTATAATCCGAGACCTGTGTATATTTAAAGTTATTCCAGGTGAGAATCATTTTGTCTAGAATACCCTTACTAACGTCGATCTCAGCACGTATGCGTGCATATGTACATAAACTCTCTATCGCTCTCTTAGGATCCGATTTTACGTAAGTGGCCAAAGCATTCCCGATATCCTCAAAAACTTATAAATACCAAAAATGTAATGGCAAATTGGGTAGACAAACCCAAATTGGCACTCGAGTAACATGTATAATGTTAGGATCAAATTTTTGGAACCAAAGAGTTATAAAATGACCGATGCTTCCCCAAAACCAAGTACCTTCCTCAAACACTTGCTCATAATCAATATGATCATAGAACTAAATAATAAAAAATCCCTTGGAACAGAGAGAGATCTCACAATTCTTTGTCCAAGTCAAGGGAATCCAATTAAACAATGTCGATGTAGTAGGTTGATACCCATTAAACCAATAGCTAATTGAATCTTTTCATATGGTGCTTATATAGTGAAAGCCTTCTCCTATTCATAATGTTTATATAGTGGAGCACATTGAAGAGGAGGTGATGTTGGTGGAGACCACAACGCTGTAGAAGTCTTTGAATCTATAAATGTATTCTCATTTATTATTTTAATAAATTGGTGCACGTATTTGTTGTTTTGATGTGCACGTGTTTGCACTGAGAGTAGCGAGGTGCTCTATAACCCACCATGGGATAGATGTTATCACGTAATGTTACTATGGATGCTCTATAGCCAAGTATGGGATATACATGTAAAGCTAGCGTGAGATCTATACAATCCATATCACAAAAGAATAACATGTCGACACACTAAGTTGGCAATTATAAATCACTTCACAAAAGAATAACATGTCACTCATTTATTGAACTATACATTTTTTTTATCTTAAATTTTTTAATACATCAAAAAATAAATTTACAAGAAATTGAATCATTCTCCATAAATTTGAATTTAAATGTATCTATACTAGTTCATTCCAATTCAAACTAAATTAAAATTTTTGATAATATTATTAGAAATTAAATTTAACTATACATTTTTAAAAAATAATTTTAAAAATTCTAATTAATTATTGTTTATGATTTAAATTATGTTTATCATTTAAAAAAAATATTTTCCAAATATTCTCATTATAAATTGATTTAATTTTTTTAATTTTTTTAAAAAATATTAAAATTTTAAATTAATATAAGTTTTGATTTTTTAATATTATTTAGATTTAAATAATTTATTTATTTATTAATTCAATTTCATAATAAATAATAACTAGTAAATTTAACCCATTTTAATCAACTCTATAATGCAATTTCATAATAGATAACCAATAAACTCGTTCCTAATTCAAAATTCATAAATGAAATCAATGAATTTATAAATTTTATATATTTGAATTTATTTAATTAACTCTATAATGCAATTTCATAATTGCGCGGAGAGGCGCTCTACAACCCAGTATGAGGGAGATCTTGTTAATCGAGTGTTTGTCGAGTTTGTCTAGTAACAAAATAATACAAAGTAAAAAAAAAGAATATACAAAGTAAAAAGTAATAAATATTATGTCAGTCATAAACAAAAAAGAATAATACAAAGTAAAAAGTAAATATAAGGGAGATCTTGTGATGTTTGTATATAAAGTAAACAAAAAAGAATAATACAAAGTAAAAAGTAATAAATATTATGTCAGCCATAAACAAAAAGGAATAATACAAAGTAAAAAATAAATATGAGGGAGATCGTGTAATTTCTATTTTTTATGTCGGCTATAGTAATTTTTTTTAATTTATTTCATTCTGAGGAAATTTATATTCCTTATTTTTTTTTAATGTCGAACCTATAATCTTAAAAAAAAACACACTTATTTTTATCCATTAAGTGTATATTAATAATTTTATATTAAAATATATTTATTTTTTTAATTAAAATTAAGATTTTATAAAATTGTAATAATTATAAAAATTAAAATTAAATATAATTATTAAAATAAAATATGGAAGAAATTAGATATTTTAAGAATATTTTTAATATTAATAATAAAATATTTATTAAAATTGTAATTTTGAATTATTGTTGTTTTTTAATGTAGAAATCGTTTCAATACACTTCAATATTGTTACTTCCAATTCAATTCAAAATTATAGTAGGAGGAAATGTCACATTCTTATATTGCTTACAGAATATTAAAATTAAAAACTATTAACATTTTGATGATGGCTAAGACAACTTAATATAATTCACTTGAAATGGTGGTTTATAAGGAGACATTAACTTATTATAATTCATTTGAAATGGTGGTTCATAAGGAGACATATTAACGGTTAATGTTTACGACAATGTTTAAACTCTTTTCTTTTTTAAATTAAAAAATAATTTTTTTGTTATTCATAATGTGAATTAAAAAAATTTATAATAATTCCTATCCCAGGAATAGTTCTGTGTCGCCTTATACTTCTGAATATGAATGGATTTAGTAGTCGCCTTATATTTTTGTGCACAAACCTCTGAAAGAACCTTCAATGTGATAGAGCCGGCTTCAGCAAAACATAAATTGAAATTTAAATTTAAACCTATAACCTCCTAAGAAAAAATACATGTTTTCGACAATTAAATCACTCAAATTGTATTATGATAATAATTATAATAAAATACAACAAGATCTAGATCCGAGATCCAAGATACATATTAATTTAATAAACTACACAACAAATCCGCACATCGATGCGAGAATAATCGATGGTAATGGCGAGGGCGGATTCGAAACGATCATTAAATAATATTAATCTTCTAATAACCGTGAAAGCGACTACTCGGCGTCGCAGTTCCCCATCTGGCGGCTCCGGAGCACTGGGCAGCACTGCTGCTACCAACATCTCGCCACGTAATCATTCCCGTACTGGTTCTTGCCGCGAAGCTGTCCGAGTGACGACAAACTACCACTTCTCCGACACCCGAGTCTGCCGGCTTTTCGCTCACGTAACATCAAGTCGACAAACTGTACTTCAAGGCTGCCCTCGAGAACCGCAGAGCCAGATGAAACTATTCCCGTCAAATGCCTCCAACTCGAAGCCATTGCCGTCGTAACGGATTATGTATTTATTTCGATATTCTGTCAGACACGTCGTCGGCATGACTGTAGTGCTATCTTAGTTGGTGGAAAATGAAGTAAATGTTGGTTTGTCAGGCTCTGATTTATTTCAAACGGGAACGATCTGATTTACTTTAATCAGTGACAGAGTTCTGCACAGAAAATGGAAAATGGAGGGAGGAGGACTAAGTACCTATGGCCTTGAATGTGGTTGAGCAATTGATTGAAGAGTAGGCAATGCTGGTTGATTGGAAGGATACTTAGAAATCAGCATTCTCAGTGAATTTGGTTGTTCTCATTGACACTCTGTGTATCTGCAGCCATGGTGCCTGTATATGGCATTCTGTTGTGGAGAAAACTCAGTGTGTATATCTCCTTCCTAGTCATATTTTGTCACTTCTTCGGCCTTATATCCGCCGTTTCTGACGATGGTGAGTAAACAAACCCATTAGTGACCCTTTACGAGTTTTGATCAATGTTTTGGGTTCTTATACTGAAAAAAACCAGTCTAAACCCATCAAGCAAATGTCATTACCTACTGCTGTGTTGCCATAGAACGTAACGTATTTGTGTTTTTCAGCTTCATTTTTGTATTGGGTGATATAGTTAAGCAGCTGAGTTTGTTCAAGCCCTTTTTCTGAATTCTACAGGAGCAGCTCTCTTGCTGATCAAGAAGTCGTTTCGTAATAGTGAAAACGTTCTATACAACTGGATCGATGCTGCTTCCAATGATTACTGTTCATGGAGGGGTGTCACATGTGACAATGCCACTTTCGTTGTGGTTGCATTGTAAGTTTGCCTCTTCTCCGTTGGAAGTCACGCTAAAACCCAACTTATGCTCTGAATATGTCAAGAATGTTGGTGCTGGGTGTCAGTCAAGAATGTTGGTTCTGGGTGTCACTCAAGAATGTTGGTGCTATTGTTATTTGAGTTTTGATTCTATGATTGTTTCAAATGTTTGTATTAGTTATGGGTTGTGTTTATGTAGGAATCTCTCTCATCTGAATCTCGGAGGAGAAATTTCCCCAGCGATTGGAAATCTGAAAAGCCTAGACTCAATGTATGTGAATCCAGAGGTTCACTATATATTACTTTTTATCTTTCGGGTTCAGTGCATATAAACTGATTGTTTTAATGCAAGCTATATGCTGGTCTTTATAACCTACATGCTGTTCATAGTTGGGTCCGTGTTGTGTATGCAGAGACTTTAAAGGAAATGGTCTCCATGGTCAAATTCCCGACGAGATTGGAGACTGCTCTGCATTGAAAATCTTGTGAGTTGTTCTACCTTATCTTGCATGAGTAGCGTGGTTAAAGCAGGCCATGTCCCTACAAAATGGCACATGACAAACCCTGTCGATCTTTTCAAACGGTTATCTGTCTAAACAAAATATTACTAGTCAAATGCAAGTTGGTTAAAGGCAGATCTCGCCAGATCCCAACACTCGTAGTCTGGTTCAAGATGAATATATTATTAATTTTGTAGATAAATGGTAAATATTATTCTAGAAACAGCAGTCTGTAGATGACATATATGATGCCAAACCAAGCTGTTGTGTGCCTCTGAACATCCCTCTAGTCAAATCTATTAGTCATCTTTCTTATTGTTTATATTTCATAGAATAACCTGACTTGATATTATCTTAAACGTTGCTGCAGAGATGTCTCTTATAATTATTTATATGGAGACATTCCTTTTTCAATATCGAAGTTGAAACAGCTAGAACAACTGTAAGTATCCTAACGTTCTGCAGTTGCTAACTCTTGTAGAGGATTTTGTATAGTTTGTAGATGCTTTGTATTTTGCTCTATATTAGAAAGCAATGGAAGCTTTTATTGACACATTGAATGAATTTACAGGATTGTGAAGAATAACCAGTTAATGGGGCCTATCCCTTCAACTTTGTCTCAGATTCCAAATTTAAAGAAAATGTAAGTTGGGAACCCTAGTTTGGGTTCTATTCTCTTTGCTGCTCTTTACTTGTTGAAGAACTGCATAGGATGTGTAAACTCTGGATTTTGGAGAGCATATCATTTAACAATGCTTTTGCATTTTTTAGGGATTTTGCAGACAACCAATTAACTGGGGAGATCCCTAGGCTTATCTATTGGAATGAAGTTTTGCAATATTTGTAAGAGTCTGGGTCCTCTATGAGTTTTCCCAGGGCTATTATTCCCTCATCAAGCAAAAAATGTTATTATTTTCCTGTTCAGGTTTGGAAGAAGCTTTTATGTTAATATTGCTGTGTTCGTCTTTGGTTTGCAAACTAAATTTGGTGCCCATTTTTTTTAATGGGCATATTGCCATCATTTCCAGGGGGTTGCGCAACAACTACTTAGTTGGAACTCTCTCCCCTGACATGTGTCAATTGACAGGATTGTGGTTCTTGTAAGTTGCAATACTTTTGTTTGATGGAGTAGATACAGATTTTTTATAAGTTTTTTTTTTTGAATTAATGCTGCATATGAAACCTATTAAAACCCAGCAGTCTTAGAGAATTTATCTTTAAATTGATGTATCATGATGCAACAATTTCAGTACATTAAGGGATTTTACCTAAAGGATTCGTCACAGTAGCACAAATGTTTTTGATCAACTACTTTGATCTCTGTTATGCAGTGATGTGCGAAGCAACAACTTGTCAGGGACCATTCCTGAGAATATTGGCAACTGTACAAGCTATGCAGTTTTGTATGTTTTCTGATTTTCCTAGCTGGATTTAAAACCAGCATAGATTCATTTTAAACCTGGATCTATCAAGCACCTAGAGGGATTCAATTTATTGAGGTGTAATATTTTTTTAATCTTAATTTTTTGACATGTCAAGAAAAAATTTTCACCTCAAGAAATTTGATCTGTGCTTGATAGATCCAGGTTTAAGATGGATCCATGCTGGTTTTAATTTTTTATTATTTTATGAGCCAATGTTAATTTTTTTAATTACTTTTTATTTTTGGTAATGTTACGTAACATTACAACATCTCCCACATAGTGGGCTTTAGAGCACCTTCCTACTCGGTGCAGATGAATAAATGGGTGTGTACATGTATATTTAGATGCAAAACTTGTGATCTTAAGTACTTGTTGAATTGGGGCTGGTATTCTTATCAGGGACTTGTCATACAATCAACTTACAGGAGAGATCCCCTACAACATTGCGTTTCTACAAGTGGCTACTCTGTAAGTAGAGATATATCCTGGGCTAAACTGTGTTCCAGTATCTTATCAATAACTGATCCATCCTGACCTCTCTATAATCTTTTAATGAGACAGACTAAATATCAGGAATTTTGTGTTGAATAGGTAGGGATATGACATTATGCAGGTTGTCCTAACTTCTAAGTGTTGTAATTTGTTGCTAGTTGCCATAGCCTAATTTGAAGTGGTTTTTATAGGTCATTACAAGGAAACAAGTTGACAGGAAGGATTCCAGAAGTAATTGGCCTCATGCAGGCTCTTACCGTTCTGTAAGTAGTGTTTGCTGGATCTCAACTTGTCCAACATTTTCCTGTAATTTGATTAAAGTATAACCTCTGCCATTTAAATGCATCCAATCCTAGTTCAATAAAAATCCACAATGTTTTTGGATATTGTTAGAATATTTCTTATGCAGAATCAATTAATATTCCTTCGTTCATTGATCAATGCTTTATTACCCCTATCAAAGATTTTATCATTTAATTATGGTTTATGCTTTAATGCTCTGATACACTTGTATTTATGATAGGGATTTGAGTGATAATCATCTTACTGGAACAATTCCTCGCATCCTAGGCAACTTGACTTACACTGATAAGCTGTAAGTTGCTTGCATAGTTAATGGTCTGTTATAGTACATTACATTTTGACTATAAGCTTCTTTCATATTCAATTTTCAGAATGCTGAGTCTCTTGTTCTTTCCTTTGCACTCAGATATTTGCACAGTAATAATCTCACAGGATCTATTCCACCAGAATTGGGGAATATGACAAAGCTGGGTTACCTGTAAGAGATTCTAATCACTCTTTTTGTAATGAATTGTATGTAAAAAATGGAAATTGGATGTGCATGATAGGAAATAACTCTTTGGTAGTCAACGGCTGTATGCATATGCAGGCAGCTAAATGACAATCAACTGACTGGGCAAATTCCACCTGAGTTGGGGAAGTTGGAGCAGCTGTTCGAATTGTAAGTTTGTGCCTAAACCTTTTTCTAGAAAGTCAGTACAAAAACATCTTCAAACCTCCTTATACTCTAGACATTAATCATTTGATCTCTTCTGGATTCTTGTTGCAAGTATTTAACAATCTGAGGTTGTATTTTTTCGAGACAGAAATCTTGCCAGAAATCAATTTGAGGGTCCGATTCCAGAGAACATTAGTTCATGTGTTGCTCTTATTTTCTTGTAAGTGGTATAATCTTCAAGCCAAGTGAGGAAATTGTGGAACACAATCTTGCATTGTCTAACAATATTGAGCTTCTGTCTTAACTTGTCCTTTGATGTGTAGCAATGTGCATGGCAACCGTTTGAACGGGACTATTCCTCGGGAATTTAAAAAACTTGATAGGCTAACATATCTGTAAGTAGTTGTAGGCCATATCCTATGCAATTTAACCTATAACATAATAAACCATTGAATTGCGTTAATCATATTCAATGTGACTAACTGATAATGTTGTTGCTTTTACAGAAATCTGTCCTCCAACAATATCAGTGGAACAATTCCGATAGAGCTGGCGCATATTATAAATCTAGACAGATTGTGAGTTTTAGTTATTCTAGTGTCTTGGTTAAAGTTTCCAAGGTCTCCTTTTAAAATTATAACTGAAAATATAATTTCTCTAAGGGTAGTTCTTACCATTTGCTTGGTCTGTGTGATTGGATGTGAATTTTTAGGGACCTATCCAACAATGATATTTCTGGACATATTCCGGGATCTATTGGGAATATGGAACATCTTTTAAAACTGTAAGCCTTGTCTGTAGAAAAGTTTTTGGAATATTAAGCTACAAGTCAAGTTTTATGGGTGAGAGTTATATTAACCCCATGATCTTTATTGGATTTTGAGAAGTTTAATGGGTGAGAATATTATTAATCCTATTATCTCTATTGGATTATGAATTCAAGGAACTTGAGTGGAAATAAATTGAATGGGTTTCTCCCTGCAGAACTAGGAAACTTGAGAAGTATCGGGGATATGTAAGTCCTTTGTACTTTATTTGTGTAGCTTGTGAGCTAGTGCTATTTTCTTCTTTCCACATCTTCTTTTTAGTGCCCCCTAGCCACTTCATCAAAACAGTAACATAAGTGGTATTTTTTCAATGCAGAGACCTTTCTGCTAACCGATTATCGGGTCCTATTCCTCGAGAACTTGGACAGCTACAGAATTTGGTTTCACTGTAAGTTCCTTGGAATGATCCCTAAAATACAATTTATTAATAGGTTCACATGAATATAACTCTGTAGATGGATCGTATACAGGATACTGAATAACAACAGTTTATCAGGGGAGATACCATGGCAGTTGACCAACTGCTTTAGCCTTACTACCCTGTAAGAACACCTGAATTGGCCCCTATTTTTAGTTCATTTCATTGTGAAATTCCAGAGGGAACAAGCTTTGTATACATATTCCTTGTAGTGATTGATAATGGAAATGATCAATTTGTTTTACAGAAATCTCTCCTGCAACAATTTGTCAGGGAATATTCCTGACTTGAAGAACTTTACAAGGTTTACCCCAGAAAGGTGTATAGATATAATCAAGACTCTTATTTTTGGATCAAATTAAGCGTTTTACTTTTTTCAAGATATTGGCAAGTATGTGCTTCTAATCTGATGGGAACGATTATTGCCTCAGCTTTTTCGGAAATCCAGGTCTCTGTGGTTATTGGAAAGGATCACTTTGTGGAATATACTCGAAACAAACAAAAGGTGAGACAGGACAAAATTTTACAAATCAGGTTCCATAGATTAATATTAAATTTCCTGGAGATTATATTGATAAAGTGTAATCTGTTGATTGTGTAAATGGACAGCTTCTGTCTCAACACCAGCTATTGTTTGCATCTCATTTGGTTCAGTGATATTAGTGTGTGTGATCATTATAGCTCTCTTCCATTCAAATCACCCTAAACCATTCACCAAAGGGTCAGCAAGCAAAATGGGTCAAGGTATTATGCCTCATTTGTTATTAACTTATTTCTCACAGAGCAAAAGATTTATCTTATCATCAACATCTACGCCCCTTGTTAAAAAATGCTTTTATGTGTTGATCAGGTTCTCCAAGGCTAGTAATATTGCACATGGACATGGCCCTACACATGTATGATGATATAATGAGAATCACTGAAAATTTGAATGAGAAATATATAATTGGCTATGGTGCTACAAGCACAGTTTATAAATGTGTTCTTAAGAACTGTAAACCAATTGCTATTAAAAGGCTATACACACACTATCCACAAAGCTTGCGGGAATTCGAAACCGAGTTAGAGACTGTTGGAAGCATCAAACATCGGAATCTTGTCAGTTTGCGTGGGTATTCTCTTTCTCCACATGGCAACTTGCTGTTCTACGACTACATGGCAAATGGAAGTTTGTGGGATATCTTACATGGTGAGTGGAATGGATGGCAACAACTATCAAGAAAAAATTAGATGTTCGAGGGGCAATAAATGCCTCACTGGAGATTCCAATTTCCAACCAGCTTTTCATATATAATGTTTTCTAATGTCCTAATTGGAAAATCTAAGAATCTAAGCAATGCCTCTTGTATGTAGGATCTTCTAAAAAGATTAAGCTAGACTGGAACACTCGTCTAAGGATTGCTTTGGGAGCTGCACAAGGTCTAGCATATCTGCATCATGACTGTAACCCACGTATTATTCACAGAGATGTAAAAACTTCCAACATTCTCCTAGATGCCAATTTTGAAGCTCATTTGTCAGACTTTGGCATTGCCAAGTGTATCCCTTCTGCAAAAACTCACACTTCTACCTTTGTCATGGGTACCATTGGTTACATTGACCCTGAATATGCAAGGACGTTGAGGCTTAATGAGAAATCCGATGTGTACAGCTATGGCATTGTTCTTTTGGAGCTACTGACAGGGAGGAAAGCTGTGGATGATGACTCTAATTTGCATCAGCTGGTAAGATAATAGGATTTGTATTCTGTGAATTTGCTTCAGTTGCCATTGTTTCATTTTGTCGATTGGCAAGGTTGTTTGTCTTCAGATACTGCATGGACCAAGAAAATAAAGAAATAGCATATGTTTTCTTGACATGGGCATTTGAATGCAGATTCTCTCTAAAGCAGACAACAACATGGTCATGGAAACTGTTGATCCAGAAGTAGCAGCAACCTGCACAGATCTTGAGATTGTAAGAAAGATCTTCCAGCTTGCATTGCTTTGCACAAAGAGACAACCATCTGACCGTCCCACCATGTATGATGTTACTAGGGTTTTACAGTCGTTATTGCCATCGTTTAAACAAGCTCCAAGTATCAAGGTAAACCAACCAGCACCCAGTAGCAACTACAGGAGATACTTGGACGAGTATGCGAAAGGCAATCATAGAGATGTTACAGGGAGCAGCACTTCTGATGGGCAGTTATTTGTGAGATTTGGTGAGGTTATTTCACAGAACATTGTTTGACAGAACAAGCCTCGGATGGAGCTCATAATCAAAAGTATCCAATTGTTCATTCTACCTTTTAGTTCTGCCAGTGGATAAGCTAGCGTCTTCGGTTCGGTCAAAAGCTCAGATTTTGTAGTTTTTTTTTCAACTGTCAACTGCAGAAGTCTGAACTTGTTAAAGCAAGATGAGAGAGCAAACCTTTTGTGCATCGCTTTGCAGAGAGGCGGGTAAGAATCTCTGCAATATATTTGTTGGTCAAGTGGTTTAAAACTAGAGAAGTTAAACAACCCATATGTGACATTCTGTATATACTGTATCCAAACATTCATCCGGATACGGCTGCGTCAAGGTGTGAAACATTTGCGGAAATAAAATAGTGAATCATATTACAAGACAATAGTGAGAGCAACTTTTGTTGCTCCACACCGCCAGATAGAAATACCTAATATGGTTTGGATCAAAGTCCTCTCTGTCATAGCATGACAGCAATATATACATTGTTGCGATATATTAATTGTTCATGTGTTATGCATGAATATTGTATGTTTTTATATTGTATGTTTTTATAGTGGATGTGTATTTTCTTGTCAGTTGAGTTTTATTTATGAAATGGATGTCTTTTTTCTTCGAATTGTATATATGGATATGGATGGGGTTAAAAAGGATTTTGTTAGGTATTTATTAATACCTATATAATGGATGTGTTTTTTTTATAATTTAGAAGTTTTATATGTGAATATAACCAAGAGGTTTAATAAAAAGATTTTGACAAATATTTATTAATATCTAGTAAAATTAAGATTATTTTTTAAAACCCATGGTTCGAGTTGCATAAAATAACTTGCATAAAGAGTATATTCTATAAATAAAAATTAAAAAACACATAAAAAATAATTAACTTATATAAAAATAATTTTCAAATTATTTTACTTTTAAAAAAACCATCTCAAAAATTGAATATTCACTTATTGTACTTCATTTACTTTAAATTCTTTGCAAATTTACCTTAAAAAGGTTATCTATAAAACTGAATATTCACATATTTTGTTTTATTTAATTTCAAAATTTAGTTTATGTTCTACCAGTTTAATATCACAATAAATAACAGAAATTAGACATCTAATGTATAAAATGTTTTTTTGGTTATAATGTATGTGTAGAGTATTTATACGTATAACAAGTTTAATATCACAATAAATAACAGAAATTAGACATCTAATGTATAAAATATTTTTTTGGTTATAATGTATGTGTAGAGTATTTATACGTATAACAGTGAATAACTTATATTTATTATTAAAAGATTTATAGAATTTCACAAATATTCAAAAAAAAATTGTACACCATTCTATACATCTTAATATTAGATTTATCAAATGTATATGAAGAGTCAAATTTTTTGAAAAACAAAAATTATTTAAATTAAAATTTGAAAAAAAAGAATTTGTATTTTTAAAAATGCATCTCAGTATTTAAAATAATTTAAAGATTAAATTTAAATTAATTGTAATCACTGATTATTAGTCAAAATTGTATTTATGTTCAATTTATTTATATTCTATATAATCTCCACATTTTTTTATATTTATTCTATTTTTTGATATTCTTACCCATTTTATTTCTTCTTTAATATATTTATATATACTATTTAATTTTACTCCATTTGTAATCTTTATTATTTTAAAAATAAAAACTATTATATTCACTATAACAACTAGACCTATATCTTTTTAATATGCAATTTGAATTGCTAAAATCAAGTATATACTATATATATATATATATATATTTTTTTTTTAATATCCAATTTGAATAAAAGATAAAAATCAAACCTAATGAAACAAATCGAACTGGATTCCATAACAAACTTTTTTTTTTCATTATCATATAAATGCTGTTTCAAAAATTGTTTCGCATTGTCCTTGTTGAGGTTTTATTCATGTGTCAAAGTGAATTTGTTGAAATCAATTAACTAAATATTTTGCCAAGTAACAAATCACCTAAATCAATGAGTTGGATCACTTTATATTGGTTCATAACTAATAGCAAAGAGCTTGTGGCGCGTCTTATTTAATAACTCAACGTGGGGCCGTATCACTCGGGCTAAGTATCTTAAAAAACATTCGGTCTCGTCCTGGTTCCGGCTTGACAGGCATTTAGTAAATGGCTCCTCCAACATATGGCGCGGGTTGATGGGGGCTTTCTCTGTTGTGGCAAAGTGGCTCTCTTGAATCCCTGGTAATGGCCGTGACATTAGACTCGGCTTGGATCCCATCATGGGGACTGCGCCCTTGTTTCACTTCTCTCCTGCACTTCTTGCACACCTTCGTGCGCGAGGGCTCTTCAATCTGTCACATGCTGCGGCATATAATAATGGGGGGTGGATCACTGCTCGGCAACTTGGTATTAATGGGGTTTTGGGCAAAGAATGGTCGGATTTCACCTTGCTCCTCTATCAAGCAAATATACATCTCGGGGATTCTCCGGACAGGTTGGTTTGGTCTTGGAATGTGGCTCATGGAATGGTTACTTCAAAACTTGCATATGATTCACTATTTGCTGACTGTATACCGAAGGAGGTTTGGTGGCACTCGTGGGTCTGGAAACTTGCCCTTCCTCCGCGGATAAGATGTTTTATTTGGTTGGCTTTGGGAAATAATATACTGACCTGGGATAACCTCTGTCGTCGTGGATTTATCGGTCCTGGGTGGTGTCATCTGTGCTGTTCTTTTGAGGAGTCGGTTGACCATCTTTTCTCTTCGTGCACACTCTGGAAGGAGCACTGGACGCTCACGGTCTACTCGATTGGTTTAACTGCTGATTGGAACTCAGTCTCATTACTGGACAGCTTCGGTAATTGGCTTTGCAATCCTCACTATGCCCGTTGGCTTGAACTCCCCTGTTACATGATGTGGGAGCTATGGAAGTCTCGTAATCGCCTTATATTTGATGGGACACCTATTAATCTGCACTGGCTCTGTGGTCGTATCATTGCTTCTTTTACGGAGTACAATTCCGGCACTGCTCTATCGGGTGGCACGACGGTCACTTCTGGTTTACTCCCCAGTTATCGCATGGCTCCCCCGGTTTTAATGTTCCCTTGTGGCTTCTTCGATGGGGCTGCGGCCGGGGGTGGTGGTGGGTGTGGGGCGGGGGGCAGTGCTACATCTAAACACCTCTCTCACCTACCGGCTACTTTTAAACTTGGGTCCTGGTACTAATACTCGCAGTGAGTTATGTGCACTCTGGCTCCTTCTTTTCTATGCCCGGCGCTTACAGGTTTCCTCTTTTGTTGTAATGGGCGACTCTTCAACCATTATTTCTTGGGCTCCGGGGTCTTCCGCACTGAATGTGTTGATACTCACTGAATGGATGGCAGCTGTAAGGAAATACATTTGTGAATTTCAGCATATTCATTTTGCCCATGTTTTCCGCGAATCAAATTTGGAGGCGGATTTCCTTTCCAAGAGGGCTCTGATTTCGCCGGCTGGACACATTATGTGGGAGGAATGGCATGAGGACCTTCTTTCCTCTCGGGGCTCGATTGACCTGCTTTGGAGCTGACTTATTTTTTTGGATCTGATATGGGCTTTTTGGTATTTTTTCCTCTTGATTATATGCGGATATACTTTGGTGCAGGTACTTAGTTCACTTTTCTCCAACTATTTGTTGGACTTTTGATATGGTTATGGTTTTGCGGCTCTATTGGACTATTGATCTGGTTATGGTATTGCGGCTCTATTGTATATATAGACTTTTGTGTCCAGGCCTCTGGCTGTTTTGGACTCTATATACGCAGACTTTACATGTATTTTGTATTGACACCTTGATACATTGCTACTTACCGACTGTTGGACTGAGTATGTGATTGGGGGCTCATGTGCCCGTATGTTCTTATGGGGCTCTTGTGCCCGTGGATTTGGGGCACACATGCCCGTATGCTTTATGTTTATATGTTCTTGGGGATTGATGACCTGATGTATTGTTCCTATTTACTATTTCACTTTATTAATAGTAAGATAAATTTATGTGTGAACAAAAACTAATTGCAATGTTGTATCATTTTTGAAAATTCACGGGTCGATGCATAAAAAGAGAAAAATTAAGTGTCTTTCAAATATATTATGTGTAAAATTTATTTGATGAAAGATTGTATATAGTCAACAAAATCCTTACTTTTGAGTATTTTAAAGGATAAAAGGTGAGAAACATCAATTAATATGATTGTGTGTATTGTGATTTTGTATCAGTCAATGTTAAATTGTAATGGATTTTCTTTATAGATGAAATTGTCATTTATATTTAGTTGTTATTTCATTTTATTTAGTTGTTATTTCATTTTATTGATAATTATGATTGATCGGTAGTAATTGATAGTTTATTTTTTTTAACATGTTTTGAATATTTAAATTTTATTAGAAAATTGGAAAATTATATTTTTCAATATAATTATGGTTATGGTTGATATTAAGAATTAAGAATTTATAATTGATTATAATAAATATACATTTTTGACATTTTCATAAAAAAACATACATATGCTTTTCACTATAGTTACCAAGTTTGAGTTCGAATTTGGTACCACATAAATAGTTTGTACATACAATTTATAGTTTAAAAAAAAGACAAAAAATTTGGTAATATATTCAAAATTCAACAATATATATATGTATAATGTACATATATTCCCACACTCTACATTGAGATCATCCCCATAACAACACACTATGATCACTCGACATTGAGATCATCCCCACAACGACACAATATGATCATATTTTGACATTGTTAAGATGGAATGGCCCTTCTAGGCACCGAGCCTTAAAAAAATTGCCTTTGCTACCCTACGAATCACGTCTTTCCTTGAAAAAAACATCTCTACTACCACACTGATTATTGCCAAGGGCATTACATGCATCCCTCTCTAAACCGCATCCTTCCTTAAACAAACCATCTATGCTGTCAAGGGCATTAACTGCATTCCTTTCTATCCCAACTTACTCTCGGCTTGTTCCACATTTAGTTTTTGCAAATGCATATAAAGATGGAGAGTAACCGACATAGATTAATTTCCATCATTGCTGCCCAACGAATCAAATTTTGACGAATAATTCAGCCAAATCAAATGAATTGCTAGATTTTTGAATTTATTTGACCAAGTCGACTGAATTTAGCAACTATGTTTTGAAGAATTCAAATTTTACTAAACTGAATTTGCAATCTAAAATTTCATGAAGAGAAAAAAATTCAACAATGTATTACTCATCCACTACTACATTTGGACCCAAAATTGGATGCTTGTTCAATGCATTTTTGCGTTAGATGGGACTGTTTTTAAATGTCGGTACAATGTCGCTAGAAATTCGTCGCCTAAGAATCCAAGCGTCGATGGTTAATGTCGCTCAAGCAATGTCTAAGCTCAATTTTTCAACTATAAAAAAAATTGACTTAGACGTCGCTTAAACGATGTCCAGATCGACACTGCCATCAATGTTAACCAAACGTCCATATTATCGTCGTTAACCATACGCCCAATCCAACACTAGTGCCATGTCATCGACGTTTGGTCAACGTCGATAGCATAGCACTAGTATCATAGTGGAGAAATATAATTTAAAAAAATGAATAGTTTGCAACGTAGATGGAACGCCAAAAAAGAGATGTCTACAATTGCATTGAGCAAAAAAAACGAGGATCATCGGTTGAATTGAAGTCAAGTATACTTTGGATAATCGACGTTAGAGTTATGCTACCAACGTTCAAACCCACATCACTCGGACATCGGACGAACGTCGGTGGAACGCACAAAGCCACGTTTATAGATGGTTGTAACAAAAAAAAACGTGGAGGGTCTGTTTGGATTCTTGTCCATGGTTGTAACCTAAAACATGTAGTCTATAAAAACGGTATTTTGGCAAATTCCATGGTCCATTCAATGAAACAAACCTTTCAAGAAGCTTTTTGTTCAACTCACGCCCATACTAGTGGAACAAATTCATCCAATTGAAGAGTCACTGGCCATACTATGAGTTATCATTTTCACATTGATGTGGTTTTTCATTCAAGCTAGATTTTGGCTCCAAGAAGATCTATAAATAGAGGCCTCTATCCTCAATTCCAACAAGCTCAATATTGCTAATGTTATGCAATAAGAATTTCTTCAAGGATTAGGAAGCTCACTTGCTCCAAACCTCCTCTTAGGTCATATAAGTGTTTGTTAGATTTCGAGGTTACTCCAAAAGTGTTCACTGTTGGAGAGTTGTCATTGATGTCAAGTTGTGATGTCACATTTGGAGAATTTTCATTGTCATTGATGTCAAATTGTTTGGCCAGTAGTTGAAGAATTATGCATGCGCAACACTTGGGAAAATGCCCACACAACACTTAGCAAAATGCCCACACAACACTTGGGAAAATGCCTGCACAACACTGGGAAAATGCCCACACAAGTCTAAGCAAAATGCCCACAACACTTGGGAAAATGCCCGCACAACACTGGGGAAATGCCCACATGGCACTTGGCAAAATGCCCACACAAGTCTAAGCAAAATGCCCGCACAAGCCTAAGTAAAATGCCCACACAAGCTAAGTAAAATTCCTGCACATCACTGGTAAAATGCCCACACAAGCCTTTGCAAAATTCCCGCACAACTTAAGTAAAATGCCCACATAGCTTAAGTAAAATGCCCACACAGTCAAGGAAAATGGCGGTTGAAAATTTGGTTGTCATTGATGTCAACCTTGGCAAAGGAATTGATGTATTTAATGATGACAACATTTGTAAAACGCTGGAAGAAGCATTGATGTCAAAGAGCTATAAGGACAACAAGAATCAAACGTTGAAGGATATAATGGCAAAGAAGCCATGTTAAGGATAATGAAATATTGAAGCAAGTCACAAGCAATATAAATCCAAGTGTCAAAGTGCGGTGACGATACCACTCCGGGGATTTCTGGTCCTAGGTCAGTTGCTACTACTCAGCTACCGTCATCAAAGATTGATTTACTGCAGATGTTGGAGAATATAGAGTGTGACATTGAGAAGTATGAGAAAGAGCTGAAATCAATAAGAAAAAATGCACGCAGCTGTAAGAAAATGCCCACACTAAATATTGAAAATTCCCACAGCTACTTAACAAAAATGCTCACACAGTATATGCCCACACAAGCCATGGAAGCACTAATTAAAATGCCCACAATTCACCTTGGAAATGCCCACACAACACTGAAAATGCCCACAGGTTAAGTAATATGCCCGTAGGCAGATAAGTAAATATGCCCGCACTTGGCTTGACAAATATGCTCGCACGAAGTATAAAATGCCCGCAACACTGATAATATGACCACATTATTGAGTAAAATGCTTGCAACACTTAGAATTATGCCCGCAACAATCTTTGTGGGCCAAAGGAAAAATGCCTATAGGCAACCAGAAATGCCCGCAGGCCTTGGAGAAAAGGAAAAATGCTGGTAGGCCACAAGAAATGACCGCAGGCCTTGGAGAAAAGGAAAAATGCCTATAGGCCACAAGAAATGCCCGCAGGCCTTGGAGAAATGCCTGCAGGCCACAAGAAATGCCCGTAGACCTTGAAGGAATGCCCACAAGTCATGATAAAATGCCTGCAGGCCACAAGAAATGCCCACAGACCTTGAAGGAATGCCCACAAGTCATGATAAAATGCTCACAAGTTATGGTGAAAATGCCCGTAGGACATGACAAATGCCCTCCAAGGTCACTTAAATGCCTTCCAAGTCACCCAAATGCCCGCCAAGGTGATTTAATTGCAAATTTAAAGCATGTTTGAAAGGATGATATTGATGACTATTTGTTGACAGTCTTGAGGAGATCAATGAGTACTTAAAGGATTAAATATTTGGATAGAATTGAAGCCTCTTGTGTACTTGCTTTGAAATGTTTTGGAGTTGATTTTTGAGCATCCTTTTAAGTGTAATATTGAACAGACTTAGAGGACGGTCAAAAGTGATTTTGGGGCAGTCTATTAGACATAAATAATCAACCTTGAATGATAGGCATGAGTTGAATTTATGTTGATAATGATGGTTGTCATAAAATGTTGAATGCTCGCACAAGTCTAAGCAAAATACTCGCATAGGATAAGCAAAATGCTCGCATAGTTTAAGCAAAATGCCCTAAGTCAGCTAGCCTACAGTAAGTCAACTCTCCCTCACTTATCCTAAAATCCTAAACGTTGTTTTTAAGGGGCACATAAAAGAGGCAAGGTTGGCCCAAATCGGTGGAGCATTCCACATGCGAGTCTTGCTAAAAGTCTTGGAACCTTCAACAACCTCCCAATTAAATAGAAATATTCCTCATGGGCTCTTTCTCCAAGGTGCAACCACCTCAACCTTGTCAAAGTTGACCATGTCAACTCCACAAACAATAACAAAATAATTTGCAAGTGGTTACAATGCCTCAAAGAATACAAGCTCAAAATTGTGCATGCAAAGGTCATCCACAATAGTATGGTTGGGTCCATGTAAAGGTTATTTGAAGGGCATCCATGATTTCATACAAAAGTTGTTGGGGTGACTAAGTGAACACTAACCGAACATATGAATGTTTTAGACATTATTAAAGCCCCTACCATCATTCATATGTCGACCCTTCGTCAAGCTTACATATAACATTACAAAGAATAAAAGTGAATTCACAAAATGTACTGGTTGGCCTCATCTCAATGGGTCCACATCAAATTAACATGAATCGTATAAATGATAAATAATTTGCATGTCACCTGTAATTTGCATATCCATGAGATTTAAAAATCAATGTAAATAGAAAATATAAACCATATACCACTATAACATAAATGTACAATTACATGCCAATTTATTCTTAATATAAGCTTTGGTCATAGAATTCATGCCTAAAATTTTCAGTACTTGTTGTTGGTCACTGGGTCCAACAAAACTACATCTCTTGAAATCTGTTATAAATATTGAATTCAGGATTTCCTCCAAGGGAAATGGACTTGGCTTATAAGATGGACATTTCATGAGGAGGACTTGATCATGCCTAGCAAGTTGGGAGTCCCCAACAACTACATTTGCAACATTGCTCCAAACTGGAAAATTTTAAATTAGAGAAATGATTTAGTGACAAATAAGTTGAGATTGACAGTATTGAGATTATTCTTATTTGAATCTAATAAATCCACATCTAGTGCAACAACACTCCAAAGCACAAGGCACCGATTTTCTCTTAAAAATAAAATACTTTTGCTAGTTAAAATATTTTCTAATAATTTATAAAACTTGTAATTGCTGGAGTAACTGCTTGGGCTCTTAATATTCGTCCTTCTATACATAATAATGTTATAAAACTTTCCATTATTAACAACTTATTCACCCAAATATTTTGGTCAACTTGAATGAGAAAACTACATGGTACAAATTGATACCTTCATGATGAACTTGCCAAATCAATCGCTCATTGCCAAAATATAATTGATGACAATTACTTATCAAACTATATAAAACAAATTCAAATTCAAGTCTATGACAGTTTTAACATATGATTTTTCCAACAAATCCATCAAATGTAGCTACAATGTAGACGAAATAGTAACCAACCTGGCCATGTTCAATAGTTGATCTTACAAACTCAGATATTTTTGAACTAGCAACATGACCCCGCTCCAAACAATCAAGGTAATTATCAGCTGCAAAACATGTCCTAGTAAATATAAATTTTCGAGCCACACAAACACTTTAGAGAACACAACATGAACCATAAGAAAATAACATTCTAGTTATCCAGGAAAATCATCGCCCAAAAATTTCTCAAAATACCATACATTGCCCCACGAGTGATGGATGAGATGATTCCATGTTCCAGAGGCTCATTATCAACAGTGGGAGGTCTTTCTGAAAGAACAATAAGAGGACGGTTGGGAAAAACTGGATTTACGCGTGGTAGAACTTTCTGATATCGATGTAAAGTAAGGTCAATTAGTCCCTTGAAAAAATAAAAAAAATAAAAACTATATTATAATGTTTGGGCATTGCAATATCAGAAATGTTAAAGTTATATGCTTAATTATCATATTTAACCCTTCTCTTCCCAAAAGATACTAACAATAGCCCAACTCATGCAACACTCATAAACCATCACCATTACTCCATACCTTTCTCACGTGTTACCACTGCAAAAATCCACACATAATGGAAAACATTAGAAGAATACAAACAATGAAAACATAATTCAATGGAACATAGCCATTCGATTAGGATACACAAAGCAGTAGCATAAGTCTAAAGCTAGTTACAACACCAAAAATTGGATTGATATCCTATAGTTTTGAATGAAAGCTATCAATTCTTACTTGTTCATCCACCTTTGTCGGATTGAGAATGATTTCTCCATTGTCTCTCACACAACAACAAATTGCAGCTAATTAAAAGCATAATGTAATACCATGGACATCATAAAAGAAAGCAATAAGAGACAAAAACAACAATTTAAACCAAAACCAAACTAAAAATTTAGAAAATGATGAATGATACCAATAATGTTTCTCAAAGGAATTCCAGCATCCACATAGGAATGAGCTCGGAAATTCTATTAACAATCGAAGTCTTTGAATAGACACGTTGCATAGAAGACAATCTCCATTCCAATTTTAATTAATACTAAAATTATAGGAAGATGACAAAAGTTCATAAAAGTTTCTATCTTTTAGGATTGAGCTATGAACACTTGTAAAAAAGAAAAGAATGGTAACTTCTAGTTGACATGACTCAAGCTAAAAGAGGGTTATCTTACCTCCACCATTCTAATGTTGAATAGAGATGTCATTGATGTCAAGTCATTGTCAGGATTGTGCCACTGTCACTAATGTTAATATTGTCAAGCCATGATGAATGGATTATAAGATGTGATAAGGGTAACTAGAAGATAGTTTTGGGGACTTATTGTTGGAGTGATTTTGGATAAGATCTCAAGGTCATCTTAGACTAATTTGAACATTATCAAGGATTTTTTTTAGGATAGAATTGACAGGGTTTCAAGACAGTATTTGAACTGATTTTTGGACATAATTAATATAGCTTGAAGATTATATTTGGGCTGATTTTTTAGGACATAATTGATAGAATTTTTGAAGACAAAGTTTTGATTTTTGAATTTTTGCAAGGAATAATAAATACTTTCCAGTATCAAGAAAATGCTTGTAGGGCAATTGAAAATCCATGCAGGCTGAAGTAAAATGTATGCAGGCGTTAAGAAAATGCCCGCGGACCTATGGAAATGTTGGTAGCAATGTGAAATATGCCCGCAACAAGATAAAAATAGAATCCAAAGCATGAGAAGTATGATATATATATATATGTTATGTAGGATTGACGAATTCAATATGAGAGTGAATTCTCTTGTCTCTTGAATGCAATTCACATTCATTGTGCATGTGACCAAAATCAACGAATTGGTTTTGTGCAGGATATTATTATGAGTTCTATTCTTCCACCTTCTCTCTTGCTCTGTGATTGCACCAGGGGTGCTTGGTATTTCTTCTTGATAATGCACCATGGGTGCTTGATGTAATATGATCATTGTAAAGACATTCTTTGCTATATATCAATATTCTAAGGAAGATTTTCCTGAGGTTTTCTCCCTCAAGTACTAGAGGGTTTCCCTAGGTAAATATTGTGTCTCATGTGAATGCTTAAGATTTTTTATTATTCATTGATTCCAAGTACTACTATAATTCTGCATTAAGATAACAAATTAACATGGTATTAGAGATCAAGGCATGAATGAGCTAAGTTTTGCAGTCAAGCTTGAGCCTACGTTGATCCCGAGTGGAAAAATTTGAGAATAGTACTTGAATATAATGGATTCAATCTCAGTAAGACCAGAAGACCGACTTGGAGGAACTTTGAACTTCAATACTTAGAAGGCCATGATTTTGAATATCCTAGAAGAGCATGATCTAGATGGATATGTATCTAATGTTGTTGAAGAGCCTACTTCTAATGCTGGGCACATTGCTTTCAAGAAGAATTAAGCCAAAGAAAATAGAATCATTTATGATTCTTTAAAAGACAATTTGATGCCGGTGATTACTCCATTGAAGAATGCAAAGGAGTGCTTCGACACCTTGACAAATATTTATGAGAAGGAAAAATTTGTTGCTTCTTTCTTCACAAATATCTCTTAAGTAAGAGATCAACTCATGAGCATTGTAGTTATTGTCGATGATGATGATATTATTTAGATTGATATCGATGGCATTCCATCCTCATGGGAGACATTCTTGGCTGTTTTTAATGGTCGAGACTCAGTGCAACCAAACTTTGAAATATTGTGGCATGATTTCCTTCAAGAAGAAGGACGAATTCAAAACAAAACTGCTTCCTCCAAAGAAGAGAACCTTGCTCTTACGACAAGGACAAAGAGAGGAAAGAAATCCTTTTCTGAGAAGAAGTTTCCTCATAAAAAGGAAAAAGAATACAACAAGAACTTTGATAAGTCTAAATTCAAATGCTTCAACTACAATAAGAAGGGCCACTTTGCAAGAGACTACCATGCAAAGCAAAGAGGAAAGTTCAAGGGACATATATTTCATGCTTCTACTGCTACAAAAGATGAACCTACAAGAAAAAATTCTTCAAATGATCAAGAGACAAAAAAGGGGTACTATCTTGTTTCAAATCTAGTTGTATCCATTACCACTAATGCTGAGACATGGTTGGTGTATAATGGTGCATCAAAACACTTGACTAGATATAGGAGCACTATCAAAGATCTGAAGGAAAATAAGTTCTCCCGTCAGGTGGAGTTGGAGATAATACCACCTATTCGATCCAAGAAGTTGGATCCAATTCCTTTATGCAACGCCCCGTTTTGACATTTCTACCTGAACTATTATTATATGTTGTATTTGCTTGATTGTGAGACTTCGTCAGTTTGACGACTTTGTGACATATGGTTCTTATGTGTGTGTGTGTGATGTTAGTGTTATGATATGTAGTCATGTTTTGATATATATCATGTGTTAATTATGTCTCATATATGCAAAATTCTGAATGATGGGTACGTGGATACCGTTAAAAGTTATATGTTAAATGAATGAATGTTGTACTAGGTGCATGGTAAATAGAAATGGTTTGCTTATTGTTTCTTAATGACGAAATGTCTGTATACATGGCAAGGATTTTGCACAATATTCTAGATTGTATGTCAGAGACTAACTTACAGGTTAAAATGGCTAAGTGATAGCTGGATCCTACGAGGTAGAAGTGCCTCAGGGACATGAAATTCAAAAGATAAATGGTATGCAAGTGATGCATTATTTATTTTTGCATGATTATTATGCTGATTATCATGATGTATGGGTGGGGTAGGGTTTCAGGACACTCAACCTCCCAGATTGGTTATACAATGACAAACTGAGTACAAGTTGAAACACAGTTATTATGTCGGTGTAGACATAGTCCCTTGTTCCATTAGGGGGGTGGAGGCTTTACCCACCATTTATCCCCGAAACCCAGAGTCATGGGAGGGCTGTGCTACGGTGTGCTCCCCAAGGTGTGTTATGATGATTGGTGGTTTCCTGCTGGGGAAGCTTTGTCAATGTAGTCGACACTTTCGCTTATGGGTTCTAACTAGAGCCGATCATGGCTTGACACTTCAGGGTAGTCCAACAGAGGAAGGATAGGATGTGGAAGTTAGTTGTGAACTAGATAGACGAAGTAGGTAGATAGGTGTACCATGATGTTAGGAGGGAAGGCTAGATCAACTATGTATGTTGAGGACCTTGTAGAGTCATGTGTCGTAACTTAGTAACTGGTATTATTGTTCGTCAGTTAATTGTACTTAATTAAGCGAATGATCCAACAGCCAAATTATGTTAAGAATGCGTCAGTAAACAGTAACTTAATTGATTAAGAATGTTGTGTGGTTTAGTACTATTAGTGTACCTACATGAGGTATGTAAGCCGCAGTTATGCTTACATAACTCGTCTACATATGTGTCAATTGCGTGAAATAATACTGAACTATAATGTTTAGGCATTAATTACATTATTACTACTTATCGCACTAGGAGATTAAATTAATATGTTGAGTTAGTAATTTATGATTAAATAATGGAATAGGTTGATTGAGTGACTTAGGTGGTAATGAATGATGACCAAGTTTTAATGTCGATTAATGTTAATTATTGTTGATTAATAAACAAGTTATGGTTAACTTAGGTAGTAAACAATGCATTTGGTTAGTAATGCTTAATTGAATGTTAATGAATTTAATTAGTCAAGACTAAGGGTTAAAATGTTAAATGGTGATTGTAATGTTAATAAAGATAATATTAACTTGAAAAGTTAATATTAATTAATTAATTAAAATATAGGGATAAGATTTAATTTATAAATTACTTAATTAATTATGATTATGTCATAGTCATTTAGAACCATGGTGTAAATTATAAATAGTTACATATGCCATTATTAAACAAGTGTTGAATTATATTTTGAGTTAATTAATTAATTATAAAGTTTAATATGAAACCTTGAATTGTAAAGTCGAGGGTTGATTAGAAATTTATTATGGTTGAAACGTGTAAAAGTGAAACACTTGTGGTTGGTAGGTGAACTAACCCAAGCATTTATTTACACAATAAAATAATAGAGTTTAATCTATTGAGTCAAATGTTAAGGGCTTGAGGAGGACTTGGGATTTGGGGAAATTTATGATGGAGATAAGGGTAGTAATGGGGAGCATAGAGTCGACAGGAAGAGGGGTTAAGTGGAAGGATGGATTTTGGGGAGGGATCATCTTGGCATGTTTGGAATTTTAGGAGAAGGATAGAGAATTTCAGAGCAGAAGAGAAGGGAAAGTGTTGGAGAATTCATGAAGGGGAAAACTGGTTGGATTGTACTCAGTTTGGGCTTGGGGGTCCAAAGGGGAACTTTTGGAGCTGGGTGGCTGGCGAGACCTCGCCAGTTGGCAGGGTGGCATACCATGTTGTCTGGTCGGTTGAGTTTCCTGGGTTGGGGAAAACTTTTGGTTGTAGGGCATACAACAAGGCAAGAAGGAGCGACAAGGGGTCTACTAGCTATCTAAAGATATTTTTCCTACAGGTATAATAATCCATTTCTAACCCTGTTAATTTTACTATTTTAAGTTATTTGAAAATGAAATTTTTGTGAATTAGTACACATGTATATTTGTTGTTACACCTGCAAAAATAGTAAATGTCAGAAACATATAAGTAGTAAATATATTTATTTCAACATGTAAATGTAAATGTGTTATAATTTACAGGCATGGAAATTTAAACATAAGCTAGAAAACAAAAACAAAGACTTGAAACAATATGTAAACAAATGAAAGAAAGATCTTTATTTATAAACTTAGATGAACTAGGACAAGAATCCTACACTTTCAGTTGAATTTAGGTGATGTAATCCATGTTGATGATATTTTGTATGTTCCTGGTCTCAAGAAAAACCTCCTGTCTATTTCAGTTTAGAAGATAAAGGTTTCAAAGTAATATTTATGGACAACAAAGCGCTCTTGTGGCCTAAGAATTTAGACTTGAATTCTGCAACTGTGATTGGAGTTAGAGAGGGAGGTATCTACAAAGTTCCTGGAAATTTCATTAAATCCATGATCCATGACACCGTCATTCCTTGTGAACTATGGCATAGGAAGCTTGGTCATCTTCATTTCAAAGCGCTATCTGGCCTACAAAAGATGGTAAAAGGTATGCCTATATTTCAATCTGAGCATGATGTTATTTGTAGAGGTTGTTCTCTTGGCAAGAACATCAAGAAGAGCTATCGGAGCAATACCAAAATATCCAAAGGGATCATGGACTTGATACATTCCGATCTATGTGGTCCTATGCCAATACCATCCTTGAGTGGTTACTTGTACTATGTGATTTTCATAGATGACTTCTCTCGCAAGTCTTGGATCTATTTTCTGAAGGCAAAGAATGAAACTTTCAACAAGTTTCAAGAGTTTAAAGCACTGGTTGAGAATCAGACTGGAAAGCACATTCGTGCTTTGAGATATGATAATGGAGGAGAGTTCGAGTCTCATGAATTTAATGAATTCTGCCGAGATGCATGGATAAGAAGACAACTGACTGTACCTTACAACCCCCAACAGAATGGGGTTGTTGAAAGAAAGAACAAAACAATCCGTGAGGCTGCAAAATATATGATGTGCAGGGTATTTTTTAAGGATTCAGATATTACACTTAAGTATAGTATCCTAGGCGATTATTTTGGATTGAAAAAACTTGTATATAGATAGTTAGGTGAATATTAAATATGAAAAATGCAATTTACTACTGAAACGTGTAAATTTTGGCGAATATTATGATAAAAAAACATATCTTATGTAAATATAGGCGATATTGGAGACTAAAAATGACCAAATAACAAATTTATTTTTTGAAAAAAAGCCCAAAAAACAGCTAATTGGTGAAATTTCTTCCCTAAAAATTACCCTGATGATGTGTGATCAGGATCTGCCCACTTCCTTATGGGAAAAAGCCTCTAGCACCGCTTTTTATATACATAACATAAGTCCTCATCCTATCCTGGGAGAAAATACTCCTGAAGAAGTTTTCACTGGTGAAAAACCAGATGTTGGATACTTGAAGATTTTCGGTTGTCCTGTCTACATTCACGTTCCAAAAGAGAAGAGGACAAAGATGGAGCCATCTGGAAAGAGAGGCACATTTGTTGGATATAGAGAATCCTCCAAAGCTTATAGAATATATGTTCCAGGACAAAGGCACAATGAAGTCAGTAGAGATGTAACATTTCATGAAGAGTGTTATCGGTCAAATTAGCACTTCTCCGTCCGTGACCACATTGCCCTGTCGGTCACACAAAAGGATACCATGGATGGAAGAGCTTACTTTGAACCTAGATGACCTAGAGCTGAGCCTTGCAATCCTTTCCTTAAAAGCATCGTCCTCTGCCTACTTTTAAGCATAACCACGACTCTTATGATTTCCAACAAGCGGGTTAGCCGTGGGTGTTCACACTAACAACCCGCGGGTATCAATTAAAAAGTTTCCCCCGCTAGATGCAAGTTAGGATAGTAGCGAGTGATTCGCTAGTTATCATATACCATAGTCGCGGGTGTCTTAATAAATCTTGAAAAATATATTAAAAACACGAATTGGGATCAATTGAGGCAGGTACCCTAACTACCCTAACTTCCTAAGCTAACTACCTTTCGAACTTGCCCTCCTTGCCTTGCTATAAATACAAGGGGAGGGGCTTGAGAAAGGGATATTAGAGGGGCCAATTTGTGGATAAGGTTATGCTGAAGGAATTCATAATCAAGAGAGAGGATCAAGAGCCTAGGGTCTGGTTACGCCAGTGCCGGTGAAAGACAGGTATAACTTTATGTACTTACTGCATTTATCAATAAAGATTGGACATTCTTCCCTTTCCAAATAGATTTGTTTATTTTTATTGCAAATCTTGTTACAATTTGATGTTATATTGTCTAATGAATATCAATCTCTTATTTGTAGTTAAATTGGTTTGAGGAAGGTTTTGTGACTGTTTTGCAGGTTGTTGCATTGGAGAACAAGAGGAGAAAGCCTGGATCAACCCTATGAATAAGGTACACATTCTACTAAACCCTAATCCTTTTTCTTAATAACAATGTTTGCATAAATTTATATGTCTATCTGATACCCCAATATGTTGGTAGTATTTCCCATGCTATAAGAACACTTTTCCTAACAACAAAATTGACGACTCCGCTGGGGAGCACCATTAGTTTATGCTTTAGGGACACTTGTGAGTTTCTTTCAGTATTTTATAACTTGTTTGGTCTCTGTAGAGGTGTCTAGGGTATCCTTGACCGACCTTGTGCTCGACTCAATAGGTTTTAGATCTCCAAATTTATTTATTTTTTTAAATTTTTTTTCAAGGTCTACCTGTGACCTGCACTTACATATAGTTGCGGCTATATTGCCCTACCCGCATGTTGTTCATCTCTGTACCCGCGGGTCACTCGCATGACTATGCATGTTACAGTCACGGGTTTTTCCTGATACTTTTTTATTTTATTTTAGGGTTTGGTCATAGGGTTGCTTGTCTTGGCTATGGAAGTATTTTTGTTCATCTGATACCTTCTTGACACTTCTGAGTGTTTATCTGAGTATTTTGTAGCCCCTTTACGAGATCTCCTTTGGTTCATTGTGCTTGCGAAGATACCTAATCCTTTCTATCCCATACTGTGTTTGGAAAGTGCTTGGATTTACGCCCTTATAGTCACTGGTATTTAGGGAGAACACTGATCTCTGCATAAGAGTCACTGCTTTTCATCTTACGTATCAGTTGTCTTTTCTTGCATTTTGTTTCCAAAAATTAAGTTACTTCCAGGTTTCCTAAATCAACTTGTTGGGTTGGTCTTTTTTAGTCTTGTAAAAGTTCCGATTGCTTTAGTTTTGGATCCATCTTATCTTTGCTTGCACTGTTTGATGATTCTTGTTTGTTCATAATTTATTTGCATTTTATTTTACTTATATAGAAAAAAACCAAATAAAAAGGAACATTTCCTTTAGGGCAAGATTTTCTCTTTTCAAAGTAGTTAGAAGTTGTTTATGCTTTTCTTCTTTGAAAAATAAAAAATTTTGTAGTTGGCTTTTAGGTTTACTTTACATTTCATGTTTTGAAAGACAAGAAAGAATTTTTTTGAAGATTTTACATTTCCATATGTACACTTTATTTTCAGTTGCAACCATCATGCACACAAAAGCACTACCCTTTTGAGTAATACAACCTTAAAAATAATCATTAATAAAATTTATTAGTAACTTTTTTCTTTTTAGGTCTCACACAAACCAACTAGCTTAGGCTAGGGTTTTGGAATAGATCACTTTCAACTTTCCAAAACCATTCAAACCTCAAAATCGTAGTAAGACTGTCTTTTAGGTAAATCCACTTTTGTGGAGGTGTGCTGAGAAGCTATACTCAAACCCGAGTTTAGCACGAGGCCATGTGATATTGGAATGTTGGGGATACCCCCCCACTTTTCTTTTGAGCATACACCGGAGCCAATTCGCGTACGGGGATCCATTAGTGCCTTGTGTACTCTTGGATTTCGGGCTTAGTTACCCTGGCCATGCGTCTTTGCTAGACCTGCGACTGTCCCCCTGGACTCTTTATGTAACTATGGTATCCTTTAGTATCTTTGACCTATAGGGATCTACATAGGTGGCAGTGGAAGGATATTTCCCCTATACCTAGGATGAGCGTGGGAATAAATCCCTTGTAGTGATTTGGGAGGGCGGTTGGTGATTCAAACGCTTGCACCCAGAGACTCTGTAATGTGGACCCCAGGAAAATTTCCTTCGCTTCTCTACTTGTTAGTTCTGGGCCCTAATCATCCCAGACTCTCCTTTGAGAGTATCATCTCTGTTTTCCTGGTCTTGATTACTTTAGGAAATTTTTAGTGGTGTGATGTTTGTTCCCTTCTATTTTAGTGGCCACTAGGTTTAATACTTAGTTTATATTTTTGCAAGTGTGGAGGACCAGCCTCTTCGTAGATCATGAAGGTTGTGAAACCTTCCTCCATTTATAGTGGAGCCTCCATCGCCACCTCATCGACGCCGAACTGACTCACGTGGTTCACTCAAACTCACGGGTACAACTAAACCCCCTAGAGAACCACATCTCATTTCTCAAACTAAACCTGTTCATGAAACTATTGAGATTGAATATTTTCCTACTGAAGAGTTTGCAAGACCCTTCAATCCTCCACTAACTAGACCGAACACCCCTTTATTGGAAAGATATGTCTCTTTAGGGATACCTGAATTGAGTGTATATAGATTCACACCTCGTTTTTCTATGGATAGCACATGGGATGGATCGGGAGTGCCCCATACTCCCACTTCAGCTGTTATGTCAGGAGGCTTATATCCTACTCATCTAAACACATTCACACCGAGCTCTCAGCAGTTTACTTCTGCTCCGAGAACCTCCTTTAGTTTCAATGTTGGTTCCTCAGGTTTGTCTAGTACTGAAGGTGCAACGACATATATGCCTTTTGGATCCTCCATTGGCCCATCCGACATTCCTTTTTTAGGGATACCCTCGGTGTCTTTCACATCTTCCCCCTTTGTTCAATAATTCCAAGTTAACACTACTTCTGCTCCGTTTAATCAAGGATTTCCTTGGCTTGGAGGACACATAACTCCTTCTATGCTGTTTGTAGGCTCAATACCTACCTCGTCTATTGCATCTACGCTAGGTCATAACCCCTTCACAGGTTTTAATGCACATTCTTCTAATGTACAAACTTCTAATGTACTTGTAGGGAGTACTTCCTTTTCACTATTTGGCGGAATGGGAAATTGAAGTTATACCAACCCTCCATTTGGAGGCGCTTATACTCACCCGCAGTGGGCGACACCTTAAGGAAGTAATCCATTAGCCTTTGGCTAGAGAAACTTTCAGAATGTCTCTTCTTCACAATCGGTGGCTGGGGCATCCCCAACCAGCCTTATAGGAGCCATGTTTCAGGTGGTTCCCCTTACCAAACTCCTCCACATCATATGCCATCGACATGACCTCGATTTCCATTTCTAGAAACTTTGAATTTGCTAGACCTTTCGAAACTAATGAACGATCTGGTGCATCACAACCCTGCTTGGCCTCTTGTCCCAACCAAGCTTCCTTCGGACATTCCAAAGTTCGAAGGTAAGACTGGTGAATATCCTGGAGATCATGTTACAAACTTTCATCTCTGGTGCTCCTCGAACTCGTTAAATGACGACTCAATTCGATTGAGGCTCTTTCAGAGAACCTTAAGGAGTGTAGCAGCTAAATGGTACATCGAATTGCCGGTTGCAGCATACGATAACTTTTGGGATTTAGCGACAGTATTTTTGAATAAATTCCAGCTTCCTGTCTGGTATGATGCTGGCACGGATCTTCTGTCTACATTTAGACAAAAAAAATTCACTCATCTTTCTGATCACATTCAAGAGTGGTGAAGACAGAAGCGACTCATCAAGGATGAGATTCCCCCAAAGTTTCTTTTGGAGTGGTATTTAAAATCACTGCTCCCTTACGTCTTGAAAGATGTTTCAACTTCTAGGGTAACATTTGAAGAGGAAGCAATTCTAAGGACCCAGCAACTCGACCTAGTCTATGCTCAATCTGGGATCCTTTACAAGATTATACCTGAAGCACAAAGGTCTAATATAGATCTTGGTAAGCCCAAACCTATACCCCATGTCGATGGCATTAATGGTTCAGCCGACTCATCCGCACTGGAGGCTTTAACGAAACAAGTGCATGAACTTTCAATGAATAATTCTGCAGCGAAAGCAACTACGGTTGCATCCTTCCCTTCACAAACAGAATCTGTACAAAATGTGTGGACAAAGGGTCCTCGACAACCCAAGAAAAAAGGTAAGAAAGGGGATGGAAACCAATAGAGACCCAAAAACATTGAAAATGCCAAGGAGAGAAAAAGAGACAAAAATAAGGTAAAGTTTCCTTGCAAAATTTGTAAGGATGACCACCCCACTCACCAATTCCCTCTCATCGAAGAAGCCCAGAAGATATTGAAAGAAAAGAAATTGGCTGTCTTGAAGGATCCCTTTCCCAAAGGATAAGGCACAACTTCTGGCAGCTCTAATACTGGGGGCACTCATTGTGCCACATCAGCTAATCAATCGTATATCATGTTAGTTTTGCAACATTTAATTCAATCTGATCTAGGATCTTAACTAAGAGAACAACATGTACATCATACCAAACACAAGAGACAAGAGACAAAGCATTTCACCGGGAAAAACCAAGAAGGTGAAAAACCCAACAACTTCCTCAGAGATAGAATGAGCATCAATACAAAGATCAAACCCCACAACAAGAGATATTCTCCTAGTAGCTACTCCTCCTCCACTTGTGCGCACTCCTCCTCTATCTCACTAATGCGAAGTGAGTGAGTGTGTGAATGAACAAATGAGAGAGTCACACTCTCTATTTATACTTTACTTTGACTTGCCTTTTACTCTAACTGGCCGACCTCCCTTAGGAGAGTCTAATAACCCATTATCACTTGTCACTGGGCCGACCCCACTAGGGTGGTCTAATAACCATTTGACCCACACAACTCATACAGGGCCGACCCCATCAAGGTGGTCTAATAACCCATAAAATATAAGTTGCGACACTTACAATAATACTTGCGACACTTGCAAATACAAATGATGACACTTCCAATCAGAGGAATGATACATCTCCGTTGGGGATACAATAAAGTACAAATGTAATACATACAATATACAAGTGAATTTCTTTTGAAGTTACAAATACATCAGCACTCCCTCTTAACTAGGAAGGTATTCTCTTGACACAAGTCATCAATACATATAGACACAAGTCTTCAGTACTGGAGCTAGATCATCGTCACTGGATCACTGGAGCATCATCGTCACTGCTACTGTACTCTTCATCTCGATCACTGGTGCTATCTCTCAATTCTTCTCATCATAGGAAGTTCTACAGAGCCAACCCTTTTTCATGTTGGATGTAGGCCTAGCCTCCTGTAGGTCTTCATCATCTCTGGCCATCCCGTGGAATGTGCGTCAACAAAACCTCGAAAGAGCATCCCAGGACTTTTACGAGCACACAGCTCAACCCATCGTATCTCCCAGGATCTTTTACATGTGACCACCACAAAACCTCGAAAGAGCATCTGAGCTCAAACTATCGGATCTCCCAGGATCTTTTCTATGTGGTCAGGCAAAACCTTAAAATAGTGTCTTGCGACTTGCAATATCTCTAAAGAGCATCCCATGAATTTTACGAGCACACAACTCAACCTATTGGATCTCCAGGACTGATTACATGCCTCCTGTAGCAAAACCTTGAAAGGGTATCCAAGCTCAAACTATCGAATCTCCCAGGATCTTTTCTATGCTACCTGTAGCAAAACCTCGAAAGAGTATCCGAGCTCAAACTATCGGATCTCCCAGGATCTTTTCTATTCTACCTGCACAATCTGTCCACGACCACGGAGTATCGACCTGATAATCATGATCCACCTGATCATCCTCGCACGGAGCATCCTCCTGATGCTCATGATCGTACTGATCATCATCATACAATACATCATCTTGATGTACAACATCTGGAGCATCGACCTGATGCTCATCACATATGATCGTCCTGATCATCATCATAGCATCATCCTGATACATATCATCACATGATCATCCTGATCATCATCACAGCATCGTCCCGATGCATATCATCTGGAGCATCGTCCTAATTCTCATCACACATGATCGTCCTCTTCATATCATCTCATTGTCCACGGAGCACATCCCAGATGCACATCATACAACACTTACACCACCGACATGGGAGAACACATCTACCACCATTCGGGGAAGGATCCAGCCCTTACTTTTTCACCATGGGAGAACACATCTACCACCATGTGAAAAATGGCTTCAGCCCTTACATCTACACCATGGGAGAACACATCTACCACCATGTGAGAATGGCTCCAGCCCTTACATCTACACCATGGGAGAACACATCTACCACCATGTGAGAATGGCTCAGAAATTACATCACGACCATGGGAGAACACATATACAACCATGTCAGAAAATCCCATCCGCATCTGCGTCTTCGGAATCATCACTTCCCCTTGGAAGGAACCTCGATCTGAAGTACACCAATCCTCTTTATGAAGTACTCGAAATTCACTCTGGCTAGTGGTTTGGTCAACACATCTGCAATCTGCTCATCCATTTCAACATACAGGAGCTTCACTGCTCCTCTCTGCACCATATCCCTGATATAGTGATATTTGATCTTGATATGCTTCGACTTGTCATGGAACACCGGGTTCTCTGACAACTTCACAGAACTCTGGTTGTCACAATAGATACAAGTAGCATCCAATTGGATATCAAATAAATCAGATAGTAGCTTCCTTATCCATACTACCTCGCAACTAGCCGAACAAGCTGCGACATACTCTGCTTCGGCTGTACTCAGTGCTATGCAGGATTGCTTCTTGCTAAACCAAGAGATCGCACCTGATCCCATAGTGAAGCAGCACCCCGAAGTGGTCTTCCTATCTGCAGCACTGCCTGCCTAATCTGAATCAACATAACCCTCCAAGTTAAACTTTTGATTCACATCATACTTGAGCCCATAATTAATCGTACCCTTCAGGTACCTCAGAATATGCTTTACAACAATCAGGTGAACATGTCTAGGATCCGTCACGAATTGGTTCAAGGTGTTCACAACAAAGAAAATATCTGGTCTTATGTTCGTCAGGTACATCAATGACCCAATCATCTGACGATACATCGTGGCATCAACCGAATCTGATGAAGCATCACTCAATAGCTTCAGGTTCAATGCCATAGGTGTGGCCATGGCCTTGCAGTCCATTATCCTGAACCACTTCAGGATCTCTACTGCATACTTCCCTTGTCCAAGGAATATTCCATCTGCACTCTGCCACACCTCCATACCTAGAAAGTAATGCATCATACCCAAGTCCTTCATCTCAAACTCGGCAGCAAGCTTCCTCTTCGTATCAACAATCAACCCAATCTCACCTGTCACAAACAGGTCATCTACATATAGTAGGAGTATCACTGGGTTGCCTTCCTCAACCTTGTAGTAAAGGTTGGAATCCGCTTTACTCTTGGTAAAGCCCAAACTGGTCAGGAAGCTGTCTATTCTGCCGTACCATGTCCTGGGTGCTTGTTTCAAACCGTACAAGGCTTTCTTTAATTTGCACACATGTGACTCCCTGTCATGTGTCTCAAATCCGAGTGGCTGCTCCACATACACTTCCTCTTCAACTACACCATTCAAGAAAGTTGTCTTGACATCCATCTGGTGTATCTTTCACTTCATTACTGCAACCAGAGCAAGTACTGTTATGATGGAAGTGTATCTAGATATAGGTGCAAAAGTCTCTTCATAATATATCCCTTCTTTCTGGGAGAAGCCACGAGCCACAAACCTTGCCTTGTATTTCTCTATGCTACCATCTGCAGCATGCTTGATCTTGTAGATCCACTTGGAAGTCACAACAGACTTCCCTTCTGGTCTTGGGACCACATCCCAAACATCATTCTTCATGATCGACTGGTATTCTTCAATCATGGAATCCTTCCACTATTGTATCCTTGATCCTGGGAACTTTAGATTGTTTAACATCTTCAATAGGTAGTTTTTTGGATTTGTTGAGTCTTCGTCGCTTGTTCTTCGAAACAAGTCTCTCTTGTAGGTGATGGTACACGGTCTTTCCTACAAGACAAGTTCAATTGCATGATTAGAAACATCTCATGGATTTCATAACAAATTCTTACACATAAAGACACATGTCATACAGTCATGCAATTATTTTAGCCAATGCTTCAATACAACATTCATCCATATCCCGCATTCATACGGTAACTTTCTAGATGTCTTCCATCTCTACTAGAACATTTTTAAGAGTGTGCACAACTCCCAACATGTCAGCAAAGAGGTTTCATTCTAGATAAGTAGCAATGGAATGTTGTACAATACCATAGGCCACTTACCCATTACTATATTAGTAGTATCTTGTTCATTAATGCAACCTTTTCTAAAATGCATAATATACATCCTAAATCTAGGAACATAAGTATGTACATGACTGAACAAAATCATATATACAAGAAATGACAATTTAAATACTTATCTTTGTTTGCTTGTTGGGTGGACTCCCTCTCAATCTTTCCTTCCTTGCAGGAACTACTAGAGTGAGCTCCCTCTCAGTCTTTGCTTCCTTGCAGGAACTACTAGAGTGAGCTCCCTCTTGATCTTTGCTTCCTAGATTATCTGTCTTTGAACTTATATCCATCCTGGACCACTATGCATGCTTAAGTGTGCACTAGTGTCATCCTCAAGATCTCATACATAATCATACATGCATTGGTATAATATCAATACTATCAAAACATTATGATTCTAAATAATCTTAAACATGTATGGTTATGGTCATTTCATACACAAGTAATTTATCACAAGCGTTAGTATTCAAGGTTTCAGGGAGGAGTTCTTTTACTCATGCATATTCTTATATGACCATAGGACTCTTCATTAAGACGCATAATATGCATAAACCCATGATTACTCAAACTTATAACTTCATGAATAATCATTATCAATCATACAAAAAGTATACTTATATAAGATCCTAACACAAGGTAGGATTCTAACTCGATATAGGAAAACATACCTGCATTATCATGTTTGCTAGTTATGTCTAACATACCCAAACAATGTCTTCTTTGTTCTTGTCCATGATTTGTGCTAGTAACCTGCATATATCATAAGTTAAGCATTATAGAACCAAATTATACATACCTCGTAAGTAGAGATTTTGTGTGATCGATGGCTATGGATGAGTCTTTGCCTTCATGTCACCATGGTAATATTTTCTTGATCTAGAACTTGATTTGTCTTTCTTGATGTACCTTTCATGTTAGCGGACAACATCATCCTCATACAACACCACAGTGCATTAGTACAATCATAAGTGTCATAAACTTAATCAATGAATGTCTTCTATCATTCACATGCATTCATACTTTTACTAAGGTGATAAGACAAGTCTAAAATTAATCAAGATTGTAATAACCTCAATAATATGAAGACAAGCATATCATAAACTTAATCATGAACAGATTTCAAAACATACCTGAATCTCCTCAAGTCATATCTGTCGGGATTGCTTGTAGTCTTCTTATCTAAGGCCTTAGCCTCATATCCTTCTAGAACTGGAATCTCTTCACTTATGTAGGTGTCCAAATCATTCTCTTCTAGGATTAATCCAATCCACTTTGATTTGATGAAGCTGGATCTAGAGCTGGCTAAGGTTTGACAGAGAAACCCTAAAAATCGAAACTTTGAATTTCAAACTTCTGATTGGATGAAAAGATGTGCCTTGATGAGCTTATCATGCTGGCATACTTCAATTTTGAAATCTCCAAAATTTGACCCTTCAAAATTGACTTTGAAAGTTTCGGATCTGCAGCTTCTGTCAAATTCTGGTTTTTTGGTCAAAATCCCAAACTAGGGTTTGATAGAGCCCGGGGTTCTACCCAACCAAAAACTTCAATATTGGTCTCTACATTTAGATTTTCCTGAGGAGCATCCAGCCGTGGTCTCAAATTCAAGAAATTACAACTTTCTCCAAAACCCTAATTTCCTGCAGCAATGACAAACCAAAAATGAAAGTGCTTAGAATCCAATTCTGTTTGGACATAAATATATGCCATATTGTTTCTAATGTATCTCTGAAATTTTGGATCCTCAGGGTCTGAAACTTTGGCCTGTGGTAGATTGACCTGTCATATTTCCAACCCCACAGATCTGATCTCAAATGGATTCTCTGAGAGAGATATATGCCAAGTGTTGCAACGTGACCTGTTTATAGGATGAAACAATATAGCGAACTTATACGACGTGCCATGTGTCACTGTTGAAACTTCAGCCTCTGAAACCCAGACTTGTGAAACTAAATTCCATTCCCTAACTGTCACTTTTTATGGAATTCCATTTGGATATTCCTATCCTGAGATATGACCTTTTTTCCTAGGTCACCTGTTTAGGACTGCATTCTGGAAGAGACAGAAACCCTAACTTGTACGGATCATATCTCACAAAGTACAACGAATCTGAGGCTTTCCTTTGGACACAAGGTACATGGACATTTAATCTTCGACCTGTAAACATTTCAGATCCTGAACCTTCTCCAAAACGGAGTTATAGCGAAAGTGACACGATGATTGGTTTTTACTATACCAATCCCTAGCTTCCAATTTGTCGCAAGTGCAACAAGTGTCATAAATGCCATACCATGCCTTCCTTCAAGCTAGCTTTGATACCATGTTATTTTTTCAGCATTTAATTCAATCTGATCTAGGATCTTAACTGATAGAACAACATGTACAACATATCAAACACAAGAGACAAGAGACAAAAAGCATTTCACCGGGGAAAACCAAGAAGGTGAAAAACCCCACAACTTCCTTAGAGATAGAATGAGCATCAATACAAAGATCACAAAGATCAAACCCCACAACAAGAGATATTCTCCTAGCAGCTGCTCCTCCTCCACTTGTGCGCACTCATCCTCTCTCTCACTAATGCGAAGTGAGTGAGTGTGTGAATGAACAAATGAGAGAGTCACACTCTCTATTTATACTTTACTTTGACTTGCCTTTTACCCAAAGTGGGCCGACCTCCCTTAGGAGAGTCTAATAAACCATTGTCACTTGTCACTGGGCCAACCCTACTAGGGTGGTATAATAGCCCTTTGACCCACGCAACTCATACAGGGCTGACCCCATCAAGGTGGTATAATAACCCATCAAATTGTTGGGTATGTTATATCTCTTCACATGGTCGCTGCGTGTACAACACGATCCCTAAGGCACTAGTGATTCGCCTGATTCGCCTGCGCCGGGCGCGTCCGGAGGGGGGGGTTCAGAGGGGGGGGTAGCCCGACAGGGCCCACCCCCTTCGTTTCGGACCGTAAAAATTTTTTTGGGTTGCTTTTTGCTTTTTCGCGATTTTCGACCCATTGTACTCTATCTAATTCCGGTAAAAGGAATTAGGGTTGTAACCTAATTCGGGTAAACGAATTAGGGTTTTAGATGCTGCAGAATACCATTTATTGTATTGTACATGTAAAATAAACATATAATGAAAAAGGAGCTATGCGGCTCTAAGTTTTGCTGGTTTTTCCCGGTTAAGGGTTTCCAGGTGAAAATCTCTGTGTAATGTGTGTGCCATTGTGTATTTTCTGTTAATGTTTAAGAATCATATAAGTTTGTACTTCACTGTTAAGGTTTAAAACTTACACAAATATATGTTGCGACACTTACAATAATACTTGCGACACTTGCAAATACAAATGACGACACTTCCAATCGGAGGAATGATACATCTCCGTTGGGGATACAATAAAGTACAAATGTAATACATACAATATACAAGTGAATATTTTCCGAAGTTACAAATACATCAACATCGTATATCAACATGGTTAACTCACATGCTCTTTTGCAAACAAGAGATAGGAATTATAACCCGTAAATGAAGCAAAAAGATAAAGAGATTCCTGAGTCATCTATCCCCCTCCACATCGAGAGACCAATAGAGCCTTTTTCGAAGATACCAAAGGGTGTCTACAAACAGGATATGCACAACCCTAATGCGTGGGATGCTCCCAACTACTCTGTTGTGGAGGACATAGCCCAAACGCCACGTTCTATGCCTGCACTAGAATTCCTACAAAGCTTCCCTTCGCAGTGGAATGTACTTCTAGCAGCAATAGGTAGTATGGACTCATCAAGTATGCTTGCTAGATTTTATATGTCCAATATCAATCCCTGGTTTCCCTATCACGTAGCCTTCCAGATCGAAGTAGTCCATGGTTCAAGGACCATTGGACGAACGGTCGTAGATGAAGGCACGTCGATGTGCGCAATGTCCATATCATGTTGGAAGCCTTGGGTTCTCCTGAGTTATCCCCGCCCATTACACTACTTACCACATTTGACAGAAAATATTTCCATCCACATGGAGTCTTAGCAGTATTCGAGATTCAACTTGCCGGTAAAGTAGTGTCCATAGAGGTAGAAGTTGTGGGTGCTTCTCTCGACTACAATCTGTTGTTGGGAAGAAGCTGGACATATGTTATGCAAGCTATCCCCTCATCCGTCTTCTGAGTACTCATGTTCCCTCACGAAGGTAAGATTGTTACATTTGATCAACTATCCTTCACTCGGAAGAACGACACAACTTCATTGGATTCAAGTATCCCTCTGATTGATCAAGCTAGTCCACCCAGTGAGAGCTTAGGAGTAGGTATGTATTCATCGTCGATGGGCACATTTGACGTACCTGCTCCTGTTCATTACATTGGTTCTATGAGTACTAGCGATACATCATCTCGGGTGGTTCTTACAGTTAGTCAAACGACTGATCCATGGATCCTTCTGAATCAATAAGAACCAAACGTTCCCTTATCCATTGCAGAATTGGCGTACCAAGCATAAAAAAATGTTACAATGGATTATATCTTGACTCTACCAGTCTCAACTGAGTCAGATTTTGATTATGCGCCTACATGGTCAGTCCACTCCACCCATTCTTTTGACTATTTGGATACTGTTTTGCCTTCTGATGAGGCTATCCTGGAAGCTATGATAGGCCAGGATCATCCATGGGAACACATGCATCACAGGTCCTATTTCCTTCCAGATCTGGACAGGATTGAGGATGGTGAGTTTTTAGTGAGACCTGGAGGGAATATCAATTTGTCCATCACTCCTTCTACTAAATAGATGATTTATGCTTAAGGTAATATGGAAAACATTTCAAAAACTATACCGATCAATATTTCCACCAAACCTAATGTTGTGGAAACCATCTTTATTGGAGCAAACTGTTCTCCACAGGAGATCACATTGTACACCAATCTATTTAAGGAATTCCATGATGTTTTTGCCTGGTCTTACGAGAAGATGTCAGGAATCGAACCCGTAGGTTGCGTAAGCCCAGAAATTGGCCCCACTTGAAAAAGTATTACGCTTAGGCATACATTCTTTTTCTTGTACTATAGCTATACATTTTTTGTAGAGTTAGTCGTTTTTTGGATTTATCGCCTTATGTGTCTTCTAGATTGTGTTTTCAGATGACAACCGAGTACTTCATAAGATTTTTCGATGGCGCTAGTCGCCAAACTCGTCAGTTGGATTCAACAGCTTGGGTTATTTACTCATCCTCTAGCCAGCTCGTTTCCTCGGGAGGTGCTTGTTTTCTCCTAGTGAAGCTTTCTGATGGGAGTCCTTTTCTTCAAGATTAGAGAGAGTGCTTTGAAGAGCCACTATTGCAAGACATATTCTGTGGTGTCTTCCTTTAGTAACTTCCTGGGAGGTTCTTCTTCTCTGTATTCTTTTTCTTCATCTTCGGAAAATTGAGCATGATGTCTTTTATTTCTCTTCTTCTTGTAATAATTTTTTCCGTCTTTTCTTTCTGGACAATCTTTCACAATATGTCCCATCTTATCACAACGGAAACATAGAAAAGAAGAGTAGTATCTTCGCTTGTAGTTTCCCTTCTTATACTTTTGAAACTTCTTTGGAGGATGGAAATCCTTATGATTTTCCTTCATGAAATGAGGTTTTCCTTTTCCTCTCTTTGTATGGGTAGCTAGAGCTTGATCATCATCCCTGAGTAGTGCTTCTCGATTTGCTACTCTAGCTTCCTCCTGGACACATTCTTCCCATACAACTTCGAATAGTAGACTTTCCTTTCTTGCACACATGGCCTGGATAAAGGAGTCCCAAGGTCTAGTAAAGCCATTGAGAGAAGTCATTACCAACTCATATTCATCAAGGGTGTCTCCAATAGCTTCTAGTTGTTCCTTGAATTGGGAAACCCTTGTAAAGTATTCTTGAATGGATTCTCGTTGGCTCATCTTTGTGTTCTTGAGTTGAGCTCTCAAATTCATCTTCCAATTTATGTTTTTCTCTTCATACATTTTGGTTAGGGCATCAAACATCTCTTTTGGAGTCTTCTTAGAAGACACTTGAGGAATCAAGTGAACTTTAATGGATTCTGCTATGATCCCCATAGCCCTAAACATATCCTTCTTCTGCTTCTCCTTAGCTTCAGCTTCTTCGGGTCCAGGTACAACTTCTTTAACAAACTTGGTAAGGCCATTCTCTTATAAAATGATACCAATCCTATACTTCCAAGCACGGAAGTTCTCTATGCCTTCCATCTTGTCATCAAGTTTGGTGCTTGGTGCCATCGCAACCCGAGGAGTAGAAAATAATCAAAAATCAAAATTTCTCAAAATGAAAAACTGAACTCACCAAAATATGTGCTTGACTGAGGAGAGTATGCTGGTGTACTTGGATTTTGAAAATTCCAAAATTTCACCCTTCAAAATTGACTTGAGAATTTCGGATCTGCAATTTTCTGGCCTTTTCTGGTTTTTTCTGGTCCAAATTCAAACTAGGGTTTGACTTTCTGGGAGTTTTACCCACTCAAAAATTTTGATCTTGGTACCAAAATTTCGCTCTTGGAGAGGCGCACTTCCCTATACCAATAGCACTAAAAAATTCCACTTCTGTGAAAAGCCCTAAGTTTTCACTTCCGGAGAGAGAGAGAGAGTTTTACCTTGTGAAAGTTGCTCTTTTCAGGATAGCTCTAATACCATGTTAATATTATATGCTACCATAGAATAGAATGAAAATTCATTAGAATTCAATACATTATTCTCAATAGCAGCATAATCAAGATCTCTAAAAGATACACAATCACAAAGCACAAAACAATATACCCTGGGAAACCCTCAAGGGGAAGAAAACCCAACAAGAACTTCCTCAATATAGATGATCAAGTACAATGCCCCAAAAATATGTCTCACAAATAAGAGAGACAAAAAGACCAAACTCTGGACTCAAGCCACTCCTTCTCCTTCGCAGATATCTCTCTCTATCCACTAATGTGAATTGCACAAGTGAGTGAATGAATAAATGGAGGAGTCTCTCCTTCTATTTATACATTAATTTTGACCTAACCTTTAACTCAGCTAGTTCGGCCCCAATAATCCTAACTTGGCCGACTTCTCTAGAGATACTCAATTACTACTTATATTACATTTCTTGGGTGCTAACGACCCGACTTACAATGGAGGGTTAACCTCATGACCTTTACATGACCAAATGTAATAATGGCATCCCCGACTGAGGTAAAACATCCCTGACAGAGTTACAATAATAAAGTACAAGTATAATATACTTTGAAGTTACATTAAATTAACAATCACTTGGTTACTTCCTACAACGGCATTTTGCAGGCTATTCAACATATAAAAGAGATGTAAAAAAGGTGCAAAAAATGAAAGTAGCAATCTCCATACAAGGCCAATGAACCTAGTAATAGGTATCAAATTTATGCCAAGGGGTTGCATTGGTGCACTCTAGTGCTTGACGATAGTGTTGGTTAGAAATGGGGTTTCTTATACTTTTGTCTCCAAAGACCTTCCGAAAAGAGTGTTTTATGAATTAGATGTGGGTACACTCATGAGGTGCCTTCTGAGGAGACATATTTTAAGTTGAGTCATCTCTTTGATAAAAAAGAGGAGGACATTTATGATCTTTGCACTAGATGAGAGATGATAATAATTCACATGGTTCCTTGAAAATGCAATACTACATGCCTCAAATCTCATAGTGCATTAACCATATGAAGATGAAATGTTCTTATGGTCTCAGTCTATTTTTCCATATTGTATATATAAACTAGTGTATGGGAATATGGTGATAAACTAGTGTACGGTGTACTCTAGTGCTTGATGATAGTGTTGTTTATAAATGGGGTTGCTTATACTTTGGTCTCCAAAGACCTTCCAAAAAGAGTGTTTTATGAATTAGATGTGGGTCCACTCATGAGATGTTTTCTAAGGAGGCATATTTTAAGTTGAATCATCTCTTTGGTAAAAAAGAGGAGGATATTTATGATATTTGCACTAGATAAGAGATGATAATGAGTCACATGGTTCCCTGAAAATGATGATTACATACCATGCATCAATGGTGAAAGCATAGATGAAGCTTCTCTAAGGGAAACCTCAACCCAAATGAGACTCTAATATATGTAGGGGTATCAGATGTGCCCATCTTTGCAATAATGGTGTATCTTTATTACTAATGGTTCATTTGGTTCCCTATACAGAATATCACATATAGGTCAATAGTATGGCCATGCCATACGAATAGAGAATGACTGACGCAAGTAGATCCATTGATAGTAGAATACGGTAATGTAAATTCACTCTCGTATATATGTCCTTGTTGATTTATCATTTGAGCTTAACCATTTAATATTATTGGGGAAGCTTTTTATTTTCTCTCTTCCGAGGCAAACAAAAGTATTTCCCCTGAGAAGATTGCAAATCCAAGAGGAAATATGTCAGAAAATATGAAAACATTCCCTTTCTCAAACTAAAATCTATTTCAACTCATGAAAATTTTGTATAACATATGTAGACAGTGCCTTGGTACGAAAGTTTATTGATTGTTGTCCAAGGCTTAGTTTAGTTGACCATTGGATTCAAGAAAACATAGCTTCAAAGTTGGAAGGAAGGTATCATGTTTTTTCTAGTGGAATAGGTTTCTTCATGTTCCCTTTCGAGTTCAAGTAGGGCAGACATATTATCTTCATATTTGGTATGGATTCTGGAGGAATGTTCTTTCAAACCGGTGTTCCAATTTTGATCCCAAAATAACCTCTGCACCAATCACGATTCACTTGCCCTATCTTCAGTTAATTTTTTGGGACAAGATCACATTGCAAGAAAATGGAGATAGACTGGAGAAATTTACAGAAGCAGTTTAACCACAAAATAGTCTCTTCTCTTCTACCCATATTCATGTGGAGGTAGACTTGAGAAAAGGGTCACCAAAATCCATTTAGCTCCAAATAGATCACTGGTCCCTCATTATCAACCTTTAGATTATGAACATCTTCCCTTTAAGTCAAACCCTTTTTTCTTATCCTAAGAAAACATACATCCCCTTAAGCCCCAACTAACAAAAAATAATGTAGTGTTTTTTGGTTTAAGCAATCAATTTGTAAGAGTTTACCCTTGTATGCAATACATTAGAAGAAGGTGTAGATGTAAGAGAAAGCATTGCAAATTCCACTTCTTGAAAGACTAAAAAATGGATGCAAAAGTAAAAAATCAAAGAATTCAACAATCTTCATTCAATTATTCCATGGGGTATTTCTATGAACATAGTCATAAAAAGCCTCCAAAATAGTGGTATTAGAGGTATAATATTCCTAAATGACTCCCATATCATCAGATTCAAAGCCAAGGACAAATAACTTTGTTGATGTTCTTTCCCTACAAATTCTCTTGGAATTAGTTGCTTAATATGGAGTGTCAAAACTTTATTCATCAATTAGATAATGGAAAAATCAGAATAACAAACCTGATTCTGAGTCCAATTCATCTGGAAGTTAAAGAATATTTATTTCTGTTTAAGTCAATTTGTTTTGAGAGAAGAACAAGAAGAAAATAAAGAAATATGGTGAGTCAAAGTGAAAGAAAAAGTGAAAGTGAAAATATTTGTTAAGTCAAAGTGAAAGAAATCTCATTGTCAACATTGAGCTAAGAAATATCCAATTGTGTTTGAGAGACAAACTGCCAAAGCCCGTAACTTTGGTCACAAGTAGCTAAATGGAGTAAACAACGGTTGGTTACAAGTTTCTTTAAGGGAAGAATTAGTTTATATAGTTATCAAGAGGTGAAAATATCAAACCATATGCATGCTTGGCATGAATCGAATTCATATGCTCAAACTTTCATCGAAAACAAGTAAAATAGAGAATATAGTGAAAAAAATCCATGAATAGACCAAATTGGATCCCATGCGTTTGAGAGAGAGACAAACTGCCAAAGACCATAACTTGGGCCACAAGTGGCTAAATGGAGTAAACAAGGATTGGTTACAAGTCTCTTAAAGGGAAGAATTAGTTTGAACAGTTATCGAGAGGTGAAAATATAAAACCATATGCATTCTTGGCATGAATAAAATGCATATGCTCAAACTTCCATGGGAAACAATTACAATGAAGAATACTGGCATATAATATGGACACCAAAGAGAATGAACAATTTCTAAAATTATCCTCCTGGCGTTAGCTCAAGGCATGACCCTAGTTGCAGAGGCAAAAAAATTAATGATTAATACAAAGTCAGAGAGTTTTGACTCTCCATCGGAAAATAAAGCCTTGCCTTGGTTGGAAAACATTATTGTGAAAGCTGGTCATCCAAGTCAGAAGATATCTCAACGAAATGGATGAAATGAAATCTATCTATCCCCATCACCATCAATGGACCATCATCTCTTTAACATCCTTAACAAACGAACCCATAATTAAAGTTTAAACATAAATTTTTGGATTAATTAAATACTTATTTATCTGCATTTTTATTTGCTTTGCAGTGATGACGTCTTGATTTTGGATAAGCACAGAGTTTTCGTCTACCATGTCTCCAAGTTAACGTCAGCGAGCATTTTCGCCAGACTATCATGAGATGTACGACCCAGATCTTGCTGTATGAAACAAATCGCCATCAGATCTGCCGATACATTATTGAAATCTTGATTTTTGTACGTTGTAGATCAGTTTTTGTGGTAGGGAGTGCTTTTGTTAAGGAAACCTGTGAATTATTTCTACATCTTTATGATCTGCCATCCTTCGAATCCCTACGGGACTCAGCCGTGACTCGCAGTGGAAAACTTGAAGGATCTTCCGAAGGCGACGTGGGTACTGGGAAATTCGTTTCAGGTACTCCAATAGGAAGAAGTAAACTCAATGAAATCAATAGCCCTCATTTCCGTCATCGTTCATCTCATACACTCAACTTTCTTGGACGAACGGAATCCAGGAGACATAGACTTGCAAGCGGTGTATACATTTTTTTGGAAGTTTTGTTGCGGCGCATTCTACAGCCTAGTAGGGGAGGATGTGTAACTCCTTCCATGCTCATCATAGTACAACTCAATAAGGGAGGATGTGTAAATCCTTTCGTGCTCATCATAGAGTTGACACTTATCTTTTTAAAAAATAATATGTCGTCTCAAATTAGATTTAAAACATATATATATAACTACACAAATTAGATAAATTAAAACCTTTCCTCAACACTTGCACTCTGAAAACAGATTTGCACTTGGAGAAATTTGATCCCTCTCCACCCTTCGTAAATCCCCTTTTAAGAGAAATCTATACTAATAATTATTTCAAAATAACAAACTCGTGAGATAACTCTCGAATTGAAGGTGAGTGGATGCTCCTTCATATGGGTTATTCGACCATCTCTTGCCGGAGGTGACATAAGAAGTTACACTCACTGGATGGATTCTTGAACGAAACCTCCAAACAGGGATCCATTATTCCATGGTGTCCACAGTTGCAAGTGATTTCTCATGAATCCGCAGGTGCATTTATGACGCACTGTGGATGGAACTCGACTCTAGAAAGCATAAGCTTGGGAGTCAGAGGGTGAATTATGTATTGGTGACTAATGAGGATTCCCATCTAGTTGGGATGGTAACCTTTTTAGGCATTCTAGATGTATTTACACTGGAGTAGGGAAACCTTTCTCATTTTGTTTTATTGTTGTTTTTTTTACTCTTTCTAAGCTTGTAGATGCAGTGCAATTATTTGGTCTCTTGTTGTGTTTATTGAGGTTGAAGGTTGATTTCTTTCTATTGTGTCTGATTCTATTGTTGTTATAGAAGCCTTATAAGCCTTATAATTGCAATCTTGTTTGTTAGTTGACAAGAATCATGGGCGACCTTTGAGGTGCCTTTGAGATACCCATTAGTCGGCTTTGTAAATGCCCTGTGCTCTTTAGCAACCAAAATTAGCTGTTGGGACAATAACTTTTTATTCATTTCAATCATAAAAGAATATGGAGACACCCATTTTGTTTCCTTTTTTCCCTAGGCAAATTGTGGTTTTTTCTTCACCTTGGGTACCTTCATCCTACATGAATGTATCTCTATACCGCTTCAAACTTATTTTCTGCTATTGTGAACTTGTTGTTGTTTCCAACCCACAACCCATTGCACAACTATAATACATATTGTTGAAATCTGCAATGTTGCTTTATGAATTTATGTTTGTGTGTTTGCTTTATGAATTTGTGTTTGTGTGTTTGCCCAACAATAGACCTAAAGAATTTGAATACCTCATGTTACCTATACTATCTTTTTATTGGGTGATTGGGAGAAAATTAGAAGTCAGGGTATCCTCTATTTGGTCCTCCAGGAACTACGAAAGCATTGCTAGCTAAAGCAGTTACAATAGAAGCTCGTGCAAATTTTATAAATATTTTAATGTCGAGCATTACATAAAGGTGTGTTATCAGTTTGAAAGAAGTGTTGACTTTTAATTTTTTAAGCAGTTACATCAAGCCATCAAATTGGAATGCATTTCTTTGGTTTGCAATGGAAGTGGTTTGGTGAAGGTGAAAAGTATAGATGTATTTTCATTAGCAAGTAAAATTTCCCCAAATCTCATATTTGTTGACAAGGTGGGTTTTAAATCTTTTTAAATCTTTAGTGGTAGCTTAAGCTATTTTATCTACATCGTAATCTATTCCATATTGTTTTTTTCTTTGTAACTCCTTTCTTATGGTTTGTACTTTGTAGGTTGACAATATGTTGGGTCAAAGGGAGAGTCCTAGAGAACATGGGGCAATGTGTAAGATAAAAAATGAGTTTATAGTAAACCAAGATGGATTATGCACTAAAGATATGGAGCAATTTCTGATTCTTGCCGCAACTAATGAACCTTTTGATCTTCACGAAGTTGTCATCTGAAGAATTCATTGGAGGTGTGCTTGACCACTTCTAGTTCAACATTTTTTTGTTTGTTTCATTGGTGGTTCCTCTATGAAACATAACACTAATGTATGTGATGTGATTAATTTTTTTATTGATGTCCTCATTGTAATGGATTTGGAGGGTAATGTAAAATTTTCAAATAAAACAAATAGGGAAAAAAACTTGAAGGTGATACTTGCAAAAGAGGAATTGGCCCTAGATGTGCATTTGGATGCAATTAAAAATATGGCAGAGGTATTCTAAGAGTGACCTCAAGGTAGTTCCATTTTGAGTTACTTTTTTGTTTTCTCGAAGTTTAGACTATGCTATGTTGTAGGGTTGGTGGACCTAAACACGAATATATCTCCATCTCAGTACCAAGATGCCTCCCTTAGTCATCATGGAACTCAATTCAAGATCCCTTATTGTATTAACCAAATGTGATGCTAAATTCTACATCTTAACAACAATATAAACTAGAATTCATATACAATATAAAATAGCATTGGAATTAACATTACATATGCATAGTTCATTTATTACCCATTGAACTAATGGAACCACACAACAAATTAAAGACATAAAGTATTTCATAGAAAACAAATTGGAATTTTAATCTATAATCAAGTGAAATCCACCAAACTAGTTGTTGAGGAGTGATTCATCACCCAACCGTAGGAATCAACTATGGATTCCACTCCCAATATATAGCATGGTGCAAATAGGGTGAAGGAAGCTCCCACAGGGCTCTAATCTCATCTATCCCAACCAAGTACTCTCATGACATAGCCAATATGCTCACTACTACGCACCCTAGGCCTTCAACCAATGATCGGTCAATGATGTCACTCTCTTCCACTATGCTACACAACACTAGGAAGATCTTCCCTTTCTTATTCAGGTGCCTCATGGATCTTCTTCCCTTCCATTTCTCTTTAGAGTAGGCCAAAAGTGTCCAAATTGTTGGTTGCCTTATGGGGATAACCTAGTCAAGAAACACTTGGCCCCAAATAGCCCATGGGAAATGAAAACAAGGTTGCGGTTTAAATGGTGTTTACTTCAGTGGTTGTGAACACCTTAACCATGGTTTTTCCCTCAAAACCATCCCATTTCCTCTCATATTCTCAACAACAAGTCCCCAACTTCCATAGGATCTTATCAATGACAATTCAATGAGATTCTTTGCAAGCATAAACAACTAAGGTTCCCAAGTTCTTTCATAAACCAAAGGAGGAAAGTGATAGTGGGAGAATGATCCATGGGAAATAGTGAATGAATGTTTTCTCGCAAGAATTGCCACAAGACATACCTTCCTTGCATGAGGAGCATACCCTTCCTAGAAGCATGGAGAAATGCCAAAGGGTGAATCCATGAAGATGGGTAATGAATTTGTAGTTTGTTGTGGGGACGTGAAGCGAAGATTTTTTGTCCTAAAAAGAGGATCTTTAATTCAAATGTTTGTTATTAACATTTTACGAAAATGTTTTGGCTAAAAGTTAAATTTAATTGCTACAATCTTTCAATCAAAATATTTTTTAATGACACTTGTTCTCGACTAAAACAATGATAAAACTTGGATTTTGTTTTTTTTGTCAAACTATTGGTTCAACCGAACTCATTTTTCCATTGAAACTAGTTTTTGGTAAAAAACATGTTTGGTTAAAAGAATGCTCTACATATATGAATTGGTGAAGCCTCTTGTCACTTTTTTTACATTCTTTTGGTCCATCTTTACAACTACCCATGGGTCTATCCATGCCACTACAGTATGTGTGTTTTTTCCTGCAATTTTCTGGTCTATCCTTGCAACTATGTATGCATGTTATTTCTTATGTTATTTTGGTCTAAATCCATAACTGACTGCGTATGCGTGTTTTTTGTTGTATACCTACCACTCATGCTTATGGTTCTTTGTATTAGTGGAACACGTTAAGTATTTGTGTAGGTGATACTAAAGAAGGGCCTTCGTTTTATTGGAACACGTTAGTGGAATTTGTCAATTATGACAATGCAAGTGATTCTAAAGATGATCCTTTTTGTTTAATTTTGTTGGAAAAATGTTATGGGAGGGCCCTTTTTTTCCTGATTTGTTGGCAAGTATTTGGAACCCTTATGTGTTTCTTTCATTTGTTGTTGCTATGCTCGACTCGACTAGGCTTACTTGGGGTATGTTTAAATTTGGCCAACTCAACTAATCTTCTAAGGTTTGTTTAACTTTGTTCACCTTGGCTCATTTGCTTCAGATATTATTTATCCAACTACTATTACAGTTCATGTTGGTGTTTTGGAAGCTTTGGTATGTTATTTTTGTTTTAAAATATATAGATATAAAACAAATCCTAAATGGAGACATATATCTCCAAGTTTTCAAACATTAAATATGATTGTTAACAAATTAAATAGGAGATAGAAACCTAACTTTATTTGCTCATCCATAAGATATTCTCTGTAAATATGTAATTCTTAATAGATACAAATTATATTTATTGTTTTATGATTGTTGTCTACGTATTCTCTGTAAATATGTAATTCTTAATAGATACAAATTATGTTTATTGTTTTATGATTGTTGTCTACGCGATTATCTTGTTTAAGCAACAACATGGCTTAGATTCATGGGATTGAACCATTTGAACGCTATGATACCCTTTTATTAAATTTGAATTAACTATGAAACCATGTTGGAAACTCTTCATACCACTAGAATTTGCTTAACACCCACATATCTTTTCAAAGTAATGATTAACAACCCTCTAAAAGGGACACTAATCACATGCAACCTCTATGATATAATTATAGATATTTTATATACAACTTGGTTTCTTTGCAAAACAACACAGCCCCTTTGTAGATAAGGAATGCTAATATATTTGAGTTATCCTTTTACATGGAATGCAAAATAGTTAGAGCATAATTGTGTTTAACAGTCCCACTCTAATAGCTAAGTAGAGGCACAAAGGTTTCGATATTTGAAACTTTTTATTAATGTCTACATTGGATTTTCGATCATTTTGTTCTGAAGTTCAAGAACATTCTCAATGTAAAACTGATTTTGCATTAACTTTAGGGTAAATTTTAACTTAATAATTTAAAAGTAAGAAAACTTGAGGATGATTTTTTTATAATGGTTGTTAGGTTTTCAATTCATACCAACCATTAAACTTATCTAAATAAAAGGAAAAGGAAATTATAATAAGGAGTTTATTGTTGTAGCATTGTAGAGTAAACAATTTCACAATGAAAAAATAAAGGCAACTATTACATATTTGTGTTGTTTCATTAATAACTATAGAAATGACTATATTGTTGTTATTTCATTAATAACACTAGAAATGACTATGTTTAAAGCAAGCATATAACATAATTGATTTATGAATTAGGATAAGTAATTTAATTTTTTTATAAGCTTGTAATAATTATGGTTTTTTTTAAATATAAAAACTTTAATGACAATAAACTATCATTAAGGTTATATATGGATATTTTGTTACAATCAATAAATCTACATTTTTACATGTATCCATGTATCTATCTTTAAAATTCAAAATTTACATTTCACATGTATTCATGTATCTATCTTTAAAATTCATATATATTTACAATAGGTATCTCACACATTTACAAAAAAATTGACATTTCACATGTATCCATGTATCTATCTTTAAGATTCATATATGTTTACAATAGGTATCTCACATATTTACAAAAACATTTAAAAAAAATTAGCAAAATTTATGGTTTGGTTTAGTTACATATATGGGAATCATCATGGCAGTAATGAATGCCAAGCTTTAAATAATGAGCTTACATAACATTCTAATCTCTTACTCTAAACAAGTGAAAATAGCAGCAAAGCTTATACTTGTCTTTTGAAAATAGTTTATAAGTAATTTAATTAAAAATTATATATAGTCCAAAAGTAAAAATTAAGATGGAAATAGTTTAGAAATAATAGTTTAAAAATGTTTTAATATAATAGTTTAAAAATATTTTAATATATTAGCTCTCCATGCAGTAAATAGCTATATAGTCCAAAAGCAAAAGTTAAAAAGGTTAAATTATATGTTTTTGAGGGTGCTGAATCTATCTCTACCATCAAAATCCCAATTAAACACGATTTTGCAAAATAAAAAAAAAACATCAGATTCCAAACTGATTGTCTGATCCAAATCCTCCAATTTTTAGACAAATCCTAAACTATATAAAAATGGTATTTAGTCTCAGTTTAAATTATATAGGAATGGTATCTAGTTTCATGTATGATACTAACACTAAATGTTATTAATAATAAAAAGTATATGGCAGACTTGGCAGCTCGACCCATAGCCCTCAGTCGGAGACCTCAATTCAAACACACCAAGCATCTCGTGAGTGAAACACCAACAATGAAAATGATGCACAAACAAAAAACCCTAAACAAAGACAAGGCCACTTGGTGGCTGCGAACGGGAGGCTCGAATCTACACACATGAATGAAGGCGTTGAGTGATGAGTGGTTTGAGACCATCTGCACATGCTGCAGACATTGTCTTGGCACAAAGACGCTGCGTAAATAAGGAAGCAAGACAGCCAGCACAAGCTGAAAAAAAGAAGATCGCTAAAATGCCTTCTTTTATGTTGCAATTATCGAAAGAAAGGCGGCCTAAGTAAGAGGATCAAGAAGTTTAAATGATAGTCGAAGTTATTCACTAGCGAGTTCTTTGTTTATTCATATAGAAGTTAGTCAAATGAATTGCATTTGTGGAGAACTCGCTCACAAGTTTTGGCCTTCACGGACCTTCTATTATTATTATTATTTTACACTTAAGTTAAATGACGAAATGACCTCTTACAATTAGGCGTTTTCTCCATTTTTTAGGATTACAATTCATATCTTGTAGGTGTTTTTTCAATTTTCTTCAAACCCCAGAAAGGTTTTGTCAATTTTCTTAAAACGCTCTAGCGGAATTCCTTGATGAGACTTAGGCCTTTGAATTGAAAGGAATTTGCAAAATTTGATGAGAATGGGAGGTCGTATTCTTTCAAAAATTGCAATTTGGAGTGTTGATGGTTGGCTTGGTAGCTCTCCTTTGATAAGCTGGGAATCAACATTTCATAGTGGCAAGCAGAAGTCATTTTTTTTGTTTGCATGGGCACTCTGTTGTAATACAAGGTTCGACCTATATCGCTGTAGGTTAACGGGTTCAAAGCATAGTCACCAAATTCAGCAGAATTGGGCTTAATAATTCGCAAATTCAAAAATTAGGTTTGATTGGGCCAAATTGGGTAGAAGAACTAGGAAATTAGATTCCATTCGACTCTCAATTCACCCAATTTAGATTCGGTACAGTCTACAAACCTTGGCCTGTTGTTTTTTGAACAAGAAATCTAAGATATGCAGTATTTCCTAATTTGCCACAAATATTTGCAATAATTCCTAGTTTATATCAAACTCTACCATAATTTCTGCATAAATTCCTAATTTACACCAAAATCTACCATAATTTCTACAAATGGATGCGTTTATCTCATTTAACAAACAAAAACAGGAAATTGGAACAAAGGGAAGTTGGGAACAACAGAGGGAAAGTAAAACTTAATTTCTAATTTCCAAACAATAGGGATAACTAAAATGCTTGGCAGAGCAGTTCTTGTTGCAACGAATCCCATGAAACTACGACTAGGTTTTTGAGATTGTCAATTTTTTTTTATGAGATGGCAGCCATCTGTTAAGTAGAGAGAGAGCATCCAATGTCGACCATCATTTTTGGCTTACTCAGCTTTTCTGTCTCTATCGTTAGCTCTTTAAGGGCTAACTAAAATGCCTGGCAAAGCAATTCTTTCAGAAATTGCAATCTGGAGTGTTGCCGGTTGGCTTGGTAGATCTCCTTTGATAAGCTGGGAATCAACGTTTCATGGTGGCAAGCAGAAGTCATTTTTTTTGTTTGCATGGGCACTCTGTTGTAATACAAGGTTTGACCTATATCGTTGTAGGTTAACGGGTTTAAAGCATTGTTACCAAATTCGACAGAATTGGACTTAATAATTCGCAAATTCAGAAATTAAGTTTGATTGGGCTAAATTGGGCTAAAGAACTAGGAAATTAGATTCCATTCGGCTCTCAATTCACCCAATTTAGATTCGGCACGGTCTACAAAGCTTGGCTTGCTTTGTTTTGAACAAGAAATTTAAGATATGCAGTATTTCCTAATTTGCCACAAATATCTGCAATAATTCCTAGTTTATATCAAAATCTACCATAATTTCTACATAAATTCCTAATTTATACCAAAATCTACCATAATTTCTACAAATGGATGCGTTTATCTCATTTGACAAACAAAAACAGGAAACTGGAACAAAGGGAAGTTGGGAACAACGGAAGGAAAGTAAAACTTAATTTCCAATTTCCAAACAATTGCAAATTATGGGTACATAGGTGAATATTCTTCCTTGAAGATCATCATATTTTGTTAGTGCAATTCCATTATGATTTATCAAAACATGGAACTTTGCTGAGAATTGAAAGAAAAATATAAAAAAATATTGAAATAAACCACTCACAAGTGCTTTTCCTCTGGCAAGTGCCTCTCCTCTGACAACAAGATGAGATTTGAACATTAAACTAGCAGCATGCAGTAAACCACTCATTGAACAAGCTAGCAGCATGCAGTTTCCACTCACTAAACAAGCTAGCAAACCACTCATTGAACAAGCTACCAGGACAGATTAAACCACTCACTGAACAAGCTAGCAGCACGCAGTAAACCACAGGGAAGGTAATGAACAGTATAACAAGCCGCGAACAATGCATAGCTGCAAAATGAAACAAGTGTATTAAATATTTTCTAAGCAAGCATATTAAATGAAGCCAATGTATTCATTCGATGCCATACGTAGTAAACCACAGGGAGGATCAGTGTAACAAGCAACGAATGCTGCACAACTGTAAAATGAACTAACTGCATTAAATGTTTTGAAAATGAAGCCAGTGTTAAACGTTTTGAAAGCAATGCCACCAAACGTTATGCATTAGATGAGATAACAAATTTCTAATATATAATTTTGAAATTTGATATCATATTATTCAAAAATCTGGGCATAATCTAGGGATGTATGTTTGCTTAATTTAGAAGTATGTGAATAATTTGATAGTGCCATACACGGATTTGTAATAAGTGTTAAATTCATTTGGCACAGATTCTACAAAAGGTACGACCACCTCAGATTACTCCATCAAAAAAACCACAACAGAGAGACAACACCTCGTATTTGCCTGCTTGAATTTGTTGGAAGCGACGTCACGAACTCTTGTAACTAAGTTAGTATTTGGTTCATTAACAAACATAATCGTTTTGTTGATGCTTGACAATGAGTATGCATACACGACAAATATAAAGATGAAATATAATGATTAAGAGTATTTGTTCACTAATTATTGATAATTAATTTAAATAAAAATTAATCGATCTTATTATGACTGGACTACGCATTGCATTCAAGAGCCTTACAAGAGATCGTCCAGTGCAGACCCATGGAGATATGTGGAAGCCAAGGATGATGAATCTGTTTGCGACGTGGCCGGAGCATCCAGTAGGAAGGTTGTGCAATAGCAATCACTGTGGATGTTGGGTTACGTGGGCGTGAGTGTGATGAGGAGTGGTCCAGTTTGTTTAATTGCAAATAAGTACAAGCGTGAAAGTATAGCGAGTCAGCGACAGAGGCAAAGAAGGACCAGCCAGATAGCTTGTCGGACGAACCCGACAGATTACACTCGTGTAAAAAGAATTTTTTATTTTATATATTTTTTAATTTTAGGAAAGTCACATCTTGACAGGGATTATTAGTCAAATCAAGCTTGCTAGCCAATAAAAAATAAGAATAGCCAATCAAAAATAAGGATTATATAATTTATAAAATTTAAAATATAATTTTTTATTTGTTTTAAAATCAATTTAATAATTAAAATTTTTAAAACTATAGGTAACTATATAAAAATTTGTAAATTAATTTAAAATTAAATGCAAATCGATTACTATATACTCTGTCTTTGACAAATATAATAACAAGATTTCACCAACGAGCTTATGAATAACATTTTAATCCTTAGTGTTCTAAACAATGTTTAACAGCACGTTCAAATAAACAGTCGAATCCCTTGAAAATATTATTGTATTGTACTTCAGTTTAATTCTTTGGTAAATTACGATACATATTATAAAACTTTATACAAAGTACAATATAAATTTTCAAACTTTATTGTAAAATATGATATGTTCTAAACCTAATTTATCATCCGACGTACTCTTAGTGAAATAGTTTAATTAAATATATGAGAATAATCATTCAATCCCCATGGTGATTCTAAATAGAAATCTTAAAACAACATGCTTTAAGCAACGAGTTTACATAACAACATTCTAATCCCTTATTATGAACATCACGCTTAAAGAACTTATACATGTTGAGCTTCGTTGTAAAATATGATATGTTTTGAACTATGATCTTGTTTTTTCTTCATTTCTTTTGCAAAGCAAATCTATTGATTGTGAACAAAAGCATTTAGCAAATTCTAGTGAATTGCCAAATTGCAAATGAGGATCTTAAACTTTAATTGACAAAAGTGCATACTCTTAATTCACATAAAGATGCTTTTGTGGACAATTACTTATCTAATATCTAGCTATATGGAAGGTGAGGGAGAGTTTCCCTAGTCTATGAGGCATAGATGTCCCAGAGAGTATGAGGGAGAAAGCTCTAGAGACTCATTTAATCATAGTGGATGATAGTTGAATGTGTCCACTAGCTCTTGTGTTGATAATGTTCATGGTATGAAAATATAATGATAAAAAAGAGAGTGTTGCAGCCTTACTATACAACTTGTAAGTACATGAAAGAGAGCCAAAAAAGTTCCGACAAAGGCCCAAGTCCTAAATGTTGGCTTCCAAGTGTCTAGCTCTAACTAATGTATTTCTAAAACATACCCTAAGATTGGAAATTTAGGACAATCCCCATTGTCCAAATATCCTTTGAGCTGCCACAGATGCTATATAGGAGGGACTTTGATGTCTTTTTTGCTTTGTATTCTACTCCAAAGTGTCTTCTTTCATTGTTGACAATTGAGTTGAGCCAATTGAAGCCTCATGAGAGACATATTTGCATAACACCTTAAATCTCGACCTTTGTTCCATTTCCAAATAGTGAACTTTGTCATGTGGCTCCTTAATTCTAGCATCTACTTCTTCCATTTTTTCTTTGAGACAATCCTCATCCACCTCTAAGAGAACATATTTTTTTTTATGCTTGACAATTTGTGCTTTAAGGAAAATCAATTGAATCCTAATGCCTTTTAATTTCCTCATCTCTTCTCCATGTCTCTCATCTCCTCACCATAGAGGAAATGTTATCTTGGTAATCATCACAGTGATTTTCACACCTTCTTTTTGTTAGTTTTTACTTGAACAGCATATAACATATAAACAATTACTGAAAGCTAAACAAGCACAACATAAAACACAATGAACACAGATATTCTCTTGGGGAAACCACCTAGGGAGAAAACCCTGACAAATCCTTTTTCAATATAGAAATCACAAAGTACAAAAGTTCCCCAAGACAAATCAGCTACTCCTCCACTTGTGCGCACCTCTCCTCTTCACTAATGCGAACTTGCTTGAGTGAATGAGTGATTAGAAGTGAGAGAGAGGTCCTTTTATTTATATTCTTCCGTTGGGGTGACAAATTCCCCAACAGGGACGACTTCTCTACTTTTGGTCAATTACATAATATAATAATCTTTTAGGGGCTTTTCTAGGCCGACACATGTCCTAGGGTTTGTATTGATTCTTTCAATGACCTTTACATTATTAATTACAGGACCATCATCTCCCGGAGGAGGAATACAATAATATAAATAGAATATCTTTCGCAGTTACATTATTTTAACACTCCCTCTTAACTAGGAAGGTATTCTGCGGGTAACAACATATGCACAACTGACTTGTGAACTTTTATATGTCGTAGGAAGGCTTTGGATCATCATTTGGCTGGGGCATCATCTGCGGAGTAGCAACATCATCATCTGTTGAAATATGATCATCATCAGCAGCATCATTATCAACAATCATCCTCGTGGTGGAACATCATCTACTAGAACAACATCTTCGTCAACTGGAACTTCTTATGCTGGAACATCCTCATCAGCAACATCATCAGTTGTAAAATCTTATGCTGCCAGCAACCTCATCATCTGGAACACCATCTGCTGGAACATCCTCATCAGCAGCACCATTAGCTGGAACAACATCATCGTCAGCTGGAACACCATCTGCTGGAACATCCTCATCAGCAGCACCATCAGCTGGAAAACCTACAACAACAATCAGTAACTAAGTATTGAACCTATCAGTCAGCCAGTATTGATCTTCCCTCACCCTTGGAGAGGCATCAATTCGTGAGAGCTGGAACCATCAGTCAGCTAGTACTGATCTTCCCTCACCCTTGGAGAGGCATCATCTCGTGAGCGCTGGAACCATCAATCAGCCAGTACTGACTTCCCTCACCCTTGGAGAGGCATCCATCCCTCTGGATAGGCATCAGTTCGTGAGAACTAGAACTATCAGTCAGCCAGTACTGATCTTCCCTCACCCTTTGAGAGGCATTCATCCCTATGAATAGGCATCAGTTCGTGAGAATTGGAACTATCAGTCAGCTAGTACTGATCTTCCCTCACCCTTGGAGAGGCATCCATCCCTACGGACAGGCATCTATCCTTTCGGATAGGATCTCTATCAATCAGCAAGTACTGATCTTTCATCCCTCCTGGACAGGCATCTATCCTTTCGGATAGGCATCATCAATCTCTCTTCCTAGAGAGGTCCCTCTGGACCACACCAAGCTTGTCTCGAAAGTACTCAAATTTCACACGAGCCAGAGGCTTAGTCAGCACATCAGCAACTTGTTCCTCTGTAGGAACATACTTGAGCTTCACAGCTCCCCTATGCACCATATCCCAGATATAGTGGAACTTAATTTCGATGTGCTTCGATCTATCATGAAACACAGGATTTTCTCTCAACTTGATGCAACTCTAGTTGTCATAGAGTATCTCCGTAGCATCAATCTCTGCATCGAACAATCTTGTCAACATCTTGCGAAGCCACACTACTTCACCACAACTGAACAAGCTGCAACATATTCAGCTTCCGATGTACTAAGTGCAAAACAGGGTTGCTTTCTACTGAGCCATGAGATCACACATGATCCCAAACTAAAGCAACATCCTGAAGTGCTCTTTCTGTCTTCAGCACTTCCATCCCAATCTGAGTCTGTGTACCCATACAGTCTGAACTTGCTATCTGAGGCATATCTAAGTCCATAAACCAATGTACCCTTCAAATATCTCATCACATGTTTTGCTGCAATCAGGTGAACATTCATGGGTTCCACCATATACTGAATCAAGGTGTTTACCGCAAAACATATATCTGGACGAGTATTGATCAAATACATCAATGACCCAATAATCTGTTTATACATGGTGACATCCACTTTCTCTGAAGAAGTATCACTCAAAAGCTTCAGATTTGTCACCATCAGAGTAGTCATGGTCTTGCAATCCAGCATCCCAAATCTCTTTAGGATCTCTACTGTGTATTTTCCTTGACTCAGGAAAATCTTGTCTGGAAACTGCCATACTTCAAGACCTAGAAAATAGTGCATCTTGCCAAGGTCTTTCATCTCAAATTCTGCAACAAGCCTCTTCTTACATTCAACAATAGGCTTGTCTTCTCGAGTCAGAAATAAGTCATCCACATACAATAATAGTATCATGGGTTCATCATTCATAATCTTGTAATAAAGATTAGAGTCCGCTTTACTTTTGGTAAATCCCAAGCTCATCAGGAAGCTGTCAATTCTTCCATACCATGCTCTGGGAGCTTGCTTCAACCCATACAGTACTTTCTTCAACCTACATACATGTGACTTATTATCTTCTACTTCAAATCCTTTTGGTTGCTCGATATATACTTCCTCTTCTATCTTTCCATTCAGGAAAGCTGTCTTCACATCCATCTAATGTAGCTTCCATTTCATCTTGGCTTCCAAGGCAAGAATGGTTCTCATCGAAGTATATCTGGCTACCGGGGCAAAAGTCTCCTCATAATCAATTCCTTCCTTTTGCAAGAATCTTGGGGCTACATATCTTGCCTTGTACTTTTCAATGCTTCCGTCTGCTGAATGTTTTGTTTTGAAGATCCATTTTGATGAAACAACTGATTTGTCCTTCGGTCTTGGTACCACATCCCAAACATCATTCTTGATAATGGACTGATACTCTTCATTCATGGCATCCAGCCATTCCTTCTTCTTTACTGCTTCTTCAAAACAAGTTGGTTCTTCTTCAACAAGATTGCACATCAAGGCAACATAGTTGGAGTATGGCCTTGGTCTCTTGATCTCTCTACTGGAGCCTTCTGGAGCACCATACTTTCCTGCATCTTGGATTAATTCACGTGCCCAGGCTGGTCTTCTCTTTCGAGAGATCTCCACATGAGGTATCTCCTCAGGTCTCTAAGGTTCTGCCATGTCATGATCCTCTAGGGTAGGATCTCCTTCAGTATTTAGAATTGGTTCTTTGGTTGATTCCGCAACTCTGAGAGCTTCATGCTCCTCATCATCCTCATGATTCTTCTTAGACTTGTTGAAAGCCGAATCTTCATCAAATGTGACATCCTGACTAATCTCGATTTGACGGAATCCTGGGATGTATATGCAATAAGCCTTAGATTGCTCACTATAACCCACAAATATTCCCTTCTTCCCTGAAGGCTCTAGTTTCGATCTCTTCTCCTTTGGAATGTGGATGAACACTGGACATCCAAATATCTTTAGATGACTGAATTCAGGCTTCTTCTCGGTGAACATCTATTCAGGGGTCTTGTTGCCAAGAGCACTATGAGAGATCCTGTTATGTACATCGACTACGGTCCTGGAAGCTTCTGCCCATAGATGTATGGATAAGTCTTGATCGTGGATCATAGCTTTTACTGCTTCTATGATCGTTCTGTTCTTCCTTTCGGCTACACCATTATGTTGTGTATTATAAGGGACAATGAGCTCCCTCTTAATCCCTGCTTGCTTACAGAAATCTTTGAAATCCCCTGAGGTATATTCCCCTCCATTGTCTGACCTCAAGATCTTAATATTCTTTTCAGAGAGATTCTCTACGAGCGCCTTGAACTCTTTAAACTTTTCAAAGACTTCATTCTTATTTTTCAGAAAGTAAATCCAGGTTTTGCGAGAATAATCATCAATAAAAGATGCATAATATTCATACCCGCTTAGAGAGGTGGTGGACATTGGTCCACAAATGTCTGAATGAATGATATCCAGAATACCTTTCGCTTTGTTGTCGCTACTTGGAAATGGGTTCTTCGTACTCTTCCCTTGAGCACACCCTTTGCATACTCCTTCATGATCCACCTGGATCTCTGGTAATCCAGTCACCACCTTACTTACAATTGGTAAGGCCTTATAGTGTACATGAGCTAGTCTCCTATGCCATAGCTCACATGGGTTCATGGTACTAGCCATCATTGCTGCATCTACATGACCCTTCAGTTTGTAAAGTCCTCCTTATACTCCAATGACTACTGCATCATCAATAGTCTTCCCTTTAGGCCACATGAGAACTTCACCATCTACAAATGTAACTCGAAGACGTTTCTTATCTAATGCTGAAATAGATAGAAGGTTCTTCTTCAACCCAAGTACATAAAGTGCATCTTTCATGTTCATGGACTTCCCAAAGTCCAACTTGTAAGAGGCTTCTCCCATACCTTTGATGGGATATTGGTAGTCATCTTCGAGTTTTACCTTGTGTGGAGATTCCTTCTGGATGAGCTGAGACAAGGATTCTTTGTATCCTGTCATGTGCTTTGAAGCTCCAATATCCACTAGCCAAGTATCACTTCCATGATATATTGAAACAGTGAGTGCTGAGATAAGAACATATTCTTCCTTGGATTCTTCATTATTTCTGGTCTTGTCGTCATCATCACTATCTTCTACTACATGAGCATGAAACCTCTTCTTCTGCTTCTTGTGGTGTCCATATTTGTTTGGACAATTCCTTGCAATGTGTCCAGTCTTGTGGCATGAGTAACATTCAATTGGAGAGAAATCCTTTTTGGTCCTTCTCTTCTTCTAGGGTCTTCTTCGAGAGTCCTCTCGGGGACGAGGGTTGTTCTTCCTCTTCTTCCCACCTTTAGCATGAGTAGCTAAAGCTTGATCTTCATCGTCATTTAACTTCTCCTCTTGTACGACTATTCTTTCTTATTCTTGGACACATTCTTCCCATAGGTTTCTGAATTTGATTAGTTTCTTTCTTGCACAAATGCCACGAACAAATGGTTCCCAATCTTGGGGGAGACCATTCAGAGTAGTCATCTCAACTTCTGCATCCTCTATCATATCCCCAATGGCATCTAGTTGTTCTTTGATCTGGGATACTCTAGAGAAGTATGAGTACATGGACTCAGACTTCATGCTCTTCACACCCTTGAGTTGATTTCTCAAGGTCATCTTTATGTTGATGTTCTTTCCTTCAAACAGGCTGGTCAAGGCATCAAACATCTCTTTTAGTGTCTTCTGGGAAGACACATGGGGGATCAAGTGATCCTTGATGGATTCAGCAATGATCCTCTTTGCTTTGATTAGGTTCTTCTTATGCATTTCCTTTTCTTCATCTCCCTCTGGTTCTGTAAGCCCTTCCTTCACATAGTCTTCTAGTTCATGCTCCTCAAGGATGAGCATGACTCTATACTTCCAGGATCTGAAGTTCTCAGAGCCCTCAAGCTTTTCATCAAGATTGGTATTGCTTGTCATTTTGCTAAAATGAGAACCTCAAATGGAAATAGAAAAGTTTGTAGATCTTACCATGATGATTTGCTGGATCTAGGGTTTGACAAAGAAACCCTAAAAATTCAAACTTGAAATTTCAAACTTCTGACAGACCAGGGAGATGCACTTGACTGAGGCGAGCAAGCTGGTGTGCTCAGATTTTGGAAACTCCAAAAATTTACCCCTCAAAAGTGACCTGCGAAATTCAGATCTGTAATTTCTGGTTTTTCTGGTTTTCTGGTCCAAATCCCGAACTAGGGTTTGCTTGATCCCGGGGTTCTGACCAACCAAAAAGTTCGATCTTGGGCTCAAAATTTTGATTTTTCTGAGGGGATGAATCCTATGCTGAGAAAACTCAAAAAATCTCCTTTTGTCAAAAGCCCTAATTTTTCATGTTTGCACAATGTAATCTTTCAGGCTAGCTCTGATACTATGTTAGTTTTTACTTGAACATCATATAGCATATAAACCATTACTGAAAGATAAACAAGCACAACATAAAACACAATGAACACATATATTCTCTCGGGGAAACCACAAAGCGAGAAAACCTCGACAAAGCCTTCCTCAATATAAAAGTCACAAAGTACAAAAGTTCCCCAAGACAAATCAATTACTCCTCCACTTGTGCACACCTCTCCTCTTCACTAATGCGAACTTGCTTGAGTGAATGAGTGATTAGAAGTGAGAGAGTGGTCCTTTATTTATATTATTCCGTTGGGGTGACAAATTCCCCAACAGGGCCGACTTCTCTACTTGACTAGTCAATTACATAATATAATAATCTTTTAGGGTTCTAGGCTGACACATGTCCTAGGGTTTACATTGATTCTTTCAATGATCTTTACATTATTAATTACATGACCATCATCTCTTGAAGGAGGAATACAATAATATAAATAGAATATCTTCCACAGTTACATTATTTTAACACTTTTGGCTCATTTTAAATCGGCATGCTCATAGAGAGTGCAACGATTAGGGAAAATTTCGAGGATCCATCGTTTTCTTAAGTGTAGAAACTTGACAAACTTACTAATTCTTATATTTCCAACCATAAAATGTTTGGCGATAATTTTGTACAAAGATTCAAATTTCTAAAGATTTTATATAGTTTTTAGATAGTTTTTGTGATTTAGATAAAAATATTTTATCCTGTGGAATTTGAGCGAATCATTTTAGAAAACAATCGAAATTGGAAAATCTTTTTTTGGGAAAAAAACATAAAAAATAGCCCATGGGCTAAAATTTTCCCTGGCAACGATTGGAATGATTGTGCGAAGAGACCATTCTCTTCACTCCCTACAACAACAAAGACGAAAACCGAATTGAAAATAGAAGAGAACCCTCTGAGACAACATCAACAAGACTAGAAGCATGAAAATGAGTTCCTCACAGCCACAATTTCGATGAGTACCAATTTTAGCACTAGTTCTGCTACAATTCATATACTCTCGAAGTGAAGTCCCTTGCTCAAGAATAAGAACACGAGTAAAAATTGAAATGATAATTCACCAAGAATTCCATTGTGTGCTTGAAAATAACCAAAAACAAGCTTCTTTGCTCTCATTTGAAGACCAAGTAATTGAAACCGTCATAGACCACTTGAGTTCAAGGGAGACCAAATTGTATAAACATGTGTTTGTGTTCTTCCTTCTTCTTGAATCGAACCACCTACAAGAACCAAGACAAACTTAGACCAAGCCGAGGTGGAGGTGGGAAAATGTATGCTTACACGCACCTATCCATCCCATCATCTGATGCTTCATAATTCTAGGGAGGTAGGAAATCAAGCGAGAGGCATGAAAGTTGGGGATCAAAGTTACTGTTTTATACATGCAATGAAGAGTTGTGACCACTTGTTTGTGTGGTAAATTGGATTCATTAATGAGTTGATTAAATCCATGGATTGACAATATGGATACAATAGTTAGGGGATGGGGAAATGCCCCCATCGTCCCATTTTTTTAAATATCCTTATGGTTTAGCATGCACCCTTTGTTAACCCATTAGTCTGAAACACTATTTAGTTTCATGGAAGTTGATAGAAATCCGATGAATAGAAAATTTTCCAAAAACTATGTGCACTTATTACAATCCTTTTGATTTCCAGATTGTGAGGAATATAGTGCTTGGCCATAAGCTAAATGACAATAGTGGGGTCTCCAAACACTGTGAAATCCTATATACTCAATGTTTTTGCTATATGGATCCCCTGCCAAAGCGTGAGAGATTTTGCTTGGTTATTTGTAGCGAATTCTAGTCCCTAAGTGAAAAAGTGTCAACTTGTCCTTCAGGGTTGAAGAGCACCCCCGATGCCTTCCACCCCTATTACATGCATAAATATTATTAAACATCAATAAAAAAAAATTAATTGGTTCTCTTACAATAATTTCTCCAAGGGGATCATCTCATCAGAGTGTGCATCATCCCCTAGGTGGGTTGGTGCTTCGACCATATCAACATGTGAATTCCATTCAATATACCATATAATGTGCCCAGGAAGCTTAGAGTCATCACATCCATAAGTGCACCATGAACCATGTGATGAGCACCCACCCTCTCCAATGTTGGAGAATGAACATGGCCCACCATATAGGACACATAAATTTCTTTAAATTTACAAGTGTATTTATATATTTATATAAAATTTACAAAAAACTATGTATCTATACATTTTTTTTCTCTTATCTCTCTATATATATAATGAACTACCAGTACCGATAGGCGGGGTGCAGTGACATCTAGTGCTCAACACAAGGAGCCTAGTAAAGTGCCAATCTACAATAACTTCAATGTTTCGTTTACACACACATATGAAAATCTCACTTCCTTGATTCTTAATTTTATTTTTAAACATGGTATGCATAGTATGTGCCTATGTATACTCGCCCATCTAATTTTTTCATGAGACCTGATGGGAAGAAGTAATTCATTCATTAATGCAGTAGTCTTGCATGACCCATCATAAACAATTACAGGGTCACCTTTATAAGTTGGACCCCCCTCCTAATATTTGATAGAGATTGTAGATTGTTTTGCATTCTTGTTTGCATGTTACTTGATGCCTACAAATAAATTGGACCTAGTTTTGACCTGTTTTTTGATGTGATGTCCAAATGGAGAGAGAAAATCTAGTTGTTCGATAAATGGATTGACATAGAAAAACAAACCACTACACAAAATGCACTTGACTTTTTTAATTTTAAAGAAGGGCCAAAACGTAGGATGTGCAAGGTTTGATATTTTAAACACCCTCACATTTCTCTTTATATTTATGATCCGTTGCTTGTGGCATATGGGAGGTTCCCATGGAATGATGAGGTATCAATTTATTTTGGGAGGATGATTTATGCAGAGTTCTTATTTGATAGGAAACTAGACTATAAACCCTCCCATCTAAATTATAAGGTGTTGGAAAAGGTCACACCTATGAGTGACAAGGTGTAGATCAGGACCCTGGTTTTATTCATCCTCCACCTCCCCTTGTACCTCGGCCTTGAAAATTGGTATCTTTACCAATAGAGATTAAGAGTGCCTCCCAAGTTGCATACGACGAGAGGGTATCCATGGTTAAAAGTATTAACTCAGCGTTTGTGTGGTTTGATGTTGGTCTCAATTGTCATAGAGCTAAAGAGAGGTCTCATGAAGAGTTTTGTGATATCACTGGCATTGAGGTGGAGTTATGGATCATTGGGCCCTCGACACCTATGCAAAGAGGTGCTAAGACAATTTGTGTGATTTACTCTAGCATTGGTCACCGAGCGTGGGAAAAATATGTGTGCAGATGTACATCTATGTAGATGGATATAAAACATGAATTGAATATTGGTTTATTTGTTGAGGGACTTGGGTTATTTAATGCATGTGTTTCACACGCTTATATCTAGAACACTAAAAATTGTTTTTGATGTTGGTTGATTAGTTGCGAATTGACACAATTTCTAGATATGTGTAGCTTCACTATGGGATTTGTGCACTTGGAAAATGTATTTTTTTTAGTTTTAGGGAGGCATGTGCATTTGCATATATCTAATTGTTTCCTTGTACCTTCTATTATATGTTATATATTGAAACAAATTTTTTAAAAATAAATTTTTATCTAACTTCCCTATTCAATGAGATGTTGAACACCATTGTGTTAGTTAACATGGAGCAAATTGTTCCATCAATTAACATGGAGCACGTTGATACTATGTTACCACCTTTAAATGGTTCAAAGGTACATAATTTGATGCAAATTACTCCTTATAAAATGTGAATTTTTTTAATATTATATGATTAACACAGTTCCATTTTCAGGTGTCAGAGTGATGGTCAACAATGAACATGAAGTCAATATTACACAAAATTCCCCTTCACTCCCTTGAGTGTTGAAATTGAAAAAAAAATTGTTTATGCATGTATCTAGGTTGGAATAACTAGTTAGGATTTTTTTATGCACGTATCTAGGTTGGAATAACAAATGGAAACAATATTTATTTGTAGATTGTAAATTTGGAATAACTAGTTAGGATTTTAATTTGTTGTCATCTCCTGTGTCATATAGTTGTCTTTTATATTTATTTGTTACTTAACCCTTCTTCACACTTGGATCAAATTATTGTTAATGACTTGTTTGGTTGAACTTCACTTATATTAGGGAAAACATTAGGGGGTAAATTTCGCTTATGGGCTAAATTTGCATATTTTTTCAAAAAAATATTCACCAATATCTTTTATTTTCTAAAATGATTTGCTCAAATTCTATAGTATAAAAGTATTTTACTCTAAAAATTGACAAAATTTTCTTGAAACTATATTAGTATTTTGAATATTTAAAAAAATATCACCAAATATTTTATGGGTAACATTTTAAGAATTAGTAAGATTCAGTAAAGTTTCTACACTTTAAGATAAGTATAGATCATTAGAATTTTCCCTACTCTATACACTAGAACAATGTAACATTATAGTCAAAGCCTCTTTACCTTTATTGCCTCCTGCTTTGTCATACATTTGTCTTTCAAATATGTCCATTACTACTCCCCTCCTCACACTTTGACCATATTGTTCTTAATGGTTTGTTTGGATGGACTTTACTTTGTATACTATTACAATGCATAGAGGTTGTTTGTTTGGTGATGCTTAACAAATTAGTGGAGATGTTTATTGATTCAAATTAAATCTTCATTTCCAAACTTTGTAATAAGAATTCAATTTTGAGAAAGTTTGAATTCAACCGTTAATTTGAAGTTCAAAGATCAATGACCTTAAGAAAATGAAATAAATAATCTTGATGGTTGGCATTTCAAGGAACCTCTATAATAAATAATGTTTCTTGATGAACAAAACCAAGAGAGAGGGAACATAATTGAATATTGGGAAGGAGGGTAGTTGCAGAAGAAGAGAGCTTGAAGAGACAATGTGCTTGAAGATTGAAGGACAAAGGTGAGCCTATCCACGAACAGTAAAAAATTCTCCATGAGCCAAATCCATATGTAGGTATGCTACTGAGTAAGATTAAATCAAAATATCTATTGAGGGTGCATATCTCACCCTTTGCAATGATTTATTGAATAGAAATAAAATCCCATCAAATGCTAGTTATCCAATTTGGGTTTCCAAGATAAAATCTCTGTGTCAATTGTGAGTTTTATTGCAGTGTAATTGCTTCAATTTTGTGGCTAGTATGTATGTCTAGTTTTGATGTGATTTCTATGTATACACTACATGCTACAACACATTGTGAATTTGTTTATTCTTAAAGTGAACACTAGCTCTTACATACAATGTTCACTTGGTCGTTGGGATATTTAATTTGTTGTGAAATGATCACAATACAATAGTGTGGCATTAATTCCTCTTCAATCAAATTCCTGATGGCTCACTTAAAACCTAATATACTTTGATTGGATCATTGGGTGAGCAATTATTGAAGCAACCATTTATATATAACATTATATTTGTGTTGGGTACTCTATTCAAACAAAAGACTAAGACCACAATGCGTCTATACGTCCTTGATGCCTTGCACGTTGAGACTCAAATACATCCATGCATTTTATTCATTATTGGGATGCTTATTGTGAATGGGGGAAGAATGGGTAAATGAAGGCACTTCTAGGAAAGGCACTTAAGGATAGCCAAAAGGAACACTAGGAACTGATGTTGCAATGGATGAGGCTTAGGACCAAATCAAGAAGTTGGACATGAAACTCAATGTGCTTCTCAAAGCCACCATGGGCCTAGAATTCGAGGTAGCTGATCACAAGCCAAATAATAGTCACCAAGTGTCCATAGTCTCACTTTCAGATGATGATATACAATTATATAGTTTAGCTTATGTTACTGTTTCTTTTTTGTATCCCAGTTACTTCAACTTGCATATAGTCAAGATTAGAAATCATAAGCTTTATTTTGGCTTAAGGTTCACAACATCCCCAAACTTCAAAGTCAAACACATAAACAATGTCAATCTTTTAATGTTGTTGGTCTGGTTTCCCTAATGACAATTCGAACATATAATACCATCTAACTTACAATTTTTTTTATAAACTTAATAAATAACATACAAATATATATAGAATTTGAATAAAAAATAACAAATAATAATAGTAAAAAGAGTTTAAGGAAATTTTTAAAAATGGATAAAATAATTAATTTGAAATTAATTTTAACAATTATTAATTAATTTAAGGAAATTTTTTAAAATGGATAAAATAATTAATTTGAAATTAATTGTAATAATTGTTAATTAATTTTGATTATAAAGATAAACATATTATTTTTTAAATTAAAAATATTTAATTGGTTTATAAAATTTTATAAATTTTAATTTTACATTAATATAATATAAATATATTTTACATTAAATTTATAATGTAAATATTGAAAAAGAAATAATACAAATAATTAATTTTATTTATATAACATTGAGAATATTGATGAGGTTTAACCTATGTTTAAAGATTTTTTAATTATAAATGCTTTTTTGAGTTTATAGAATATTAAACTGTTGACTTTATATTAACCAAATAATAACAATTTTTTTACTAATTAAAACTCGTAAAACTAAAGAGAATAATAAGATTGCTTTGAAAGATAGGGATTCCTATCTTCAAAGGCTCTATGGATCCTTGAATGCTATTAATAACACTCAAAAACTTCTTGCGTTGACAGGAGTTTTATCATTAGAAGATATTGACTTTGGTGTCAAGCGCCTAGCAAATGGGAAAGGTAAAGACATTGAAGATTATCAAGCTGAAATCCTAAAAATTGGAGGAAATGTTCTCATTCCTCACATCCACAAGCTCTTCACTTTGGTTGTCACATAAGGTTTCCCTATTCCTTGGACTCAGAGCCTCATTACCCCTATCTTTAAAAGTGGCAATAAAAATAAACCCTCTAATTCTCGAACCATTATGATTAGCCCTCTCTTACCCAAGCTTTATGGTATCATTCTAGAGAATAAAATCAGCGTTTGGCTTGAAAGTGAAGGTAAGCGAGCTAAAGGATAGTCAGGGTTTAGAAGACATCACTTTACCACAGATCACCTTACTCTTAGGATAATTGCGGAAGAGTGTCGTAATATTAAATCCAAACTCGTTTGTTGCTTCATGGAATTTAGGAAATATTTTCATACAATGCCAAGAAGTAACTTGTGGAATAGATTAGAAGAGCTAAAGGTTCCTCTAGAGTTGAGAAATGTGTAAGTTTTAAACCTGTGTAGAGAAGCAAAGCATACAGATTCTTTTAAGCAAAACAGAGATTGCACCATAGCATTCACACATAGTACACAGATATTTACCCTGGAAACCCTTAACCGGGAAAACCAACAAACATTGGAGCCACCACTCCTATTTTTCTCATCTTCTCATTAAGAATCACTCACAATACAATATAGGTATTATGCAACATCCAAAACCCTAATCCATTAACCCGGATTAGTCAATAGACCCCAATCCCTTAACCAGGATTGAATTACATATTTTAGAATAATCCCCAAAAATTGCATGCGATCCCCACCTGCGCCGCTGACAGGTGCACTCTCCCCTTCACATACATGTAGAGAATATAACACATACCCAACAAGGTGCCGCGATAAGGTTGTACAAGAAATTCATTGCCAAATTGAAGAGTTATGAGGGGTGGTCAAAAGATATTAATTGTAATATTAGATTCAAACAAGGATGCCCCCTCTCCCCTACCCTTTTTGGCATTTACATCGATAAGCTAGAAAGTTGTTCAAAAGAAGCAGGTTGTTTAGAAACAACCTTAGCTGGAATAGTCGTAATCCTCCTTCTCTATGCCAACGATATTGTTCTTTTGGCAAGGAGTCCCTATGACCTTGATAATCAATTAAAGACTCTCAAGGATTCTTTCTCTAACATGGGTATGTGTGTTAACACTGACAAAACTAAAGTTATGATTATCCAGTCTAAGAAATACACCTATGCTAATTTTGTTTATGACAATAACAACTTGGAGGAAATGCCCTCTTACAAGTATCTCAGAATTAATATCCATCACAAGCTCAATTGGAACTATAGCATTGAGAAAAGGATTAACAGAGGGTGGAAAGCTTATTTTCGCCTAGAAAAAAATTGTAAATCAACAAATTTGGTGATGTGGGATAAAAAGAGGTTCCTTTTTTAAACTCTCGTCACTCCCGTTATCTTGTACGATTGTGAAGTTTGGGGGTGTAGCATCTCTCTAGATTCCTGGAGAAATATCAAGGAAATTCAAAAACGTTTTATCACGTATAATCTCAAAATTAAGAGCAACACGCCCTATCCTATTCTCCTTGTAGAAGTGGGTCTCCCCCCATCGAAAGCATAGCTATGTATAGATACTTGATGTATAAGAATAAGAGAAATAACATGGCAGACCAGAGACTCCCTAAAATTGCTTTAAATTCTAGTCAAGGCCATCTTCGACTCAAGAGAGGTTGGTACAAAGATGCCAAGTCTTGGTTAAGTCATTGGGGGATTGATGAAAACACCACTTTGCAAGATATCAGCAAGTTCAAGAAAACTATCACATATAAGTTCAAAGCGAGAATGTGGGACGAGAAAGATTTAGAGGGTAAAAGCAAGTTAAGGTATTACAAGGAAGTCATTAATCCTAATCTGGAAGATCAAGTGTACCTCTTTGTCTTAACAAGTTCAAAGATGAAGATTAATATAACCAAGATAAGAATGAACTCACATGAGCTTCATAGTGAAACAGGACAATGGACAATTCCTAAAACACCATGGGAGGAAAGGATTTTCCAGCTCTGTAAGTCCATGAGTGTTGAGGAAAAATCTCACTTTCTTTTAGAGTGCCCTCCGTACACCCACATTCAATCGTAGTTTCCTAATATTTGCTACAACTCTAATCTCCATGATCTTCTAACTTGTCAAAACTATGGGAACCTGGGAACGCTTCTTTCTCAGCGTTTCCTTCATAGGAATCAAATTTTACATAAATCCAAGTAATTCCTTTATCTTTTCTTAAGGTCAGATAGACCAAAGGGTCTCAATGGACATTAATCATCATCTTCATTATATATATATATATATATATATTAATAAAAACTATATTTACAAAGGTATTAAGCTTTTTGGATCCATTACAATAAAAACATTGTTCTTTACCAACTTCCTATTTAAACACGGGACATATCTATTGTCTTCTATCACTCAACTTCTACTTTCTACAAAGAGTCTTGGGCTATTGTTCATTCCATATTACATCTTTATTGTTAATCCTTCGTAAATTATACCTCAAAAATATTTCCTTAATACAAGGCTTTCATTGTTTGTTATCAAATAAACTTAACAGATATTTCAAAATAATAAAAAGCAGGAGAAAATAAGAACTGTAATAAATAGAAAAGTTGTTCCTAATCTCATGTAGCCCCCGGGAAAGGTCCCGGGTTTAGTTCCTCAAGAGTATCTCCATTTTGTAACCATCTTGTCCAAGTACCAGCCCATAAAACCAACCCATCCTTTGAAAGTTCATATCTTGCATGATTCCTCTCCCTGTATATGTGCATACAATAAATATTAGTAAATAAACCCAACCTTTGCAAGATTTCATGAAATAGGGGAATTAAATCAGATGTTCTTGCGCCGCCTCTTGAACTTGCACCAATCAATAACTAGCTGTGAGTCACCCATCACTTGAAGAGAAAGTGCACCTTTGGATAAAGCTAAATACAAAAGAATCCTTAAAGCCATAAGTTCGGCCTCGTTTCGGGATTTTCTAGCCAATTCTGACATATTTTCCTATAAGATCTTTATTGATCTATGCAAAATGCGATCTATTGTATAATATATTGCGGTTTTTTTCCAAGGAAAAAAAAATTTGACCCTAATTTTAGATCTAGGGCCCAAACCTCCATTAAAGTATATCCAATGAATTTCTTATATGTATAAAAGACCACCTGCCTTTGCCTCTCCCATCGTAGGATTCCCTTAAGAAACCCATCAAAATAAGCCCAATTACTATATTTCTCAATAATCTCAACATACAGTCTTCTCTCCTTGATTCCCTCATCCTCCTCAGGGAATGATTTGAGGATTGTTATATCTTTAGTGGCAAATACAAAGGGAGGATAAAAAAGTCATAAAAAACAACATGATTCCTAGCCAACCACACTCCTCAAGTCAAGATCAATAAATAACATAAAAAGCTTTGACCGCAAGGTTCTTAGTCCCGTTATGCATTGCCTCATCTAAATCTAAACCTACCCAATGCAAAACTTAGTCCATATATATACATGTGGATGGTTAATATTATGTGTGAAGCTTTACATGTTTGGTCAATAATAATTTGTAATGCTCATATGGTAACTTGAGATGTAAAATAAAACTCTCATAAAAATAAATCGATGAATAATATGTTTATTTTTATCATTATTAATTTTTAATTATATTTATAAAGCAATTTTTTCTTGTTAAATACTTTTTATCAATTATATCTTAAAACATGATTTATATATGGTATTTTTTTATTGTAAAAATATGTTATTTTAATAGAAAACTATAATTATATTATGTATATAATAATTATAAATTAGTTTGGTGGGTTAGTTCAAATGGTTAATAAGTTTATATTTTATATAAGTGGTTTTTAAGTAAATTACTTAGGTTGGCTAGCTACCTCTAGTGTATGCCTTAATGGTTGCCCTACTAAGCTAAGCATCATAATAAATTCCAATAAAATGTCACTAAATATCATCTATAAATGCGTAAAATTTCCCAAAATTATCCTTGAAAAAAATAATTACAATAAAAAAACTACCATGAACTTAAAAAAATTACAAAATGTTCGATGAATGATGTTAATGTTAAAATGACATTAAAATGCTTTCGCACTAAAAACATGTATATAGTTAAAAATTGACTTCCACATTTAGTACAAATTTTGATAAATAGTATCAATTAATCATAACATAAAATATTTGTGATAACAGATATAGTCTACCTTATCCGTTGAGCTGCAAAGGAGATAACCCTATCCATTATGTCCACAAGGTGTACCATCTCATGTTATAATACCAATGTGACACATTGATACTAGTTATTATTATAATATTATGTGATACTAGATATGAACATACCATCATATTATAAACGACAATCCCTTGAATACACAAATTCCCTACAACTTCAATATGGAACACTAAATGTGCCATATTTATAAAAAAAACATAAAATTTCAACCAAAAGAGTCTCCTAAGTATGGGTCAAGTAAAACTTTTGGAAGGACAGTGGAAATACTGTAATCAAGTTAACAACAATTAAAAGGTACTCAAGAGAACCAAAAGGTTAAAAAGTACAATGAAAAAACCACTTTGTCATCAAATACAGAGGTACGGGGAATAATCTGCACCCCTAGCTTTATATTGTAACATCATTGTCATACATAAATAATGGTGGGGACTATAGCTACGTAACATACCACTTTAATTTATGTACATTATCTAGGTCAATATCTTTCTTCATAGAGCCAATAATTTTAGAATCGTACTTCAAATGTAAGTGCACTGCACAAAAGTCAAAAGATAAAAGATAAAATGACTTGAGTGAGTACTGTAGTTGTAACTTTGAGGGTTACTCCTATGGAATATTGCTTTCTTATAAATTTAAAAAGTTAATTTATTATTTAATTTAAGAAAAGTTTTGGTATTGTTAATTAAGTATAGATTTAAAAAGTTAATTATTATTATTATTTAATTTTAAGTAAAATTTTGGTATTGTTAATAAGATATAATTTAAGTAATTGAAAAGAAAATTTGTTATTTTTTTAAATTAAGTTTAAATTTTATTTTATAATATATTTATTTTTAATAAATAAATTATGAATAGAGTTTTTTTAAATTGATTTGAATAATCTGCTGCTTCAAGAAAGGAAAGAGAGGAAAAAGAGAGACAAAGAGGCGAGCAAATATATTTCACTCCCATGATACATGTATATTTGTGTGTTTTTTTCAAAAGGAAAATAAATTCTTAAAGAGGATAGAAGATTATATGATTAACATGTGAGGTTAAGAATTAATAAATAATTTAAATTATTTTTGCAATTTATAAGTTTGTTTAAAGAACAAAATCAACCTAGTGGGTTTGCTCAATTGATTTGAATAGGTCGTTTTAAGGTAGAATTTGTTGTGGGTCTCGAATGGTTGGCGTTTGAGTCTAGCCGATTCTTGCTAGCTCACCATGTGGTTGGTGGTTTTTTTTCACACATGAATAATGCTATACTTGATATTTCTTAAGAAATCAAAGTATACAGGGATATTTCACGGATGTCCACTTACAGGACTGTGGCCAAAAACATAAAACCAATTGTCGTAGGTCGAAACAAGATGAAACAATTCCCAAAATCTAAGAGCAATTACAAAGCTAGAAAGACTAAAATGTTACCAAAGTATGCTGTCCCATCTCAACTAGATGCTACAAGGATTAAGACCAAGCATAAAACAACAATATATGTTTAAGACCAAAAATCATGATAAAAAAGGGCACGGATCCCTGGTGAATCTGAGAAGCATCCCTTCATTCCTCAAAAAACAATGCTCCCGCTGCTAAATGCAAACCTTTTTTGGAAAGAAGATCTGCTTCAATGCTGAATTCCTAGAAAACATGGCGAAAGTCTAAACTCTGAAGGTAGACTAGAGACTCCTAATTCTGCTCTACCACCCTTCAAGCTGGACAACCTGGAGAGAAGCTTTGTGGATTGCCCAATACATAACAACTATTGAGTCCCCCACCACCATTAAACGTTGAATGTTCTAGAGTTGAGCGAAAAGAAGGAGCCCACACAAAGCAAGTAATTCACTCCTCGTATTTGAACTCCTACCGCAACCCATCCAAACTCTGAAAAAATGTGAAGTAGAAAATTTCATAAAGATACCAGCACCAGAAACCGAGCCACCCATCTGCAAGGCACCATAAAAAAACCAATAGGGACAGAGCCATCAACTATGGGAGGCATGTTTATCCTACGATGCGTAACAACACAAATCTTCTTAAAGTCTTTAATTAAGGCAATTGCTTGACATGAAACCTTCACATAATAATTTAATGGTCGGTCTTCAAATAAAACAAGGTTCCGATGCTTCCATATCAACCAAGTGATAAAAACCAGAAATTATGTCCCAAAGTTATCTTGAGAGATCCAAGAGTGTGAGAAAATCCTCAAAATGACCAACTGACCATCTCTTGGTTTGATTTGTAAAAGCAAGAATTTATTTCCAGACAGAACGGGTAAAGTCACAGGAGACAAAGAGGTGATCGATGCTTTCAAAAGCTTTCATGCACAAAACATACATACCGGGACCCATAAAACTGTGCTTTATTAACATATCCTAGGTTAATATCTTCCTTTCTAGCACAAGCCCAAAAAAACATTTGATTTTGAGGGGACAGTCCCACTTCTAGTTCCTTGAATGCCACCACTTTGTATTTGCATCCCATTTAGTTATAGCAAGAGCATCGTAAGCAATATTTGTTGTGACATGCCCATTAACCTCTTTCCATGACCAAAGGAGAGAATCTTCATAAAGGTTGAGATGAAAACATGCTTGTTGAAGACAAAAAATAAATTGATCCCATTCTGAGACCAAACCTGTCGATAAGTTCAAATCCTCCGTTGATTTCCAACGATGTTCCCTCCGTGCATCTGCCACAAAATCCACCACCTGAGCAAGAACAAAAATGTATTTTGATCGCAACTCAGTTATAATATTGGAAGAGAAGAAAGATAACTCGAAGCCGCCAATGATGGGATCTGATCCCACCTTAATCCAAGCCATTTCTAGTCTTCCAAGCCAACTAGCTTAACACCAACTCAACCAACATCCCAATCCCATTCCATATATTAGAGCCAACAATGTTTTATTTAAGTCCAAGTCTCATCCATTCCACCACTGATGTGTAGGGCATATATTTGGCCTTCATGATGTGACTCCAAAGACCATTAGAGAACAGACAATGCCAAAGGCTTTTCACCACCAAAAATTTCCCAAAGTCGAAGATATTCTTAATCCCCCAACCTATCAGACCTTTCGAAAGCGCGATCAACTCCCACATTATTAGATGCATTTTCTTAGAACCTTGAGCTCTAGACCATAGACAATCAAAACATCTTGCCGAATCTTCCCCAAGATGGATATTGGGTCAATGTTTGCCAAAGATAACCAGTCAATTGAGATGTTTTCAAGGACAGATTTAATCAGAATTAATATACCACCAATTGAAAGCCAACGATAACACCAATTCTAGATCATGTTTTCCACTTTTTTTAACATCCACAACTAGTCTTCCAACTAATACCAATCTTGATTTATAAAATATCCTAAGTATTTGAGACCTGAATCCAAAGGCCCAACTTTAACGAGAAGCACCTGTTGAAGCTGAATTGCAAAGAAATCTCTAGTACTCGAAGTATAAAATCCCAATTTATCATCACTAATGCACATACATGTAGCTTCACCAAAAGTGTCCAAACACTCCTTGAAGCTCTGTCATTCTTCAATGGTACCTTTCCCAAATAAAAAAAAAAATAATCCATAAATAAAATATGTGTGATCCTTATCACATATGATAACTTAACACCAGCGATACTTCCTTCCAAATAAGCCTTATGGATAAGCAAGCTTAAGCCTTTAATAACAAGTAAGAAAAGTAGAAGTGACATCGGGCACCCTTGATGTAAACTGTAGGAACATCTATAGAAATCAGTTGGAACACAGTTTACTAGAACTGCAAACTTAGCCGAGGAGATACAACCTATAATCCAATTCACAACTTCAATGCTTAAGCCGATCTACAAAAGGACCAACTGCAAGAAACTCTAGCTGACCCGATCATAAGCTTTGACAAGGTTAACATTTAAGACCGTAGCTTTCAACTTCCTTGTCTTTATCGAATGTAGACATTCCTAATCCACGCCCACTGCATCAAGAATCTGTTGATCATTGAGAAAACCAAATTGTTCCTTGGAAATAAATATGGATAGGAACGGCTTCAGTTTTCAATTACCTTCGATATGACATTGTATATAAAGCTTCATAGCGAGATGGGGCGGAAATCATTAATGGTAGTTGATTTGGAACACTTTGGAATAAAGGAAATGAAAGTGGCATTAATAGCACCACTCAGCGTTCCAGAAAGTATTGACCCCTCAACAGTTGCTAACAACTCTAGGCCAATTAATTCAAAGTATCTAAGAAAATATTCCACAGTCTAGTCGTCTAAAACCTGTACTTTTGGATTTGGCCATATAGGATAAAACCCCTCTAATCTACGACAAAGAAACTGGATCAGCTAGAGCTGCCCCTTCTTTGGGAGAAAAGAACCGCGGGAAACAATGAACCACTTCCAATTGCTTAGCTATATTGTTTTCCCCCATATCAAAAAAGATGTTCTCAAAATGCGAAGAAGCCCCAAAAGCCGAATCATCTTAAGTGTGTAACATTCTCCGTCCCGGGTCATTGAGCTCCCAAATAGAGTTGACGATCCATGTATGATCAACATAATGATGAAAAAAGAAGTATTTTGATCCAACTGAGAAATCCAGATAGCATGACATTTCAAGCGCAATGCCTCTTCCTCCAATATTAGACTCTTCATTTTTTGTTCCTCCATTTCTAACACCTCAACTTCCTATTGGTCCGACAGTAATTGAAAATTGTAAGAGGCATAGACCTCCTCAATCCAGTGACAGAGATCCAATACTTCATCCCTTAGAGCCCATTTCTTCCTTTTCTCCTAGGATATGACAACAAATTCAACCTCTTTCAACTTAGTGACCAGCATCTCCATACTAGATAGCCCGACTACCAGATCGCAAGTATCTCAGCTATCCAAAATTAACTTTTCGAAATCCTCCTCAGCCAACCATGAATGGTTGAACTTAAAAGAGAACTTTGTCCTTGCTCTTCATGTATCCATCTGTAAAACCACTAGCGCATGGTCAGAAATAGAAGTGTGAACAATCCACGACTAGAACATCCCCACATGCCCAATCAAATCAGAAGCTACAAGAAACCTGTGGAGGCACTTTGTGATCTCTCCCACCCCCGATCTACCATTACTCTAGGTAGGGGCCAAAGGAGAGGGAAAAAAATCAACAATGATAGAATCCAAGATCAATTCCTTGAAAAAAAAAACATTGGATCAACACGGACCCGTGTGCCCTTAACTTCAAAAGCCGAAGTAGTGAAATTTAGATCACCAACAAGGATAAGACTAGTATCTCTTAACAACTCTGAGGCCGCTATATTGTCCCATAAAGCTTGTTTGTATACGGGCCATAACAATTCGAAATTTTGAGGCTAATAAAGATCACGAAATTCCCCCTCAAGGAGAGTACCTCCACAAGTCAGTTAAGGAGAAAACATTGTTGTCCAGGGATCCCACGCAAACAGTAACCCGCACAACTGACCATTTGTATCAACCAAACACATTTCCCAACCTTCCATCACCTTTGCACATAGTTCTTTGGCTTTGCACCACACATCATAGTTTCTTAAAGGAGAACCAAATTTGGTTGATAGAATCCATGAGACTTCGAAGGGATAGCTACTTGGGATGCACTCCCAATCCCCTAATGTTGAGGGAAAAAATGATGATTTGGGTAACCAGGCCAGGGCCTTCTGTGCTCTAAGTGCCCAAAAAACCTCCATTAATGCTGCCTATTGGGAAATCAAGGATGAAGAACCTCCCACTGGATTCTTTCCCTTGGCGTCTGGAGGTACTATCTTGAGTTTAGCAAGACCTCCCCAGACGGAACTCTTCTGTAACTGCTTCCCCTTGTGTCCAATAGATCCAACCCCATCTTAGACAGAGTCCGAATTTAAATCCACTGGAACAACCTTTTCTAGACTCTCCTCGGATGCGAGTTTTAGAACAACACCATAAAAGACTTGAAGTGGGGATTTTCACAACACTTCCTTATAGCTCGGTCTAATGGCCACCTAAGCATCCAAAAAACTACCTTCCCTAATATCATACCTTGAAATACATGGAAGGTGTGAACCTAGGGCTGGGAAACCTTCCTCGAACTCAGATGAAACCCTTGAGTTCCAAAAAAAGACCACCTCAGAAGACCCACTCAAGGAGTCCCAAGAACTAGTTTAATCATATTTTCCAGTAGCGGGACAGAGAACCTCCACCTCTTTCAAGAAAGGAGGATATATAAAGGAACTCTCCAAAGGAGAACCCTGTGCTTCCACAACCTCCTTCCCAACAATGACAATGTCATCCAGAATAGGTAAAGAGTCCTCAGCAACCTGAGAATGACCAATCAACTGAAAACCAGAGTCCGAAGGAGCAACAGGTAATTTACTAGATGAGGTCAAAGAGAGTCTCATTGAAGGAGGAGGTGTATCAATATGACCCAACTCCGGAGAACCAGGAGGATAGAACCCCACATTCTCACAATGACGAACTCCCTAACTAGAGAAGTCTGTCGACTGATGTTGATTCAAGGGGCATGTAGCAAGTAAGTGTCCCACATTCCTACAACCGTAACACCAAAAGGGAAGCTTCTAATAGTCCAAGGATTGAACTATAAACGCCATTAAATCTCAAGAGACTCCAAGAGCCCCTAACTGATATCCATTTCCACCAGAACCTTCCTAATGCACTTACCCAGACTAGTGAACAAGTTCTCATCGACAAATAGAAAGCGCTCGAGAACATTTCCCATCGCTTCAAAAGTAGGTCTATTCCAAAACTACAGAGGAAACCCAGGTAAGAAGACCCAAACATGCTTGAGAAAAAACTACTCTAAAACGGGATCAAAGTTAACGTGGCATCTCTTTAACATAAGGTTGCATTGGCCTACCAACCAAACACCTCCCAATATCTGCGAGGCCTCGCCATAGGTGTGGAAATGAAAAGAGTACCATCATTTAATAAGCATAGTTGCCTCAAGTATACAATAAGCACCGATAATCAATGCTCTGTCATCCATTCAATAATAAAGTTCCTCGGCATGGCCCAGTATCCAACACTACAACGAAAATATCCTGTAGCGGAGGTCATAGCGTATGTTTCTCCCAAAAGAGCCCAAATATATATTTCTAGCGGAGGTCACTAGTGGAGGCAAGCGACCGAAGCTTTTAGCGGAATATTTAATCTTGGTGTGTTCACAACACAACTGCACCGGTATGTTTCCTAGTATGTCACATCGCGACCAAAAAACATTATTATCAAAACAAAATAATTTCCAAATAAACATAGCAGTGCGTTCCGTCACAATACACCGCAATGATGCGTTTAGTAGAAACCACCACACTGCATATGCTTTTATTAAAAAATTAAAATATTTAGGTAAAAAACTAAACTTGGTGCGTTCATTAACAATAACCACCCTAGTGCGTCGTAGCAAACCTAACGCACTGGCCATTATTTTTTGAAACATAATAATCTATTTTATTTTTAAAAATATCTCAAAAGTATATAAACGGTGCATTCGTTGTTAAATGGCCTGGTGCATTCCGAAGGCCATAACGCACCGGCATTCCATTTATTGAAAATAAAAAATATATAATTTTATGATCGACCAAATTTTTTAAAACTATTCCAGTGCGCTAAAGGACTATAGATGCACCGGTGCGAGCACATAAACCAAAAGCACTGGAAACCATTTTGTTGAAAATAAAAAATATTTTGTTATTTTATTTTAACATCGCCTCATTCCAGTGCTCGCGAATATGGACGCATCGTTCTGCCCTACTGTCGAGCACACTGGTGCAGGGTAACTAAAAAAAACTGTATGGAAAAACTTATTTTTACCCTCTTTAGCGCATCTGATCCTCTCTGCACCGGTGTTGCACTTCACCCACTTGGACGCCCTAACATCCATGGTCCACGTGGACATGTCCTTCTCTCATATTAGCTGTTGTTGTTCATTTGAATTTTGTCAAACAGTGTGGAAAAATTCAAATTTCCCATACATTGCCAATATGCCTTCTCGACAGACTGTTCAACAGGTAAAATGTTTCTTAGTTAGTGATTTAATTTTTTAGCAGTTTATTTTTTAAAATTCACCTTGAAATTGTCCTATTTTCAAAAACAATTAAAAAAAATTTCATAGTGCGTTCTAGTCATTCAAATCACACCTCCAAACGGTGCACCCTATAAAAATTTACAGGGTGCAGTGACCACAATGCGAGCCAAAGGAATCGAACGCACCGCTCGACATGAACAAATATTTTAAAACCCCTAAATGATTACCTGTGCGGTACACATTTACAAGAACCGGCATTCTGGTGCCCTTAAGTGTAATACACACACCGATAACACCATACAATTAAAAAAAATAAAATCATGTAAACGGTGCGCTTATTTCACATTTGAGCACCGGATTTCGGTTCAAAGATGTGGAGTAAGCGCACCATTGATACACCTCATAAAACATTAAAATTTCATAAACATCAGTGCGGTTAGTACACTAAAGGGCACTGGAACGCCATTGCTTGTTAATGTCTAATGCACCGGTATTCTTACAATTAAAAAAATTATAATAATTTATACGATGCCCTTATGTCACGTCAGTGCACCGTTTTTTAGTGCAATGATGTTTATTAAGTGCATCGTTGTCATGTTTTCATAAAAATAAAAAAAAATTGTATATTAAAATTAATAATAATTTATACGGTGCGCTCATGTCACGTCAATGCACCGGTTTCGGTGCAATTACATGACATAGGTGCACCATTGACACATTTTCATAAACCCGTAAATCCACAACTAACTTTGCTCCAATGTCACATCAAAGCATCGTCGTACGGTGTGCTGACGTGCCATAGGCGCACCATGAATAGATTTGAATTAATTTTATTTTTTTAAAGGCTGTGCATTTGAATACCGGTGCGCTAATAAGATTTAGGCACAACGTCAAAATCAATTTTAAATTTGTTAAAATATAACAAGCAGTGCGGTAGACATATTTTAGCGCACCGTGGTTTGGGGTCGTTTTGATATAAGCGCACCGTGGTTTGGGGTCGTTTTGATATAAGCGCACCGCACTCGGTGCTTTTATAATATTTTTGGCACACCAGTTGTCTTTTTTTTGGAAAAAAATTAATATTTTATTTTAGTAGATATAATCTTGATATAATTCTTTTATATTTATGCTTATGAGACTTATTTATATTATATGTGAAACAAAGACGCGATCATTGCGAGGCTAGGAAACAGGGTGAGGCAGAGGTAGATCAGTATAACTTCCACAAAGAGTGGGAGGCCAGGGAGAGGGAGAGAGATTTATACCCTCGTACCATTACTCCTAAAACCAGACACCTCTTGAGAGTTGTCGGACTCCTCAAGTTCTATGAGGAGGCGACATCACTCAAGGGGAACAGTACATTCCTAACCCAGTTGATTACACACTGGGTTCATGATAGGCAAGCCTTTTGAGTTGGCCTCGATGAGTGGTTACAACCCATTGAGGAGGACATATATTTTATCATTGGGCTCTCTAGGAGAGGTGAGGACCCTCCTTAGTTCCCTAAGGTTCCAGCTGGATCTATAGCAGCGACTCAACTAGTATATGTTCATAGATATGTTGATCACAACATCCTTGAACCTTTTGAGTTTCAGGTCAGCGGTGGGTAGCTTTCCATTGCCGATTTTGGTAGAGAGGATGTGAGGTACCTCTCTTTGTTGGTGACGACCATCGCGCATTACACCTGGGTGGGAAGCGCATTAGCTGCCCTTTATTGTATTATGTTGATTCTTTAGTACAGGAACCTAGATGCATTAGGTGATCTGCTATTTTTTTACGACAGTTTTGTAATGCTCTCAGTAGATGTCGTGCATCTATTGGCAGGAAGGGGAACTTCCCCTTCGGTTCAGAGTTGTTTTGTCTATTTTTTGAGAGATTTTCGACGACTAGGCTATCTTTTTTCCAATGCCCTCCTAGGTTAATGGCAGGCGTGCATATGCGCATGTGGGGGAAGATGATTCCCAAGAGGGGGAAGACAGACTTTCCTACGAGGATTAATATAGATTTGTTTGACATGCTAGGAAGCGATGACCAGCCTCGGTTAGATATGGTTTCATATCCATATGCGGGGTTGGATTGGAGAGGGTGTACCAACATCTTATTCACTCGGGACGAGCCATTTGATGAGAGAGGTAAATTTATCATTATGTTTAATTTAATCTATTTTCATTTTATTCTCTTTATACTTAATGCAAATTAAATATGTTTTAAATTGTTATATTAAATTCATGTTTCATGAAATTGTCTAATTATTATTGTGTACTATATATTTTATAGATATTGGCACATTTGAGGGAAATGTGGGGCCTCCTCTGCTGTAGGATGAGGATGATGACATAGAGATGCATGATCATTCGGAGATGCCTCGGCTAGCCAGACCTAGGCTTCGACGGAGGCCAGAGCAGAGGTTCCGACATGACATTGTAGATAGGTTGTGCATATTATTAGCATATCAAGGGGTTCGGCCTGTTCCTGCCAGGGAGATTCAAAGGTAGGAGCGGTACCTTGAGCTATGGAGGATGATTCCTCTTTATATGAGGAGCTTGATGCAACACATTGTTGGTTCTTGCATTCTTTTAGACTCCATCCCTCATGGTAGTTCATCTTCAGATTAGAGCATAGATCCTCGGCCTCCTAGTCCACCTCTTTCTCTGTCAGCTGCTTCGACTAGTGGGGCAACCTCCACATCCACTACACCTCCTCCACCATGTCCTGCACCTCCATCACCTCCTTCATCATCTCCTCCACCTCCCCCTCCTTCGACAAATCCAACATCTGATTCGTTATATCTATCCAACCGACCAACCTATATTGATCCATCATCTCCCCATGATCCTCATCCACTAGTCCCCTCAAATTTGGAGATGATGCTCAGATCAAGTGGGATGATCCATATTCCTAGAGATGTATTTCCTACTTATCTACATGATAGTTTATTTCCTATCAAAGGTACTAATCATGCCTCTAGCTCTACCGCTGGAGGTGTTGATACATTTGGTGGGTCGAATAGTGATGATGATATGGTTCTGGGGGTGGACTAGACATGTATATTTGACATTTATCATTAGTTTCATGCTATTGTTTATATATATATATATATATATATATATATAGATAGATAGATAGATATAGATATATATATACGTCATTTTCCATTTTGCAGATGTTGATGTTTATTTATATGTTGATGGTCATGATGTGTATGTTAGGTCAGGTTTAATGATGTTCATTAGATGTTTGTGTTTTCCATTTTGCATATGTTGATGGTAATGTACTTGTGTATGTTAGGTCAAGTTCGATGATGTTCATTATGTTAGAAACATGAACTTGTGTTTTGTTACATGTTATTGTTATATCATATGTGTGTTAGATGATGTTTAAATCTGTAAGATGTATACGTTAGATGAATATGCAATAACGTAATGTTTATGATATTATGTTCATGCTTATTTTTATTAGTTTTATTTTAATGATGGTATGATAGTGCTTATTTTTATGTATGTTAGATGGTGACAATGATATTAATGATGATATGGTTATGTTTACATAATATAATTGAATCGAAAGTATCATTGAATTAAATATTTTTATGAATTTTGTATTGATAATGGATGAAGTTGTGACAACTAGCTATATGATTTATGTTGGTTGTATAATTTGTCATAGTATCATGTTTATGAACATCACACAAAAAAATATAAATTATATGAATATGAATATGACCTATCAATGTATCATTCAATATTTTTAATTTGTTAACAATAGCTCACTTTACAATGACAAATATCAAATATTTAATAGGAAGAAAAACAAATAGTTAATTAAAAAAATACCCCTTTCTCTCAACTAATGTAAAGCCACAACTTGCATTCTCCAAATATATTATTATTATTAATCATGAATTTGATTTGGTGATCTTCAAGCCATTTTTTATCTCGTATTGTCATTCAGAAAACATTTGCAATTATAATGCTTAGCATTATTTATGACAAAAACATCATGAAATACAAACATTCAAATATTGATATAGAAATTAGAGAGCACATTAAATTTTGTTGTTATAAATGTCATTTTCTATCAAGGCCATACATTAAGTCATTGTAGATCTCAAGTACAGTAGTAAAAAAATTGTTGGATTTACAATCTCCACCAAGGTTACAAACGTGTCATTTTCTATGTTGGAGTTAATATTATAAATACAATAAAAAAATTACATTATAACAAAAATTCAATTTAATCGAATCATATAATAAAAAAGCATTACATTCTAACAAAAATGTCATAAATTAATGCAATTATAATTCTTAGCATTATTTATAACAAAAAAATCATGAAATACAAGCATTCAAATATTGATGGAGAATTCATAGAGCACTTTAAATTTTGTTGTACATTTCATTGTTATCAAGGCCATAAATTAAGTCATTGTAGAGCTCAACACTAGTAAAAGAATTGTTGGTTTTTAATTCTCCATCGAGGATGCAAACGTGTCATTTTCTATGTTGGAGTTAACATTGAAAATACAAATCAAAAAATCGAAAAATATTGCATTATAACAAAAATTCAATTTAACCGAATCATATAATAAAAAAACATTACATTCTAACAGAAATGTCATAAATTAATGCAATTATCATTCTTAACATTATTTATAACAAAAACATCATGAAATACTGGCATTCAAATATTAATGGAGAAATCACAAAGCACCTTAAAGTTTGTTGTACATTCCATTGTTATCAAGGCCATAAATTAAGTCATTGTAGATCTCAATACTAGTAAAAAAATTGTTGGATTTTCATTCTCCATCTAGGTTGCAAACGTGTCACTTTCTATGTTGGAGTTAACATTATAAATACAATAATTCTAACATAAATGTCATAAATTAATGCAATTATAATTCTTAGATAACAAAAGCATCATTAAATATAAACATTCAAATATTGATGGAGAAATTAGAGAGCACCTTAAAGTTTGTTGTAAATTTCAATGTTATCAAGGCCATAAATTAAGTCATTTTAGATCTCAACACTACTAAAAAAATTGTTGAATTTTCAATCTCCATCAAGGTTACAAATGTGTCATTTTCTATGTCGGAGTTAACATTATAAATACAATAAAAATATCGAAAAACATTACATTATAACAAAAATTCAATTTAATAGAATCATATAATAAAAATAGCATTACATTTTAACATACAAGTCATAAATTAATGCAATTATAATTCTTAACCTTATATAACAAAAGCATCATAAAATACAAGCACTGGAATATCAATATAGAAATTTCAGACCACCTTCAAGTTAGGAATAATAAATGTGTTAGCCTTTGCATTCACAAAAATAAAATTGAATCATGTAAGTTGTTTTTTCATGGTATATATATATATGTATACAGAAAACAAAATATGAGTAATTTGGACAATGACCTATACTCATTCTATACAATCATAAATTACATTATAGACATAAACCATATTTCGCGTCATATAATTGGTTCTTAACCAAATGAAATTGTTTAAACACTGCATCCAGTAATCAACTTTCCATTTCCACCATCATAAAATAAAAAATAAACAATATAATTAGACAATCAAAGATAACAGTAACAAAAAGATATCTCAATTTGTAAATGACGAAATAAAACATGTACATATCACTCTATGTTTCCATCACCCTCATTATCTTCCTTGGTTGGCATGATAGCACTGTTGTTCTTAGAAACATGTTTAGATCTAAGGTCGTGTCTTAATATGAACCACCAATCTCTATCCAACACATATGGGTGAAAGAACACTTGGTTGCAGTGTTTTGGGAAAACATAAGGCTCCTTACTTTCATCCCACATCTTTCTAGAGTTGATATATATCAACCCACTATCACGATCTTCCTTTACATTATTCCAGTCGAATGTGTCCCACCACCTACACCTAAAAATAACACATTGGAAAGATGAGAAGTCCACTTGAATGATCTCTTGTATATTTCCGAAATAAACCAGCATTCCTCCTACTAAGTTTCGATCTCGGTGGCTAGCACGACTGGATTGGTCAAACTCGACTTCCACTCCATAGGCTTGTGTAACACTTCCATTATCAGCATCCTCGGTGTGAATATGAAGTCCATAAGTCCACATAGATGGGAATGAATGAACCTATAAGAAAAGCTAACAAATGATGATGTCATATGTCTATTAACCCAGCCATTAATATATTAAACATAGATGTTATAATTCAAAGTTGCATTATAAAGCTAGAAATTATGTACATAAATATTTTATTATCGAGTTGTTGCACCTGATCCCAATGTTTAGCGCATCCTCGTCTTTAGGAGGGTAACGATCGGATGCACCATATTTCTCTATGAATTGGTCTGCAACCTAACTGTTTGGATAGATCATTGGCATATTTTATTTTAAATGATCTTGAAAAGTCATGCTTCTACTTTGAAACCGCCTGAATTCTTTTATGTCAATGTCCCATTTCCTCCTCTTCTCTTCATACAATGTGGCCCATGACCGTGTTTCCTTAGCAGTGTAAATAATGAATTTATTGATTTCATCATGTTCTGAATTTGTTCTTGTATTCATGGAAACAAAACCACATTCAGTACGTATGGGATCAAATATAGATTTTGAAGTTTGTTGTGAATAGTTACTATGTGCAAAATTGAAGATCTAAATACAAGTGACTTACTCTTTATCATGTGCCTTTTTCCATTCGTTTCTAGTACCTCCCCTTCCCTTATGTCTGCATGACGTTCATCATCCCAATTCACTGCACCTAGTGTGCCTTCGATTTGCTTAATGTAGTCACTATCATAATAGAACGACTCATATACTGTGTACCCCTCTGCCATAGACCCCTCAAGTTTTTTCCCTTTTTCGAACAAATCCCTTCACTTTTTTCATGAACCTCTCTAAGAAGAACATCCAGCGACAAGAAACTACCTTGGCTAATTTAACCTCATTGACTAGGTGAATTAGAACATGAACCTGCAAGTCCATGAAACTCGACGACAGTTCCTTCTCAAACATACAAACAATCTCATTTATCTCTTCATGCCACCATGGAATGCTAGCGATGTAAATCTCCTTTGATGTGATCCACCGTACAAATGCAGATATTCTAGATAAGGCATGTCGCAGGTCATCGGGAAATTCATGGTTCACACACACACGCACGAACAACGGATAACGGCACTACAAAGTAAACACGAAAATTTAATTGCATTTTAACTTTTGTGGAAAAATATATAAATAAATAGTAATAACATTTTTTTGGCATTATATGTACCCTTAGAAGGCTGATATGGCCATGTGATTTCAAACCTGACAACTTTTAGTCTAACGTACTGAAGCAGCGTCGTAAAGTAGACCCATAAAAGAAGGTGCCTTCACACCCAATATAAATTCATTTTCCAAATTAAGATCAGCTTTCTTCAAAATCCATGGGACATGGCCTTTTTTAAATGAAAAAGAGGGGCTTGCAACTCCTTTATTTTCTTGTCTTGGCCAATGCTTCCTTTTAGTATTTGAAGAAATATGGTCTTTCTTGACTTTCATTTTGTCACTTTGTTTGGATGATATGTGATGCCACAAATAACATGAAACATTTTTTAAATATATGTGTGGGATCTAGTAAGTGGGAACTCTTAAGATGCTCCCGATATGGGAGCTCATAAAATATTGATTTCCTTTTCATCCTTGTGGGCAATTTCTCAACATAGGTGTCAAAGAATTCAGGCTCATTGATCACAGGTGGCACATTTGAATCGGTCATCTCTGAATATTCCTTCTCCTTCTCTCTGCCATATGCCCTAATCCAGTCAGTCGGTGTCATTATTTCAAGCCTTTGGGTTCTCTCTTATTTACCATTGAAAGCAAATTTTTCTCTACTATTAGAGTGGTTTCCTGGGAGGAATACCCTAGAGAAGTCGTACACTGAATTTCATAAGTCTTTGGACCACCTAGCCTTCATAGAAGGTCCACAATATTTACATCCATAGTAACCTTTTGTTACAAGACCTAGGATGTTATAGTAAAGAGAGCACGCTAGTGTTGAATATGAAGACAGTCACACCGAATTAAATATGTCAAAAATTATTGCTTTGAATATATAAATAAATAAATAAACATATTTACATAATCAAACTCCTAACCCCACATAATCATGTGTGGTGTACACACATATTCCATACAGTGAAAAAATCCTCTGTGATGGGAGGTCTTGACATATCATATACATGTATCCCTTCCCATAATTCCTTGAATCCATCGATCAATGCTTGTAGGTAAACATCCATATTCTTCACTTGTATTTTACTAGGGACTATAAGAGCCAACATAAGATGTTCATTCTTCACGAAAAACCATGGGGGGGTATTGTTATTGATCACTACTACAAGCCAAATAGTATAGATGATGTTTGGTTGGGAATATGGGTTGACTCCATCAATGGCTATGCTCAATTGGAGGCTACATACTTCATCCTTGAATCTATCGGTCCATGTATACTCTATATGCTTCATGGATATTGAATCTATTGGGATTCACATAACTCCTTCCTCTCTTCTGTTCGATGCATGCCATCCCTGCATCATAGCTAATTCTTTGCAACAAAAGAGCCTTTGAATCCTTGGGATTATAGGCATGTGACTCAATATCTTATGAGGAGGACCATGTGCTTTAGCCTTGTTATTTGATTCTTTATATCTTTAATGCCCACATTTTGGACATATCTCTTTGTCTGCATATTCGCCTCTATATAGAATACAATCATTGGAGCATGCATGATAAGATATGTACTCTACACCCAACATGTTCAAAATTTGTTTTGTCTCTGCACAGCCGCCGGGAAAGACATTATCATTCAGAAGCACCTTATATTTGATAACCTACAGTTAGTGGGAAATACAAATGTACAATGTCATTTAATGTTCATAAAATTGACCAGTTTCAATGATAATTGTGTCATAGGATTCCTCAAAATATAATGTAGTTGATAGTTAGTTACCTCAACATTACTGAGAAACATGCATCTGAAATGCCATCCTATTCTTTCAATTTGCATAGTAGCATTGTTGTCCCCAACTGTGTAGACTTTGATCGGCTAGATCCAAATAGAGGTGTGGTGGAAACCGATTTAAGGCTTTTGAATTAGGCTTCAATAATATGAGCGTCACCACCTGGTTCATTGTCCTGGAATGTATGGAACATAATTGCATCCATGGCACTCCTTTGTCGTAATAACTCATCTATACCAACTTCTACTTCATTGTCTCCATTGCCGACATGCCAAGAAATACTATTACTATAGGCATTCCTTATTTGTGAGGATGGACGTAGTGGAAATTGAATAGGTGGTTGATTCAACCATGTTTGGTATGCTTCCTCTCCAAGTTGTGCTCTTTTTTCAGCCTTCTCTTTATTTGGCATTGTATTGGGGTGTAACGGAATATGGTAGGCAGGTTATTCATCATCAAAATCCTGATTTCAAAAATATTGAACATTACATCAATGTTGTTAGTAAGCACAATGCAATTGGTTTGATCTAACATTATAGAAAAGAATTATTACAAAAGCATGGGAATCACTTCCAATAGAAAATGTTAAGCTGCAAACAATTTATAAAGCAGATGTTCGGATTGAGCGATAAATTAACATCAATTCCACATTAAATATGAAAATTTAAAATTGAGCAACACATTTTCAAATTGAATTTATAAATTAAATTAACAATTTATAAAACATAATTTCAAACTGAGTAATACATTAATATGAATCCATTGAAAATTAACAAATACAATTAATCAATGTTTTTTTGTCTTACGCCCCAAGAGAACTTCTAAAGGTAATCCCAATGCAATGTGTCTCTAATGAGCGGTTGGTGTTCTACGGAACTTGTAGTTTATTAACAACTCGTCACCAGGAGACAAATTACTTATTGCATGTACAACAACAAATTTGGACACTTTCCTTTTCATAAAGGACTCCTAGTCATTGAAGTGTTCCCCAAATGAATAATTTGAAGAAAATAAAGAGCACCTATAACTATTTATGAAACCTGCAATGTTCCCATGAGTGCGTGGATGACCATCTATATACAATAGATCCTTCCTATTAAAATTTCCATAAACATAACCATTCATGCACATACTATACATGAAAATGTTTTGCTCGTATTTAACAATATGCAAGTAATCAGACCGACAATAGATAGGACCGCAAAATGGAATAAGTGCTACTGATTGTTTGGGAGGAATGAGTACATGTGAAAGGATAAACAACCCAAGATTTGTAGCATCTATATTAGACTTGGTAATCATAAAACGATTACCACAAAAGGAGAATTTGGTTCCAACATCAAGCACGGGTAGAGAAGACGGCCAAGCGCCATATAAAGCGCGGTTGTAAGAAGTTTGATATTTACTTTGCAAATTCACTGGAAGGGAGAAATCATCGCTACCCTCCAAAAATTGGACGGACCTCGGTGTGTACTTGGACAATTTTACTCTCAACTCATGCAAATTTTTGGATCTTCTAGTAGAGATGGGTTGAGTGGCATTCATATCATCCTTTGAATTATTATAAATTTTAGATGACTGAACATAAGCATAGGGGTTCGTCAATTTAGGATGAGACGTAGTTGTTTTGGTTTCCAACTTTTTAAAAAATGAGCATAGGGAAGTGTTCATGTGTGCCTTTTCTATATCACCTATTGGATTTTTTACTGCAGTAGGGGGTATTAAACCATCGACATTGGGTAATCTATCATTGGTGTAATGGATGAGTGTGACACGCAGAGGGTTATCCTTCAACCCTTGACATTTTGAACAACCACAAACTACTGGGGTGTCATAAAAGAGTTCCAGCTCATGACAAATTATCATCGACGAACTAGGATGGTGGCTTGAAGATGGCATGTTACAATTAGCAGGGTAAAGTGGCTTCCCATTTTCATCCACGAACTGCTTGTGGTATCTTGCTCCTGATAAGACCTTCTGACATTTTGAAACTAGTGGAATGTCTTGTGCGTCCGAACTCAAACCCGAATCGTGATCCTGCAATATAGAATAAATTGATATTCATATTCACATGGATAAGTAACATAAATTCAAATAAGTAGTCAAAATATAAATAAAACCTGAACTTACCGGGAATGGAAAGGGAGAACTCGTCGAACTTTGAACAAGATGGTATGAGTTGGACTCTGAAGAATTGTCCATTTGATACTACAAACTTATCTTGTTTCATTTGAGCCAAATCAACAATCAATATACGTCTCTACAGTCCTAAGATATTTTCAAGAACTATATCACAATCTAACTTCCAATATAGTTTGGAAACCATTTTGTAAGAACAAGGTGAGTTTAAGCAACATATAAATACTATGAAATATTGTAATTGGTGTGGCTAAATATTAAAAGAACATTTGGGATGAATATATAATTTTAAATGGACACTTAAAAACAAATAATTTACAAATTAAACCGGTGCGTTCATTCATATCTAAATGCACCGATGCGTTCACATAAACAAAACGCATCGGTGCATGGCGAATAGAAACGCACCATTAAAGAACATCTGCCAAAGCCCCCACAGTGGAAAATATCCGCTACATTTGGTAGTGGATATTTCTACATGCATTTTTTACAAAATAATTCATTACAGTGAGTTTACTACACATAAGCGCACCGAGGCATCCAAACTTTACACGCACCGTCACACATGTTTTTAAATTGTTGTTAAGACGATGAGTTTTACTTATGTATGCACCAGTTCGAATTTACAACATGCGAACCAAAAAACAAAATTTTTAAAAATCGCACAAGCCCCTTTTTCCCTAAATTAAAAAAAGGGCGGCAATTTTAAGTTCGAAAAGTAAATCTAACTTTAGTGTTTAAAACCCAAAAACCTAAACATTAACTCATTGTTTTGCCGAAATTTTCAAGGGAGAGTTTTGGAAGAGAGACTTATGTGGAAGGAGTTTGGAGCAACCGAAAGGAGTTCCGAGGGTCGAAATTTGTTAGGTATGGTGGATCAAACAAATCCCTGCATAATAGAAATTTCAAGCATGTAAATATTACTGTAGATCTTATTACCTTATTTAGAGTTTAACTAGATTTAAGAAAAAAAACTTCATACTTACCTTCAATGTTGCAACTCTTATTTTTTTGCTGCTTCTTTTTGTTTTATGTGGTTGTAAAATTTTACATTAGGGTTTAAATCCCTCTATTGTTATATAGAATTACGATTTCACCTTTTAGAGATTTTGGATTTAATGAGCTTGTGATTATATATAAAAAGCGTAGGGTGATATGGGGCCACTTTCTTGGTCGAATATGTAACCATGTCGGCCTTGATAAGTTTTTTTTTCTATTTTTTTATTAAAAAAGGCATGCATAAAAATCGATGCGTTTGTATTACATGAACGCACCAGTGCATCCATCAACATAACACATCGGATATGACCCGTGCCGTGTCATTTTTTCTTATTTTATAAAAACGCGAAAATCATTTTTCGTGTCCCGGATCTCTATTCCCGGTGTGTCGCATTTACTATAACACATCGAATATGATCTGTGTCACGTCATTTTGTCTTATTTTACAAAAATGAAAAAGTCTATTTTTCGTATCTTGGTTCTCTATTCTCGGTGTGTCCTATTTAATTTAATGCACCGGGGCGTTTTGGTTACCGACGCACCAGGGCGTTTCATGTATTCAAGCGTACCAATATCGGATTTATTATTTTTTAATATATATATATATATTGTCATATTTTGAAGGTCTGTAATTTGTTTGTATAATATATTGATAGCTTTTGTATTTAATGGTACAGGTTGTTTATTGATAGAAAATGCATGCTATGAGTTCAATGAACAACAACTTTAATCAACATGATGGGAGCACATCCAGAACTACGAAGAAGGAAAGTGATTTTAATTAATTTATGTATTTAAATTAATTTGTTTGAATTATTTTTAAATTTAACTAATTTGTATTGATTAATGTGTGACATGCAAACCCAAAAAATGAGAAAGCTCGACAAGATTCTTATCAAACTAATTCCATAAGAGCATAAAACGTTGATGGAAAAGTTGCAGAGAGATGAATAAAGTGAATAAAAAATAAGTCAATATGAATTATTTATTGAAATTTGAGTAATAATCTACATAAGAATATTCACTAATATGTTTCAAATAATGCAATTCACATATGTTGAATGTTATGCAGGTATTGACAGCAACAGAAGCCAATGTCAGCATAAGAAAAAAAAAATTATGGAAGATGCAAATGATGATCAGTTGGTCCTTAGCTCATCTAGAGTGGTGTTGGAAGTTAATAGAAGGGGCAAAGAATTTTATAATACTATGAGGGATTTAGTGGAAAGAACGTACAAACGTACTTCTCACTTACAATACAGAAACTAATCGAATGATTCGAAGAATCATGCCATATGTAAACTACAAGGGGAGTTCCCATATCAATGGTCAATGAGACCTGTTAGGCTCGCAATAGAAAAAACATACAACAACAACAAAAGAATCATTCAAAATGTAATATTCCTAAATGTGTTTATGTAGAATATGTATCTATAACTATTACAAAGCATCATTCATTCAATAATTTTAATTTTGTCATATTTATTTTTCATATCAACAGAAAAATAGTTTAATGTCATTTTAGATTTTTCAGGAAGATTATGAAAATCCCAAAGGATGAACAAGGTGATATGCGAAATTTTCCAGTAGGGATGTCCAAGAAAGTGTACAAGTATATGGTCAAGGAAATGGACATAATTGCATCGCAGGAAGATCCATCTCAACAGCAACGTGCTTCAAATGTATGAAATCATTGGTTTTTAGGTTTATGTTATATATATATCAATAATTACTTCAACATTAAATATTATTTTTCAATTGTTTTGTTGCAAAAAAGAAAAGAAAATGGAACCCATTCAGCACACAAGATAAGAGGACAAGGAAAAAAGGGGTTGATAGAAAAGTTTGTGAGTATTTTTTATTTTGTTGTAAGAAATAAATATTTGCGTGGTTGTGATTGGTATATTTAAATTTTTTTAATTTGTTTTCACTGGAAATCCTTGCATGTCTTCAAACATGTGTTTACATGCAAAAAGGAGCCATCAAAAGAATTGATTGGCATTGGGTTAAGCAAGGGTTGTGAGTATATGTTGGCATATCATTAATTGTGGATTTTGTAAGTCTCTATGTTGTTTTACTTCTCTCATTTTATAATTAATAAAACAACAAAAATATTTTATATTAAATATATGATTTGTGACGGGGCATAACACTTGCAGGAAACAAAGTATGGAGTGGAGACAACAAAAGACTTGTTGATATAAGGCATGAGATTTGGTTTTGAGAGAATGTGTATCATTCATGAGTCAATTATTTATATGGTATGTCTCTTTTCAATTTACGTTAATGTATATTATCCATTTTTTTTCATTATTCCCGTTGGTAATGTAGATAAACTCAGTATACTTTATTTTTATGTTTGCAGATGGAAGTTGAAGAAGAGAAAAAAAATCGAGCCAATCAACAAAACATTCGGCCAAATAACCCAATTGATGCAAGTGGCTCGAGCACCGATAACAATTACAATGAAGAATGATGCTCTGTATTTAATTTTGATGTTAATGCAAGCCGTTGTAGCTTGTTGTATATTTTGAAATGATTGTTTGTGAAAATAATACTTTTGTATAATAATGTACTAGATATAGTGTCTGAATTCAAAGACAAGTTACCAATAAGTGTAACAATAATTACATGCATGTTGACATTTTGATTATTGTTGTCTCTACGTTGTCGCATTTTGTATGGAAAAGGCACTCTTATTGATATATAATAAAATTAAAATAATTATTCCATTGCATTCTTCAATATTATTGTCAAATGTTACATGTGAAATGGTACATTGGTAAAAAAATTTCCAAGAAAAAAATGCGTATTTTCATTCAAGATGGAGCAAAAATACATTCTTCAGTGTCATACAACAGTTGTAAATGGTACATTGGTAATTAAATTTATGGATTATTAAATATTACAATAGATTCTTGCATCTATGATATAATAAATTAATCAAAACAAACAATTTCAATAATTAAAATTGAAATGAATTATACTATAAACAAATATTTCAATTTCAAATAAATAATGGAATTTAAAAATAAAAAATATAATATATATATATATATATATATATATATATATATATCAATGAAATATTAGTAGCCATTATTCAAGTCATATTCGGTGCGTTTACTAATATATGCCGCACCGGGGCTCCTATACTAGCATTGTGCACTGGTGAGTATAAACAAAAATTACGCACCGGTGCGTGTATAACATCGAGCACCAGTGCGTTTTATTTTATGAATCGCACCGGTGCTTATAGATTGCTTAGGCGCACCGTGAACAATCAAATCTTATGCTCACCGGTTTTTAGTTTTTAAGCCTGATGGTGCATTTGATGTGTTAAAATGCACTGGGTCATGTTGATAGTTTGTAAGCACCAGTGCGTTCGAGTATTAAATGCACCAGTGCATTTGTGTATGAAATGCAATGGTGCGACCTGATAAATGTATGGAACCGTTAAATTTAAAAATAAGAAAAAAATGTACAGTTCGTATGATGTAAAATATCACACCAGTGCATTTATGTTGTAAAGACGCACCGATGCATATATCCTATACGTAAGAACTAGTGCAGCGTTGAAATTTGATTATTGTTGGTGCTTGTTATGGTTGAGTGCACTGGTGCATCTTTTCTAATCATACAACACAGGTGCGCCCTAGTAAGAAACACACTAGTGCATGTAAATTCAATTATGAGCACAGATAAACAAACATCCGCTATAACCTCTGAACACCGAGTATTTTTTAGTTATAAAATGTATATGTTATGACCTCCGTAAAAACATCTGCTACCATTGGCGGAGGTCATAGCAGAGGATTTTTTGACATTTTTTTCCAATCTTGTAACACTAAAAACATCCACTATGACCTTTGCTACAGGGCCCTTACCTTGTAGTGAAAATATGCCCACTGGAGTTTTTTCAAAGTGCTCAGAGATCTCTTCTAGCCCCATTTCATGACCAAAGGTGACTTGATTATGGGTAGCACGAATCTTCAGATCCTTCTGTGAGAGTTTCACCCTATAGAGAGATCCTCGACGAATCTTAGAAGTCAAGTTTCCTGTTGCACCATAAAGAAACTCAGGAACAACTCTATCCACTCTACTAGGTGAGATACCTACCCCCCCCAAAAAAAAAAACATCCCAAACTAGCTCTGACTACCTTTCCAGGAAGGCCTCCAATGTTCCCAGAGCTTCCCTGACCCAAATCCAACAAAAATGGTTACTCTCCTCTAAAGTAGGTTCCAGAAGTTGAAGAGTCTCGAGAAAGGTTAAGAAACTCTTGACAAGGCAAGTTGTTGAACACGGAACCTTCACCATTTAACAACTCTTAATGTCGGGGTGTTGGTTGATGAGACTACTCACCAATCCCAAGGTCTTGTCCCTCAACCCCAAGGGTGGATCCCACAACCAAATTGTCACAATTATCAATTAAGGCATTACAAAAACTGGACCTGGGACTGTCCATTGTCCTAGATTTGTGGAAATGCTCCAAATCGTTCCTATATGCAATGTCATCCTTGAAAATCCCGCTACTTTCCCAGAGATATTCATTAGGACAACTAATAGTTAGTTCCACATCACTTAAGGAGCCTGATGGGTGAGGGGACATACCACTAACAACCTTCAAAATGAAACAATTTTCATCGTTGAACTTTCAAACCTGAACCACCATCATCAAGACACTGCTGAAGACTTCAAACCCTAGCCACACAAACTTAGATTAAGATGCCCTCAATCTAAATATTTTAAGGAAAAGTGGGGATCCTAAGAATTTTTCCTGGAAAAGAAAAGGTTTAAAGAACAAAATGAATTTTCTCAAAATTGGTACCAATGCTTATGATCTCCATCATGAAACTTCATCATTGGGAAAACCTAAAAACACCTTAGATTAAACGAATTTGTACAATTTATGATAAAAAGTAGGTCAAGTATGAGCATCTTTTCCTTTCATTGTATATCCCACCCTTAATAATATAATACATAACTTATTTTTTGATTCTATAGATTAATTATTATTCACATTTTGACTTACAAAAATCATAATAATCTTGAGACTTTGATTCCCACCATCAATCAACATCATAATTACTAATATATGTTATTGGTCGTATGAGACAATCAACATCATAATTACTATCTTGCGTGTTCTTATACTATGTATAAAATACAAATAATCCTAAATCAAACATGGATATGACGTTGACCTTAAAACTGTAAGCGTCATGATTTGATTAGAGGTGATTTTTTCCAAAATTTCAAGAATGGATTGTTCATGCAATCGGTCATGCAAAAGAAGAAGGTCAAGATATAACAATGGAGGAAATTGAGCTTTCACATTCTCCACATTTGTGTGCTTCTCATTTTAGTGGAAAGTGGGCCTATGGTAGTCATTTAAGAGTGAGAAGAAAAGGACAAAGTACAGGCAAATTGTGATTGTGTTGTTAGTGTTGAATTTCATCATGAAACTAAGAAAAAAATTATTTTGGATTCATCCAATAAATTATTCAAGTTGATTATGGTGAAAATAGTCCTATATTATTAAAATGTAAGTGGATCAAATCATCTATGATACAACTTGATGAGTATCGATTTGTACATGCAAATACACGACAATTTTTATCAGAGACTGATCAGTCATATGTTTCCCCTCTTCAAATTAACCAATCATTTATAATTTATGATGCAACAAGCCTATGACGGTTGTATGTCATTCAAATAGTGTCTCGTTCAAAATGAAAAATTCATGTAAGTTGTCGATATAATGCCTGATGGGAAATATTATAATTTACAAGAAATATTGCTAAAAGTGGTTGAAGATGATGATAGAGTGTTTAAAGAAGAGACTTTGATTCCCAACGAAGAGATTGGGAGAGAGAATGTATTGCATGTCACAGATGAGGATGAAGAAGAAAATCAAGCAGATGCATACACAAGTGATTGTGATTCTGATCCCGATGGCAATGTAGATGATTATGATGATGATTTGTTATCGTAACTTGTTAGCTTGTCACCTAAACTTTGGTGGTCATTAAACTAGTTACTTCTTCTTTTCTAGCTAAACTATCCACCCTCCTAAATAGTGATAGTTTTAAATTTTAAGTTTTAACCTATTAAGAGTCCAAATATGCCTTCAAGTTCACTATTACAGTGATATTATTTGAATGAATGTTATTTTTGAACATGGTTGTTCAGTGTTTACTGCATCTATGATTGAATCTTCCAATAATGTAAAATAATGCATGGGGATAATGTTATCCTTTAGAGACATTCAGATCACATGTGTAGCAGAAGTAATAATGTTGTTCCTTAAAGTTGCCCCCACTAGATGTAAATGTATAAACTAGAAAGTACTAATGTTGTTCCATAAAGTTGTACTGATGTGAATTTGTAGTAGAAGTACTCATGTTGTTCCATAAATTTTCCCGCGCTAGATGTTCCATAAAGTTCCCTTGTGTTATAATATATTGTTTTTAATATTCATGTCTACATAACTATTTTTATATGCCTCCCTTAATTGCAAAAGAACTGAGTTGTAAGACAAAACCTTGTAATCACCCAAAACTATTCACTCGTCATTTGACAATATTGAATGAATAGACATGCTAATACCAAGTAGAAATTCTCTATAGGACATCAAACTTGGATTTCAATATACAAATCCATAAGAAATGATAGAATCCCATCCTCTTCTTCTTCGGGGATAAATAACTTGAATGGTTTCTCATTATCCATGCAACCATCATCCTCGAGATCAAAGTTAATGTTAGATGGTTGAAGATGATCCCTCTCATATAGAATATACAAGAAAAATTCAAAGCTACTAGCCCCCCTAATTGATGTATTTTTGGAAGAAACATACTCTCGAGGCTTCAAGCAGAGGAAACTTGTCCCTGTTACCCCTCCCGCGTTAGGGTGAATTTGGATCTAAAAGGCAATTTTTCCATCTCCAAAACCTAGTGACCTAGCCTAAAGCTCAATGCTAGTCTTCCTTTGCATTTTGCATGGTGGAAAATCCCTCATTTATTTGTTGGTATATATCGTTACATCAATAAAACCATTTTATGTTGGAATCTAGGTGATTGTAGGGTGAACCCTAGACCTTTTGCTTATCATTGTTGTTAATACGTTGTGTTGTTTCCATGTTCAGAGTGTTATTTCATGCCATGTTTTAATGTAGTATTGAGACCCTAGACACTTGCATCCTAGTCGTCCTCCCTACATCACCATTGTTGCAAGCTTGAGCCTCCTCCTAGGGTATCAACCCTCATACATCACTTGTAAACCATTTGATATTCAATGATGAGGCTTATCTATTTGAAAGTTGACCTTAAACTCCTCCAAATTTGAGTTTGTCAATGTCATTTTACTACTAGTCAATCATAATAATATATTGTGTTTAAATTGGTTTTCTATGGGATTGATTGGATACTATACTAATGCATGGTTATGATCATTTATGAATTGATTACAAAGTTGATATATTACTACTTTTACTATGGATACAATACATTTGAATATTGTTGTGACCAAACCTGGAGCTCAACACTAGTCTTCCTTTTAATTTTTCATGGTTTCCAAACCCTCATTTCTATGTTGGTCTATATTGTTATAGCAGTAAAACAATCATATATTGGCTTCTAGGTGACTGTAGGGTGAACCCTAGAACTTGTGCTTATCATTGTTGTCAATACTTTGGGTCATTTCCATGTTTGGAGTGTTATTTTAGGCTTGTTTTGATGCAATATTGAGACCCTAGACACTTACAACCTAGCTGCCCTCCCTACGTCTCCACTATTGCAAGATTGAGCCTCCTCCTAGGGTATCAACCCTAGTATACATCACTTGCAAACCATTTGATCTTCAACAATGAGTATTATCTCCTTGAACACCGGCCTTAAACTCCTCCAAATATGAGTTTGTCAATGCCATGTTACTATTGGTCAATCATAATGATATATTGTGTTTAAATTTTTTTTCTATGGGATTGATTGGATACTATATTGATGCATGGTTATGATCATTTATGAATTGATTTGGGTGAAAATGTGAAGTTGAGTAACACTTCCGTGAGAATCGTGTGTGTAAGAGACATAGCGGAAGTTATTCGGCCGAATAAATTTAGTTATTCGACCGAATAAGTTATACGTTATTCGGTCGAATAACATTTAACGGTTCACCGTTAGAAATAACGGAAACCTCGATTTGTGTGCGAGGTGCAGTCAGACGGGAAAAATACATGGCGTTTATAATTTATTCGGCCGAATAATTATTGTGCATAAAATCTCGGCTGTGGCCTGTCTCTAGAATTTTTGCTGCAGGAGTTTTGTGAGACCCACTGAAGGGCCCGCTGGTGCCACCCATCCTGCCACCTCTTCGGCCACCCGGCCGTGTCTGCCTGGATGGACCCGTCCATGCCACCCTTTGTTCGCCGCTGCTGGACTCATCCTCGCCATCCTGCACTTTCTGTTGGTGGTCCGTTGCTAGACTCGTCCTCGCCACCCTCGTCGTCTCCCCCTCCTTTCGCCCCCCTTCTTCGCCATCTTGCTGCGTCTGTGCATTTTGGAGTGGACTTAGCCACGTTGTTGTGTCTGTGTGTTTTGGACTTAGCCACGTTGTTGGGTGCTACGTCTGTTCATAGGTGGACATTCGTTGGCGCAGTTGTTCATTGGTGGAGTGGTGGTCTGTTGAGTAGTCGTTGGTGGACGTTCGCATTGGAGAGCTTGTGGACTGTTCGTCATGCGGTGGATCAGGTAATTTTATTTCAGTTTTTTTTTTTTTTGTAAAATTTTATATGAATGTTGCTTCGTTTACTTGCAGGTGTCGTTTGATTTTTTGGTGTTCGGGTTCGTTCGTCTTCCTTGCTCGAGTTCGGTTTGGTGTTGGCTTTTAGCAGTAAAACATAAAAACCAGGTATGCCAAAATGATATCTTTGTTTCTGTAATTTTGGAACTGTTTTTATTAAGAAAAAAGCGAAAACGCGAAATATATGCCCCCGTGAGGAGTAAGTAAGAATGAAACAACTTTGTCCAACTGGACAAAGTTCAGTTGGAATAGATTTCATGAACTCTATCCAGTTGGACAGATTTCATGAACTCTGTCCAATTGGATAGAGTTTAATTTTTTTTATATGAACAAAAAGAGAAATATAAATAGGATTGAGTTGGTTAAACTTGTAAAACTATTGATTTTGCTTATGTGATAAGAAGGAAAAATAAAAGTAGTTTTGAAATTCTATTTGCAAATAGTATTTTTTTTGCTTTATGTATAGGTTTCCCTTTTCGATTGAACTCTGTCCACATGGACAGAGTTAATGAACTCTGAACTCTGTCCACATGGGCAGAGTTCATGAACTCTGTCCATGGACAGAGTTCATGAACTTTGTCCCTATGGACAAAGTTCATAGATCAATATATTAGTTAAATATTATAAACCATGCTCATGCATAGCTACAGACAAGACTAAACTTTACTTTAGATGTAATAAGAAAGAACTAAAGCTACTACATAGAAAACGTGTAAAAAACCCTGGCCTTCCAAAGCAGCAAAGTCAATTGTATTATGCACCAAACAACATGTTTTAAGAATGTCATGTGTACACATTATTCTTATGTATTTAGGGAATCCTTGTTAAGAGGTATTGATATCAAAACTTTAGAGTATTATGCCACAGATATATGGAAACATGACTCATTAATAATTTTTCCACATTAATAGTGATGCAATGATTTTAGTCCACCTAGTATTGAGTTCATGCCACAGATTTATGGAAACATGAGACACTAATAATTTTTTCACATTAATAGTGATCCAATGATAATCGTACATTTAGTATTGAATTCACTCTAAGTTGACACTCTTTTGAGAATGTCATGCCTTATGATTGTGCATTTTGAATTGAGAATCTAATTGATGGAAAACAATGGTCTTGAGTTTTAGCCTTGTAAATGTGACGATTCTTGGTATTATGTTTTTCTTTGGTTGCAACATGGCAAACTCGGGGAACATAATACCAAGAATCGTCACCGTTATCAGGTTGAAACTCAAGACCATCGTGGAACATGGCAAATTTGGGAAACATGACAAACGCGAAGCATAATACCATGAATTGTCAATTTTTTATGATTCTATGGAATAATGAAAATATTTGTAGATATAATTTATGTTTAAATAATTAAAATATCAATTAAGTTATTAATTTAAGATTTAAATTAAAAGTTAACAGGTTCATGAACTCATTCTTTGACATAAAGAAATGAACCCTTCACTTAGTATTTAACTATATTGGTTCTGTTCATTTTAAACATAAAAAACACTTAGAAGATTGGTACATTAATTCCTCACACATCCAACAATATTAGCTATACTCTTTTTAAGAACTATTAGATGATATTAGGTAAATCTAGGTACTTATTAAATAACTTAGTCTCTTTAGCAGATAGGTCTTAGAATTTGTAGAATTAACATGTAAAATTTGAATATGTAATGAGTTGATATTTGTGTAAGTGTAGACATTATATCAAATAGAAAGAGAGGAGTCTTCGAGGCGAAAGTGTAGGAGGTCTTCACTTTCTTCTGAAGTTAGTGTTTTAATTGATAATCGAAGGTTGTCGACTTCCTCTCAAGATTCAAGTTTATTGTATAGTTCACATTCATTAGATCATCATCGAGGCGATAGGGGTACAAATGATTCCCCTTTATCTTCTGTGGAAGAACGTCGATCTCGACTTTCTGTTGGTATGAACATCAATCTTTTAATACATGTACACAAATTGTTTTTTTGTGTACGCAAAGTTTGTACATGTTTACACATAACTTTGTTTTAGTTGAAGCAAAGCATGGTTCAAAAGATGGTCGTAATTCTACAGAGAGGGAGGAAGAACGAGCAAGGGAGATGGGTGAGGGTGCAGATCAAAGTTCCCAAGAGGCTCGTAATTCTACACATGGTGACGATGGTCAACCCAGGACGCAATATGTTGAACTAACAGAGGGTTCTACACCCATTACAACGTATACATCTGATTTACCTGAGGAGCTTCCATGGGAAAGTGGTGATCATCAAATGACTCTTGAAAGTTGTAGATCCAACTACGGCAAGTTGGAAAAAGATTTATCTACTATGGATCTCCCTCCAGAGAGTAAACAAAGTTTGGAGATTGTTTTGGGATCTTTGCAAAAATTCATTCAGGCATATGAGAATCCCGGACCAACTATGAATGGCTTTGTTGATTTGATGCGAAGACGAAGGAGTCAAGTGATGGGTCCAAACAAGTGGACTGTTGTGAAGGAGAGAGTAACAAAAGAACATGCCAAATCAATGTTTAACTTCAAAGAAGGTCTAAAGCAAGAAATGTTGAAAGTGCAATATTTCAAGCACCCTGAACTTGCACATCTACTATATGATCGGTTCCTTGCAGCCTATGGTCGGTTTCCATGGAACGATGAGGTTTCTCAATATTTTGCTAGATTTTTTTATGCGCAGTTTTTTTAGGAATGAAGCCAGACTATACTAATGTTCATTCTGAATTTTATGGAGTTGAAAAGGGTCGAATATATGATCGAAAAGGTGCTCTTAGAGACCCTACAACTCTTCGACCTACACCCCAGATATCTCGCCCACCCAAGCTTGTGGCATTAAGATCAGAGATGGAGCCCACATCCCAACTTGGGACAACTGCAAGGGATTTTGTTGGCGATGGTTTATCGTCAACATTAGTTGCAGTAGATGTGGGATTGGTTCAAGAGAGGGCTTGTGCCACTGTTCGTCAAAAGTTTGTTTACAAAACAAATGATGAAGTAGATGGAATGATCATTGAAGATCTCAGGGCTTATGCCAAGGTTTGTCGCGGCATAGCGTCAGATGTTGTATCCAATGACACATCGAGTTTAGGAGAGGTTTGTTGATTATGATATGACTTGATCTATTTAATATTTTATTCATTTTGAATTGAATTTTTTGTTACATTATATGAATGATATTATGTTTTTTTATGTATAGTAATAAGTACATTATGTAAATGTTTATTGGTTGCAGTTTTCCAGAATGATGAATGAACATTATTTTCGACTCTCCATCAGTGAAAATGTAGAGCATATTGGAGAGGTATATTTATTATTCACATAAACTTATAATTGTGTTTGAACTTGATATATTATCCTTTTTTTGAATTTTAATTTAACTATGCATCTTATTGTTAATTTGACTTATCCATGCAGGTTTCTTTAGATATGAACTTTTTAAATGAATTACCATCTCTTGTGAGCTAATGATTTTAATTTTTTTGTTTCGGTTTTAAGTTAATTACTTAATTTTCTTTTGTTTGCACTATGTTTTATTTATTAATACAATTTAACTTTTAGGGGGGAGATATAGGTTCTTTGCTGAATGCGGATATTGGCACAGAGGTAATTTCGTTCACACTTGAATTGATTTCTGATATAAGTTTAAAATATTTTAATCTTTTTGGATTTAGTTTAAATTTGTTTAATTAATCTATGAGATTCATAAATTGATTTTATACATGTTGCAGCTTGGGTCTCTTCAATATTTTGGAGGTAAAGGGAAGACTCTAGTGCAGGAAAGTGGTGGACATGTATTTGAAGAATTTGATATAATTTTGTTAATAATTGAATTGTTCTTTGATATATAAGTTTAATATTTTAATTTCTTGAATTTAGTTTAAAAAATTTATGATATTCATAATCTACTTTTATACATGTTGCAGGTTGGATTGAGTCCAGGGGAAGGCCCTAGTGGATGATAGTGGTGGACTTCTTCCTTTTTTGTTGATATATAGATTGTAGTTGTTTTGGACATCGAGGAGATTTATTTTTGGATTATATGTATATGTACATTGAACTCACATGTTGATGAGTTCGTTTTTTGAGGATTATATACATGTACATTGAATTTACATATTTTGTATTTGCTTTAAATTATCTTTTTTTTTATTAACTATTTAGCATATTTGGTGTGATAAATGTTTAGAATATGTTTTTGCATGTTTATTAATGTATGTAAATTATTAAATTTATGTATGTATGTAGATGTAAAATTTATAAGAATGTTAATGATAGGAATGCTAGGAATGTTAATAATGGATGTTTGGAAGTTTTGATAGGTGCAATCTAAAGTTAAGAAATGTTAAAAATGAATATTGAGAATGAATTTTATGGTAAGAAAGTGTTGAATCCTAACAATGAATGTTAGGAAGTTCTAATCTAGGTGCAAAATCTAAAGTTATGAATGATAAGAATGAATGTTAGGAAGTGTTGAATGTTAAGAATGAATGTTAGAAAGTGTTGATAGGTGTAATCTAAAGTAAGGAGTAAGGAATGTTAAGAATGTTAAAAGTGAATGTTGAGGATCAAGAATGTTTAAAATGTTAAGAATGAATGTTATGAAGTTTTCTAAAATGTTAAGAATGAATGTTTAAAATGTTAAGAATGAATGTTTAAAATGTTAAGAATGGATGTTATGAAGTTTTCTAGGAAGTGAATGTTAAAATTGTTAGGACTTGTTAAGAATGAATGAATGTTATGAAGTTTTATAGAAATAGGAATGTTAGGAAGTTTAAGAATGTTACTAAGTCTTGATAGATGCAATCTAATGTTTAGGAATTTGCAATCTAAGTTTTTTATAGGAATTTTAAGAATGAATGTTAGAAATCTTAGGAAGCTTTGAATATTAGGAAATTTAGGAATATTAGAAAATTTTGATAGAAATAGGAATCTTAGGAAGTTTAAAAATGAATATTAGGTTCAAATTTTGATGGGAATGTTAGGAAGTTTTGATATGAATGTTAGGAATATATGTTAAGAATGAATGTTAGGAAGTTTTGATAGGTGCAAATAGAAATGTTAAGAAAGAATGTTTGTCTGATATATAGAATCTTGGTTTCAACATAAAACTTGAATTCCATATGAATGATAAATTGAAATTTGTATAAATGATTCATATTTTCAAATTTTAACTAATGATTCTTATTTTCAATGTTCAAGTACATTTTATGCGGCTGAAATCATAACAAATGGGGATTTAACGATTTTTTGTTTTTTAATCATAAGTAAAGATTACAGGATTGTGAAGCTTATGCTAGATTAGAGCAATGATTTTAGACAACAATTTGATGAATTTTCATCAATTTGTTGTAAATAATCATTGCTCTAATCTAGCATAAGCTTCACAATCCTGGAATCCTTGCTTGTGATTAAAAATCAAATGATTGTTATCTCCATTTGCCATGATTTCAGTTATGTGAACTTACACAAGTGATATTTAGTCCACCATAAAACTAGTAATGGATCAACCCATCTTATGGATCAAGAATAATAATTTCTCATTTATTAAGTATATTAGAGAAGCATGAAATGGATCAGATGAAATCTAGCAGGTTTTTCAGTGATTCTTCACTTACATACTTCAGTGAAAAGTAAATATTCGGGGCGGAGTGTGGGGACAGCCACATCCGTTTGTTAGTTTTTCATAATTTTCAATCTGATCTAAGATCTTAACTGAGAGAATAACATGTACAACATATCAATCATGGACGCGATAATGCAAGCACACAAGAGACACAGAGTTTCACCGGGGAAAACCAAGAAGGTGAAAAACCCCGCAACTTCCTCAAAGATAGAAAGAGCAATGATACAACCAAAGTACAAGAGATAGTCTTCTCCTAGTAGCTGATCCTCCTCCTCACATGTGCACCACTTTTCGAGAGAGATAGAAGTGAGTAATGAGTGATCAAATAGAGATCTCCCGATCTCTATTTATACTTGTCCTATCCTGCCCAATAAACTAATGGGGCCAACTTGTCTATCTTAGCCTAATAACCCATGGTTAACTTAATCCGATCCGACCCCACACTTGGTGGTCTAATAACCCATTTACCCACATGACTCATACAGGGCCGACCCCATCAAGGTGGTCTAATAACCCATCAAGTATAAGTTACGACACTTACAATAAAAATGACGACACTTCCTCATAGAGGAATAACACATCTCTATAGGAGTACAATATACATAAATGAAATACATAGGTGAAATACATTCTGAAGTTACATATACATCAACACTCCCTCTTAACTAGGAAAGTATTTCTCGACACAGATCTTCTAGCACAAGTCTTCTTCTCTAGATCATCATCAGGGAATCATCGTCCTCGAATCATCGTTATCATCACTGCTGCTGCTATCTCAATCAATCTCTGAATCTACTCGTCATAGGAAGTTCTACAGAGCCAGTCATTTTTCATACTGGATGTAGGCCCACCACCTGCAGGTCTTCATCATCACTGGCCATATTGTGGAATCCTCAGGACTTATTACGTGCGTCACAAAACTTTACAAGAGCATCCTAGGACTTATTATAGACACACAGTCCAACCTATCGGATCTCCCAGGGAGCTATTACATGTGACCCCACCATAAAACCTCGAAAGAGAATCCCAAGACTGATTACGAGCACACAGCTCAACCTATCGGATCTCCTAGGGCGCTATTATATGTGGTCATGGCAAAACCTCGAAAGAGCATCCCAGGACTTATTACGGGAACACATCCCAACCTATCGGATCTCCTAGGGCGTTATTATATGCCATAGGACAAAACCTTGAAAGAGCATTTTCCAGATCTCCCAGGGAGCTATTATATGCCATCGAAAAAACCTAGCAAGATAATCTGCAAACCTCCCAGGGTGCTATTATATTTCCTCCCAAAGAAAAACCTCGAAAGAGAATTCGTCAGATATCCCGGGGCCAGATTACATGCCATAGGCAATACCTTGAAAGACTATGTGCAAACCTCCCAGGGCACAAATTATATGCTTATCTGCACAACCTTTTCCACGGCCACAAAGTATCAACCTGATACTCACCATACATCATCCTGATGTACACATGATCATCATGGTCATCATCACTACATCATCGTGATGCATGTCATCTGGAGCAACAACCTGAAGCTCGTCATCCATGATCATCCTGATTATACAATGCATCCACCTGATGCATACATAGTATCTGCCTGATACATATCATCATACATGATATACCTGATCATACAATGTATCCACCTGATACATATACAAATACATGATCCACCTGATCATACCTGATACATATCAACATACATGATCTACCTGATCATACAATGTATCCACCTGATACATCTACAGATACATACATGATCCAACTGATCATATCCAGCATCCAACATGATGCATATACATATAAATGATCCAACTGATCATATCCAGCATCCAACATGATGCATACATACATATAAAGGATCCAACTGATGATATCCAGCATCCAACATGATGCATATACAGAGCAGTAACTGGAGCATCGTCCTGATGCTTATCATCCAGCACTTACATCCATAGCCATGGAAGGATCCTCCTCTCACCATGCTTGGAATGGCTTTATCAAATGTGTCCATCACTTCTTCCTTGAAGTGTCGTCAATCTGAAGAACACCAAGCCTCTCTCTGAAGTACTTGAACTTTACTCTAGCTAGTGGTTTCGTCAGCACATCTGCAATCTGCTTGTTCGTCGCAACATACAGGAGCTTCACTACTCCTCTATGCACCATATCCCTGATATAGTGATATTTGATCACAATGTGTTTCGACCTGTCATGGAACACCGGGTTCTCAGACAGCTTCACACAACTCTGGTTGTCACAAAAGATACCAGTAGCCTCCAGCGGGAGATCAAATAACTCAAATAGTAGATTCCGAAGCCATACTGCCTCTCAACTAGCTGAACAAAATGCAACATACTCTGCTTCAGCTGTACTGAGTGCTACGCAGGTTTGCTTCCTACTAAACCAAGAGATCACACCTGATCCCATACTGAAGCAGCACCCGAAAGTGCTCTTCCTATCTACGGCAATGCCTGCCCAATATGAATCAACATAACCCTGTAGGTTAAACTTTTGATTCGCATCATACTTGAGCCCATAGTCAACTATACCCTTTAGGTACCTGAGAATATGCTTTACAGCAACCAGGTGAACACCTTTGGGATCTATCAGGAACTGGCTCAATGTGTTCACCGCAAAGTAGATATCTAATCTTGTGTTCATCAAGTACATCAAGGACCCAATCATCTGACGATACACAGTGACATCAACTGGATCAAATGAAGCATCACACAGAAGCTTCAGGTTCGATGCCATAGGTGTGGCCATGGCCTTGCATTCTATCATCCTGAACCTCTTCAAGATCTCTACTGCATACTTCCCTTGTCCAAGGAAGATCCCATCTGCACTCTGCCACACCTCCATCCCTAGAAAATAGTTCATCATCCCCAATTCCTTCATCTCGAACTCGACAGCAAGCTTCCTCTTGGTATCGGCAATCAATCCATCCTCACCTGTTACAAACAGGTCATCCACATACAAGAGTAGTAACACAGGATTTTCTTCCTCAACCTTGTATTAAAGGTTGGAATCTGCTTTAATCTTGGTAAATCCCAAACTGGATAGAAAGTTGTCTATCCTACCATACCAAGTCCCAGGAGCTTGCTTCAAGCCATACAAGGCTTTCTTCAACTTGCACACATATGACTCCCTGTCATATGTCTCAAAACCGAGTGGTTGCTCCACATACACTTCCTCTTCGACTACACCATTCAAGAAAGCTATCTTGACATCCATCTGGTGTATCTTCCACTTCATCACTGTAGCCAGAGCAAGTACTGATCTAATGGAAGTGTACCATGCTACATGTGCAAAAGTCTCTTCGTATTCTATTCTCTCTTTCTGGGAGAAGCCACGAGCTACAAATCTCGCTTTGTATTTTTCTATGCTACCATCTGCAGCATACTTGATCTTATAGATCCACTTGGAAGTCACAACAGACTTCCCTTCAAGTCTTGGGACTACATCCCAAACATCATTCTTCATGATCGACTGGTACTCCTCGATCATGACATACTTCCCGAATCTTGGGAACTTCAATATCTTCAATAGATAACTTTGTTGTTGGAACAAATATTGTAGTCCTTCTTTTGTAGGTGATGGTATACAATCTTTCCTACAAGACAAGTTAAATTGCATGATTAGAAACATCTCATAGTTTCATAACAAAATCTTACACATAAATAAATATGTCATACAGTCATGCAATTATCTTATCCAATGCTTCAATACAACATTTATCCATATCCCGTAACTTTCTAGATGCCTTCCAATCTCTACCAGAACATTATTAAGAGTGTGCACAACTCCCAACATGTCAGCAAAGTGGTTTCATTCTAGATAAGTAGTAATGGAATGTTGTACAGTGCCATAGGCCACTTACCCATCACATGCATATTAGTAGTATACTTTTCATTAATGCAATTATTTTAATATGCATAATACACACCCTAAGTTTAGGAACATAAGCAAATACATCATTGAACAATATTACTTAAACAAACAAATATCCAAGAAATGACAATTCAAATACTTATCTTTGTTTGGTTGTAGGGTGGACTCCCTCTCGGTCTTTGCTTCCTTTCTGCAACTCCATTCTGATGTGGATTGTGAGAAGTGGTCAAATCCCTCTGAATGTCTGCATCCTTGCAGAAACTACTGGAGTGTGCTCCCTCTTGATCTTTGCTTCCTAGATTACCTGTCCTTGAACTTATATCCATCCTTGATCACTATGCATGGTTACTAGTATCATCATTGTGTTACCCTCGAGATCTCATACATAATCATACATTCATTTGTATAATCAAAACACAATAATATTAAACATGTATAGTCATGATCATTTCAAACACATATAATAAACATTAGTATTCAAGGTTTCAGGGAATACTTCTTTTACTCATGCACATTCTTATTTGACCAAAGGACTTTTCTGGTTAGTCATATCATCAATCAAAGTAAGAAGCATAATATGCCTAAACCCATGATTACTAACTTTAATGACTAATCATTATCAATCATGCCATGTATACTTATATAAGAGATCCTAACACAAGGTAGGATTCTAACTTGATATAGGAAAAACATACCTGGATTAGCATGCTAGCTAGTTATGTCTAACATACCTGCATAATGTCTTCTTGTTCTCTTCAATGACTTGTGCTAGTAACCTACATATCTCATAGGTTAACCATTATAGAACCAAGTTATACATACCTCGTAAGTAGATCTTCTATGTGATCCATGAGGATGGATGAATCTTTGTCTTCATGTCACCATGGTCATATGTTCTTAAACTAGAAAATGATTTGTCTTTCTTGATGTACCTTTCATGTTAGTGGGCAACATCAACCTCATACAACACCACAATGCATTAGTACAATCATAAGTGTCAAAACCCTAATCAATGAATGCATTCATATTTTATTAAGGTGATACAACAAGTCTAAAGTTAATCAAGATTGTACCAACATTAATGAAGACAAATATACCATTAGCTTAATCATGAACAAATCTCGAAACATACCTGGATAAGTCATACATGTCGAGATTGCTTGTAATCTTTTAATGTAAGGCCTTAGCCTCATCTCCCTCTGAAACGGGAACTTCTTCACTTATGTCGGTGACAATTCCATTATCTTCTAGGATTAACCCAATCCACTTGATTTGCAGGAACTAGATCTGGAGATGGATTAGGGTTTGTCAGATAAACCCTAAAAATTCAAACTTTGAATTTCAAACTTCTGAAATGATAGAAAAATGCGCCTTGATGATCTTATCAAGCCGGTATACTCAGAATTTGAAAACTACAAAGTTTCACCACTCAAAATTGCCTTTGAAACTTATGGATCTTCTAAATAGGATCTCGAACTAGGGTTTGATAAAGCCCACCCTTCTGCCCAACCAAAAGGTTCGATCCAAAGCTCTAAACTTTGATTCTCCTGAGGAGCTTCCAGCCGTGGTCACAGACTTAAAAAATTCTAACTTTTGTGGAAGCCCTAATTTTCCATTTTTCCGATCAAAGTCCCGAACTAGGGTTTGATCAAGCCTGGCCTTCTACCCAACCAAAAAATTTGATCTTGGTCTCTAAATTTCTATTTTGATGAGTAGCATTCAATCGTGGTCTTTGATTACAAAAATACCAACTTTTTCTGAAACCCTAATTCCCGGAGCCATGAATGAAGGTGCTCAAAATCCAATTCTGTTTTGACAGAAATATGCACCTGATTGTTTTTGGTGTAACTCCGAAATTATGAATCCAAAGGGTCTAAAACTTCTACCTGTGGTAGCCCGACCTGTCATCTTTCCAACCCCATAGGTATGACCTTAATTGGATTCTCTGAGAAATATTTATGCCAAGTGTCGCAACGTGACATGTTTATGGGATAAAACAGGAGAGCGAACTTGTACGGCGTGCCACGTGTCACTGGTTTAGTTTCGGCCTCTGAAAACATTACCTGATAAAGTACAGTCCGTGCACTACCTGTCACTTTTTACAAAATTCCATTTGGATCTTCCTAGCCGAAGTTATGACATTGTTTCCTAGATCACCTGTTTATGACCCAGATCTGGAAGAGGCAAAAACCCTAGATTGTACATATCATAAAACACAAAGTACAATGAATTAGAAGTTGTGCTTCGAACACAAGGTATATGGGGATCTTATCTTCGACCTGTACGAGTTTCAGATCCTAAAACCTCACCGAAATGTATTTTTAGAGAAAGTGCTATGATGACTAGTTGTTGCTATATCAAGCCCTAACATCGCAAGTGCAACAAGTGTCATACATGCCATACCATGCCTTTTTTCAGGCTAGCTCTGGTACCATGTTAGTTTTTCAGAATTTTCAATCTGATCTAAGATCTTAACTGAGAGAATAACATGTACAGCATATCTACATCATATCAATCATGGACACAATAATGCAAGCACATAAGAGACACAGAGTTTCACCGGGGAAAACCATGAAGGTGAAAAACCCCGCAACTTCCTTAGAAATAGAAAGAGCAATGATACAACCAAAGTACAAGAGATAGTCTTCTCCTAGCAGCTGATCCTCCTCCTCACATGTGCGCCACTTTCCGAGAGAGATAGAAGTGAGTAATGAGTGATCAAATAGAGATCTCCCGATCTCTATTTATACTTGTCTTGTCCTGCCCAATAAACTAATGGGGCCGACTTATCTATCTTAGCCTAATAACCCATGGTTAACTTAATCCGGGCCAACCCCACACTTGGTGGTCTAATAACCCATTTACCCATATGACTCATACAGGGCTGACCCCATCAAGGTGATCTAATAACCCATCAAGTATAAGTTACGACACTTACAATATAAATGACGACACTTCCTCATAGAGGAATAACACATCTCTATAGGAGTACAATATACATAAACTAAATACATAGGTGAAATACATTCCGAAGTTACATATACATCAACACTGTTATCTCATCCCTTAAGTGGTCTAATAGACATATGGGGACCCGAATAAAGTACTATACACAAAATTTAAGACGAAATTACACAAATTAAAGTTTTCATTAACAAATAATTTTTGAATTCATTTCAACATACTAAAATACGATCATTTAAACTCTTGTTCTGGTTCCCATTCAAGATCATAGACATAGTTGAAAGAAAAAAATATATTATACACAACATTTGACATGGACATGGACAAAAACATTGATCGATTAATTTTTGATATATAGTTAAAAACATCCCAATGCAATGCCGTCCTCAATTATCCATTCATGGTCATATTTGGACAATTTCCATTTTTTAGTTTTTAATTGTTTTTTCGATGGAACTTGTACCAATTTTATTCGAGATGCACATAATAAATGACTATATTGACAACATATGACATCAGGTTCATAATCCTGAAAGTAGACATAATTTTCAGTCATATAGGTCTGCTGAAAAAATAGCCCTTTAAAATGATGGATCCTCTCTCGTATGTATATCCGTTGCCATTGTAGTCCTCCAATAACTTCATCTTTCCTTCAGTGCATCGCATCAAATAATACTTCACATTTGTGTTGTTGTCTATAGGTGCAATCACAACGAAAACATTCCCTGTGCAAATTACAATTGGTGTTAGGGTTTTGTAATCAATTAAATTGACTAATATACATGTATAAGGTGATGGACAAGAATGAACAATCAACAAAACAGTTGTAAGATCATTACCTTTTCTAACAAGATCTGAAATTTTGTGGCCATAAGATGATATTGTTATTTCTTCTTATTGTAATTCTTTTATGCTTGCTAGTGACATTTTTCCTTTAGGATTAATCTCTGTGTGTTTCCAATGTTTTACGTAGTTGTTCGTTATGTTTTCACAAACTTCTTTAGATTCAACATTTTCAGTGCAAATATGACAAAAGCATGATTGCTTTCTACTGTCAAATGCATACACGTTTTGGAAAGATTTTGTTTGAATAGAGTGAAAATCTCTAGTCCCATGTATGGTTCTAGCGTCGTACGGTATTGATCTATTTATATATTGGACCCCAACAAGCCAAAAATACCTACACAAATGACAATTTTTGATGTCAATGTACATTTTTTTAAATTGACAATTAGTATAAATTAAAAAAATCATGTACATACTTGCGCACATCTTTTAATTGTTGATTATAATCATGGCTTAGATGTGATTTAAGCCATTGGACGACCTCTGCAGCTAAATGAAATCATGTAGAAGAATGGTTCATTTGCCATCTTCAAAGTGCTCTTTTTACGCATGCTCTTGCACCATCATGTTCACCTTTTCCATGTCCAGTTTCAAACAAATTCCAGCGATGTTTAATGTTCAATGCTTTATGAAGTCGACATAACCAATAAAATGATCATGAAGATTTAAATTATCGCGCACATCCATCCAACCATATCCAATGCTCATTGAATTTAATGTCTCGTCCTTTTAGTGAATCGTAGAAAATACTTTCAATACAATGTTGAACAAAATGTGTATCGTGTGTACGATCATCACTGATATAAAACTGATATTCTTTAATCACATCTCGATTGTCACATGTGCTTTCAATTCCATCGACATCTGGTTGAGAATGTCTATATAAAACATGGACAAATATCTAAACTTGGTCAGAATGATAGTATTCACTCTGTATCTCTTTTTGTGCAGCAAATGTGTAGTTTTCTGGAAAATCAACCACTGACAAAATTGTTCCTGGTGGAAAAATTTCACAAGACTATTTGAATTGAAGGTCTTGCCATCGTGCTCTATGTGAATGCTTGGTGTATTTATAAATTTCACTTTCAAATTTCTTGAGAAAATCTGTCACACATATTTTATCCTCTCGCAAATCAATTCTTTTGGAATGTGCATCACTAGAACTTGTAGTATAACTGATGTATTCATATCTTCTCCAATCAACGGTTACATTTGACAACGAGTGATCATTATCGATAGGATATTTATTGTGGAATAAGACCATATTTCCACAACGATCACAATGTTTCCATTGACACATTTCTTATTATAAAATACTTCATCGTGATCTCTCTCACATAGAGTTTGAGATATAAATTCACGTACTGTGGGCGGAGGTGGTGAATTCGTCCAAAACATTTTACCAAATTCAAGAAACGTGTCGTAATATAATTGAAATTGCACATGATAACAACAACAACATGTGTCACATATAGTAATAGGTCTAACATACCATGGTTTTTGTTGCACAAATGTAGTGATTGACACATTAATTCCACGATGATCTTCCTTGAATTTATTGAACAATTGCACTTGTGTCATATCCATTATATGTTTTGAACTGCTTTCATATACCCCTCGTGATACTCTTTGTCGTATCACATCCTTTGAATTTGGTGAAACTCGAGAATGTGCCAACCAATATTCTCGTACAATATTTTTAACACTTGCTCCCATTCTATCTTTGTAAGGTTGTCTACAAATAATTGCCCAGCAAGCAAGTTCATCATTTTCATCTATTAGCATTCTGAATTTGCTATGTTTATATAATGTTTTTCTCAAGGTTCCAACTACTTTTGCTAGTTGTGTTGTCAAACGTTTTTGTTTAGTACTAGCTAAAACAATTGCTGTATGAATTGCTCTACGTGCAACACTGATATCTTCCTTCCTGGATTTTCCAAACTTTTTTATTGCATCACCTATATTTTCTAACACATTATATTTCAATTTCGACTCTTTTGTCACATTTTGAATACCCAATAATGACGTAGCATCTTCTAACTTCTTAGTCACTAAAAAACATCTCAAAATTTGTGCTTGCCCTGTTGTTGAATAATTCTTCAGAACATCATCATAAAAATTTTGAGCACGATATCGTGCAACATGTATGGGTATTTTTTTGCCATATTTGTTGCAATCAACGTTTTCTAACATTTCATAGTCAATGGTGAAAGTACCTATACATCAAGTTAAATTTAATTTAACATGTATCCAAAAATACAATTCATTATAAAAAATGAATTTAGAAAATACATGATATATACATACCTCGTCCAATTTCTGGATCTTGAACTTGATCTTCAATATTGACTTCATTGGCATTAGTATATAAACCCCTATTTACATCTTCAACAATGGTCTCTTCAACTTCAATTTGTTCTTCTTGCACTCTATTTTCAATTTTCATTTCATCAACATTATCATATAAATCTGTATTTATATTTTCAATAATTTTATCTTCTGGTTCTGCAACCCTTGTTTTTTTGGCATTATATCTGAGTTTTTGTTTTTCTCTATTAGCATCATTATCACGTTTACGATTACCTTTTTTTGAACGGTTTCTCTTATTGCCCATGATTGTTTAATCTATAGATGATAAATTAAATAATCATCACTTTATAGTAAAAAACAAAATAAAATAATTTAAAAACAGTTACGAAATTTATAAAAACATGAACTGAAATTTACTTCACCTTATCAAAATCTTGTAAGAGTCTTTTGAAGAAAAACTCATTGGAATTAAATTTTCTTTGAAAAAACCCTTTGAAAAGACCTTCTTGGAAAGAGGTAAGAATTCCTTGACAATAAATCGCCTTTGAAAAAACCCATTGGAAAAGAATAAGAACACCTTGTAAAGAAATCTTCTTTGTAAAAACCACTGGAAAAATACTTCTTTGAAAAAATACCTAGGAAAAAAATCTTCTTCGAAAAAACTAATGGGAAAACTACTTTCGAAAAAAAATTCTTTGTAAAAATATCTTGGAAAAAACTTCTGTAAAGAAATAACTCCTTTGCAAAAATACTTTGGTAAAACAACTCTTTAAAAAAATCCTTTCAAAAAAATAAGAAGGAAAAATATATCTTTTTTACAAAAATACATTGAAATAAGAACTTCTTTGCAAAAATATCTTGGAAAAAAACTCTTTAAATGCATCCCCTGGGAAGAAATCTTCTTTGAAAATACCACTTGGAGAAATACTTCGTAAAAAAAACTCTTTTACAAAAAATATCTCGGAAAAAAAATACTTTGAAAAAACCCTTTGCAAAGAAATAACTTCTTTTCAAAAATACATTGGAAAAAAACTATTTGCAAAGAAATAAGAAGTGAAAAAATTTCTTGGAAAAAAACTCTTTGCAAAATACCTTAGCAAAACAACTCTTTGAAAAAACTCATTTCAAATAAATAAGAAGTGAAAAAATAACTTGGAAAAAAATTCTTTGCAAATTACCTTAGCAAAACAACTCTTTGAAAAAACCCCTTCCAAAGAAATAAGAAGGAAAAATACAACTCATTTGCAAAATACTTTCAAATAAAAACTCTTTAAATACAACCCTTGAAAAAAACCTCATTGGAAATAAACTTTCTTTGCAAAAACCAATTGGAAAAATACTTTGTAAAAAAAAACTTCTTTGTATACAACCTTTTTAAGAACCTCCTTGGAAAAATACTATGTAAAAAAAATTTTTTTTGCAAAAATATCTAGGAAAAAAACACCTTGCAAAGAAATAACTTCTTTGCTAAAATGTCTTACAAAAAAACTCTTTCAAAATGCCCTTTGGAAAAAAAGAAGAAGAAGGAACATACCTTGTAAAAAAAATCCTTCAATGAATGTGCTCTGTGGAAAAAAAATAAGAAGAAACATACCTTGTAAAAAATCTCCTTAGAAAAACCCCTTTAAAAATATTTTGACTAGAAATATGCGAAGATAAAATGTGCGAAATTAATGAATCAATTTAGGTTTATTTATACGAGTATAGACAACGTAATTTTTTTTCTCGGCCGACGAATTTTTTTCCGTTTGGTTATTTGTCTGAACAACCTTTGCTGTAAATGAGGGTGCCGTTACGAAAAACTATTATTCGGCCGAATAACCTCTGAGACCTGAACAATCGACGATTCTGCACAGTTTTCAGGTTTCTCCATTTTCGGAAGTTAAAAACAACCTCTTGGACTACAAAACGACTGTCAGACTTGATACCATTAGATTCATCATTGAATCTAGTTTCCATAAGTGTAGATTTTGTTGTGTATAGGTAAGATCTGATATTTTAAATTTTTTTTCATAGCATTTGACAAGTTTGGATTCATCTCTTTTGAAAAAGCGGTGAAATGAAAAAGCCATAACTATAAAAATACACAACCAAAAAAATTGAAAAAAATATGGTGCACTTAATTGGCGTGTCTATTTCAAAAGGGTGTTCGTAGACTCTTTAGTTTTAGATTCAATTGAGAGAAACGTGGCGCAACAAAAAACATGTTGAAAATCAACTAGGTTTCCCCATTGAACGAATTCAAAAAAATATAATAACTAGTATATAGATCCATTGGTTATAAACTTATAGTCATGCACTAGTACATTGTGGGTAGATTGGCGTAGCATATTTTGTTTTTGCAAAAAACAAGTGTAACAATGATTTTACGGGCACAACAAAACGTGACTATTTTGTAGTCCTTTCATTTTATAAGAACACACTGTCAAACATTTGCGAAATCGACATATCAAATCTTAATAAAAAAAATTGAAAAAATTATGAGTAGAAAGTTAACATAATTTTCTAAAAGTTTTGTTTTTACTGCAAAGTGAAATTCTAAACAAAAATATCACTTTTGTTCACCCAAAGTTGAAAAACATGAAAAAATCAGATTTATTTTCTCATAAGACCCCCAAAATAGACACCCATCTTCATGGATTCACCCATTACATAAATAAGATATTACTACTTTTAATGTGGATACAGTACATTTGAACGTTGTTGCTTTGACATATTATTACCATGGTTTGACACGTGTTTACTATGGGTTGTTAAAGACTCTGTTTACTACTAGTTATAATCATAATACCTATCTTCAATCCTTTGAAATTTCATATTGTACACTACTTGAAAAATATGAGTTACTAAAGGGTATATCTTTATTGCTTGTATGTTGGTTAACATTGTTTGTTTTTCTTTTCAAATATCATCCAATACTTATATAGTGTATCTCAAATGTGACCACACTAATGTTCTCTAAACACTTTGATTTACTGGTTATAGATTGGAAACATCACTATCATTCATGCTTGAACATAACGTCTAAACACATGTTATTTGGGTGATTGAAAATATGATTTCAAGGCTATTCATCACTATGTTTCCTTTTGTTCACACTCAACCATACTATTGTTGCCATTGGTCACCAAAATTCTAAGTTATATATCAAGCGGTTGGGCCTATTTGTTGACACAAATGACATTGATTTTCTAGATGTTGTGAAATGACATTGTTTATGTGAATTGTTGGACTTTAGGATATGAAGAAGAATTCATTGAAGCGTACAATTGACAGTGACAACGTTGATCAAAATATGATAGGATATGAGCATTTTATTATAGAAAATATTGCAAAGAATGATGAATATTTATCACCTCTTGGTGTGACAAATAGATAAGTTGTTAATCCACTTAAGTAGTATATAATTTATTTAATAGTGTTTTATGTTTTATAGGAAAGGACTGTATGTATATAAGTACTAATATGATTTTTTTTCTTATATAGGAAAGAAAAAGAGTGCACAGAAAAAGTTGAGAAAAAATCAAGGGCAAGTAAAGATATATTGCTGCCAACGCCTTTGTGATTCAACACAAGTAGTTCATGAGGAAAACAATACTTGTGATGATGTGCACCCTGATATAGCTACACTTGTTCTAAAAGAGATTATTGATAAACAAGAGGAAAAGGACTATCAAGTTTGAAGTTGCTTAATTCAAATTTAAAGGACATGTTTAAAGACACATCTGCGATGATCAGTGAGCTACCTACTGCCACACCCAATGTGTCCAAGGAGAAAGAAATTATGGTTATTGGAAGTGATGAAGAAACATCGATTAAATATTTTGCAGGAAGTGTGCCTTAAAATATGCCTACTACATCTACAAATTTGATGCAACAGTATCACCCAATATTACTATCATTTTAGAAGGTGTATCCGCTATCGTTACAAGACAAAGATTGAGTTAAGATTGGTATAGGCCTATTGAAAGGAAAGTAAAAGAAATAAAATCAGAAGGTAAGAGTCATTTCTTGGATCAGGTGTCAAAATATGGTGATCCCATTGGGAAACATGCTGCAAGGTGGGCCTTTGAGTTGGGTACAAGATGTAGGGCTCATTTTAATGTTCAAATCAAATTTTGCAGACCAAGAGCCAAGAAGTGTGGAAAATGTTATACAAAAAATGGAAAATGATTTTGATATTGTTGCTGGGAATATCTCCATAAAATATTACTAGCACAAAATGAGAATTTTGATGAACAATTTCGGACATATATGCAGAAAAGTATTCAAGGATGGAAAAGAAAGGACTGACTCCACTCTATCTCCCAAACAATGGGAGGATTTGAAGGAATCTATGTGTTCAGAAGAATTTTTTTCAAAGAGTACAAGAGGTAAGAAATCAAGAAATAATGTGAAGGATACATATTCTTTTGGTCAAAGCGGGTTGCACGAAAAAAAAAAGACAAATTTGCAACAAGTGTATGGATTTTTGGTTGAATTTGTGTTATGCTATTTATTTTGATTTGTTTATCAAATTGACTGTATGTTGAAGCTTGACATTAAATTTTAGGTACAAAACAGTAATAGAAAACTAGGTGCAGAAGACATTGTCAAATATATTGCAACATTAGACTCTAGTAAATACAGTAAGATCAAGTCGAAATCTAAATTGTCGTAGATTTCATTGCCATTTGTTTCAAAGAAGCTCAATAAGAACCACTTCAAATTTTGACAACCCGAAAGATGACTACCAACATGCAATGAAGTGCATATACGGGTTGAAAGAGTCAATTTTGCAATTGGTCACCTCCATTAAATCTATTTTCATTCCATGGAATGAGCATGAATCCATTGATTCAGATGAGGTATTATGCTTAAAGTATATCTTCTTATGGTCCTTGGGCCCATATTTCAGTCCCTTTGCATTCTTTTGTATATGCTTGTAATATTTATAATCCATACTTGAATCCCTCGTGGCTAATAATAGAAATTTTATTATGGAACTAACTTTAAGGTGGAGGCTCATTAATGATTTGGTGATGTGCTAGACATATTCTTAGGTAGGTTGAGTGCAAAACAACCACCATATGCTATGATAATATCTTCATGTATGTTGTTTTTTGCATCTTTGTATATGCTCTTAATAATCTTGTTTTTTTGTACGGGTCATAGTTAATGTAAGCTTGTTGATTGGGATTGTAGGGAATGGATTGGCTTCTAGATTGAATTTTGAGAGGTTGGTCATCTCTAAAACTGGCATAATTTGAGTTGGAGGATTATGTTATCGATATTATATGGTATTTCACAGTTTTAAATATATCCTAGGAGTGGTCTTGCACACCAACAAAGTAGTGTTTTCCTATACCTCATTATTTAACATGCCCTTGCGCATGCTTCTCTCAAGGAATTTCTGGCCTCTGACAATTTGGTTGAGGGGAAACTAAAACAATTTCTCTGACATGCAACTTGATCAATATATGTTGTTTTCTTGTTTAACATAACCAAGCAACATAACAACTTACATTCCAATCATTTGCTCAAACCCGTGACAACCATAAACTGTTTTTTTGGGTGCCTTAGTTCTTTGCCTGGTATGATGTACTGCACCTCATCTCTACCATGGTGAAAATATACCTCAACCAAAACTGTACTATGGCACGCCCTAGAAAAGGAATCAAAATCATGATTACAAGGGGTCACAACAGTTCCTCTATTAGTCAAACCAACCAAGGCAATTCGTCGATGATGGAATTTCTACTTGGTCAAATTAGCATGCCTCTTACCAAAGAATCCAAACTAATCATGAGGATTGGCAGCTTTCAAGCCTTTTCCCTTTTATACTTTGACCAAATTTACAGCCCTAGTTTTCTTTATTCACCTTTTTATCTTAACTAGATATGAGTTGGAGGAGTATGATATCGAGTTTATATGGAATTTGGTAGTCTAAAATCTATCCTATGATTGGTCTTGAAAACCAACAAAGTGATGTTTTCCTATACCTCACTATTTAACATGATATTGTGCATGCTTCTCTCAAGGAATTTCTGACATGTGACAATTTCCATCTCCTTATTTCCAATAGAATAAGGCTGGGAGGGAATTAAAACACTACCTCTAACATGCAGCTTGATCAATATATATTGTTTCGATGTCTAACATAACCAAGCAACATAACAACTTACATTCCAATAATTTGCTCAACACTATGACAACCATACATTGTTTTTATGGGTGCCTTGATTCTCTATCTGCTATGATGCACACCTCCTCTCTACCATGGTGAAAATATACCTCAACCAAAACATTGTATTGTGCCATGCCCTAGGAAAGGAATCACAATCATGATGACAAGGGGTCACCATAGTTACTCCATTAGTCAAACCAACCAAGGCAATTCATGGATGATGGCATTTATACTTGGTCAACTTATCATGCCTCTTACAAAAGAATCCAAACTAATCATGAGGAATGACAGCTTTCAATCCTTCTCCCTTTTAGCCTTTGACCAAATTTAGCAACCCTAGTTTGCTTTATTCGCCTTTTTATCTTAGGTATATAAGTTGGTACAATTCCCTTAGGTCCCTTGATCAAATAATTCCCTTATGGCCCTTAACCAAGACAATTTTAACACTTGATGAATATCAGAGTCATTTTAGATGGAGTGTTCCTTTCTTTGGGCATATATCCTCCAAGACCAAACTTTAAACAAAGAACCATTCTTAGGATGATCCTTCCATTATTGATATATGTTTTGCATGTGCTATGTAAACCTTTATAATTACAACAATCGGTTGGGCGTGCCCTCCTTGAACTATTCTAGGTGTCTTCTTTGTTTCAACATAACAATTTACCCCTTGATTTCATTCAGATTTCTACAAGATCAACACAAACTAGTGAACTGATTGTTTGTTGCAAGTAATGAAAGGCTTGTAATCCTATTTACAACTTGAGGTTATGTACAAGCAACTGCATAAAAATAGCAAATGTCAATAGAGAATGAGAGGTCTACTATCAGTTATATCTTTTGTTATCTTCATTATGTTCCAAGTATGTATAATATACAACACATGTCACCATGGTTCTAACCTCATTTCCTTCATACTTGAATTCCTTGCAGATTGATTTTGATCATTTCTAGCTTTGCAAATATTTTGAATAGAACTTGTGACAGGTGTATCTCTTCTCTTAGGTGACTACTAGCAAGTTGGAAACAACATAAAAATACTTTGTTATATGCAAGTGTTGTCCATAACTTTGATTTGTTTTACCTTGCAAGAATATGCCTTCAAATACAAGAATATTTGCATGTGTGTTGTCTTCTACTAGTAGTGGTCCCACGTCTACTGTTGATGAATACACCCTCTTAGATGATCGGAACAGGTGAAGAAACTTCTCTCATGTGAATTTGTTATGGTTCATTTGGAGCATTTCCTTTATTTGATGGCTGGAATGGATCAGATGTGACCTTAGGCATTCAATTTAACCATGCACACATGGACTCCAATGCTTCCTATTAGTTCATCCTTAACAAAAACAAATTGCAGCCTTGATTATGATGAATTACAAATTTGGGATTCATAATTTGAGAGATTGTTCTTATTGTAAACATTAACATTTATCCTTTCCAACCATTTTACCATGCACTGATATCACCTTTTCTTCAACAATGCCTTGCTTTTTTTCATCTTCTGGAGTGCTTATCTAAACAATAAACAAAATTTGCATTCTCCTTCTCTATTATTCATGCTCATCTTATGGAGCATTCTAATTGTGAATGAAATAGATGGCATGATTGATGGGTTACTGCAAGTTGATTGAGGTATGCCACAAGATGGTTTTGGATGCATCCTTTTCTAACTGATTATGTCCATATCACTTCCATCTCATAAGAAATTCACTTTACAATACTATATAATAATGTTTGAATACACCTGGGAAGTACACCCACTCCAATCCACTGCCATAGGTATGCTTCCAATTAAATATTTGATTGAATCACATCCCTTGACATGCCCAAAGTCTGCTCATGACATAACATAACATAACTTCATTTCCTTGGATATTTCCTTCATACTTGAGTCACTTATTTGCAGATACCGACACATTTTCTGTCGGTTTATATTTTGCCACAAAATTTTCCAAGGAAAGGTGAAACCTATAATTGTTCTAATAAATTATAAGAAGTGACACCACAAATATTTCCAAGGAAAGGTGAAGCCTATAATTGTTCTGATAAAAAAAAATTAAAATGATTGTAATATTAGTGATATCTTCTTTCTATTAAGTTTTCCTTATGCCTATTGATTTGTTATTAAAGGTTTATGTAGGATGATAGTTTTTCTCAGTTTGTGGTATTTTGTGGAACACTTAGAATTTAATTGCAATTAACAGGTCTTCTTAGTTCTAAAATACTATAGTTTTGCTTTGTTCATTTCATTGAACTCAACATTGTTATAGTATTCACTTCTGCAATCCTTTTACTTGTTTAGGTTTCATATTGAAGTCTTGTTTATGGTCATGATTGTAATCTTTGGGTTTGTCCTCGTTGCAAATTTGTTTGCAATATATTGTTATTAATTGCCTCCAAAATGTGGGAGATCAAATTATGAATAGTAAATTTCAACTCTCTACATCCATTGATTTGTGGATAAATACAACTCTAGTTGTTTGTGCTTAGTGCAACCAAAATAGTACTCACAATAGAATTTGTCACAACATACCCTTGTTCCCTATTTTCACCACCACAACTGCACCCTGCACTTGGTTGTCAGCGTGACATGATTTTATTTCTATTTATACTCATAATACCTATATTCAATTCTTTGAAAGTTCACAATGTACACTACTTGGAAAATATGAGTTACTAAAGGGTATATCTCTATTGGTTCTAGGTGAAATTGTTTGCCCATCTATGACATCATCCTTTTTAAAGCGTATTCCTCTTATGTTTTTTTTACATCTTTGTATAATATATTCCTACATGTTGTTCGTTTGCATCTTTCTATATGCTCTTAACACTTGTTTTGTTAATTGGTGTACTTTTAAATGTTGTTCAACAATAATGGTATAAAAAAAAATTGCATGATGAAACCACATGCATAGCAATATCAAAACTCCAAAGGGCCAAGTCATTAGTGTTGTTGAAGCACAAAATGACAAGATTCATATTGATGTTGAACACAATGTTGAGGATGACAATGATAGTGATTTTGAACTCGACCCTATGGAATTAGTAGTGGGGGGATCACTCGGCGCTATGCAATCAACATTGGGGCTATGCAATGATATTTCGAATGTTGATAGTTTGATGAGTGCGTTAAATAATTTTATTCCAATAATATGCTAATTATAATATAATTGTCACTATAATATTCTTCAAACCTTGGTATAGTGTGTACGTTTTTGTTTTTGTGGAAATGTCATGACGAACTCCAAGAATGTGACAAAGTGAAGGTGTTGGATCTGTATGATGGTGTTGTTGCAGGCATTGGAAAAATACACTCATTGTTGAATCAGGGATCTTTTATGATGATGTACGTGTGTGTGTGTTGGGTGTGTATGTGAGCTTGTTCTCATATGCATTATATGTTTTAATTTGATTTTATGTTTTAATAATTACTTGGATATTGTATGTTGAATCGGGTATCTTTTATCATGATCTAGTACTAATGTATTTGAATTGGAAACTCCATGACATATTACGTATTTGACAACTTTGAATTTTTGTATATATGAGCTTGTTAATGTATGTAGTTTTTACTTGATTTTATGTTTTAATTCAAGTTTAATACAAACATATTGTTAAATTTTGGTAAGTAAAAGTATGTTTCATTGATACTAGATGAACATCAATAATAATAGTATTGTACAGTAACTACATTACACAATTTTATGTTGTTTAATAAATTATTCATGTCATATAAATGAATATGAAACTACTAAACTAGTAATAAATCAAATGATTATGCAACTAATAAACAATATATCAATAAACTACCAATTGATGGTAATTGATGATTAAAAACGATTAAATATACTACCAATTAACGGAAAATAGTGAATACAAATTATTGAATATACTACTAGTTGACAGAAATTAATGATTAAAATGACTAAATATACTACCAATTGACATAAATTAGTGAATAAAATGACTAAATACACTACTAGTTGACGACAATTAACAATTACAATGACTAAATATATTACCAATTGATGGCAATCAATGACTACAACGACTATATAAGATACCACTTGACGGCAATCAATGACTAAAACAAATGAATAAACTACCAATTGACGGCAATCAATGACTACAATGACTAAATAAACTACCAGTTGACAGCAGTCAATGACTACAACAACTAAATAAACTACATGTTAAAGGTAATCAATGACTAATTAAACAACTAATTATACTACAAGTTGATGAATTAGAATAACCAATAAATGACTAAATTTGTTTAATCATAACTTTAGTCTCATTATAAGTGACTGGTAATAAAACACTATTAATCACCTCACCAAAAATAGTCATTTATATGCAAATTTTAGTTTGTTTCTTAGTCATGGATTTGCCAAATTGTACTAGTGTTACAAGACCCAAAAAGAAATGCCACATAAATTATTAAAAAATAAATAAATAATATTTCAAGAGGAGCCAAATGAAAAGGATATTTCAAGAGGAGCCAAATGAAAAGGAATAAAATGAAAGAATAAACACACTATAAACAAATTATAAAAACAAATAATTGAAACATGTGATTCAATTAGACTATATGAAGTTTGTAAAAAAATCTAGAATAGGACTAAGTATTATTTTTTGTGAGGCCCGTTCCAACACCCCAAGTTGTCACATCCAATGTGGTCCCCCTCCACCTCCCCATGGTCACATGCATGGCCTATTGACCCTCCTATTGTCACTGCTTGCTCTAACAACCAATGATAGCCATGGATTCACATAATGGGGCCTCTAACAAGACCACTATGATGCAGTTTATCATCATCAACATCTTGCATGTAGTACAATAGACATGCCCTAAGTCCAATGACAGTTCTTCTTTTCAAGGAGATGCAAGAGATTTCAATGTTGTGTTCTAAAAGGCGTTGGTATACTCTCTATATGCGTAGTGCACTCCTAGAAGTAAGACAACTAAGCAAAACTATTCCACAAAATGAGACTATTTTTTTAACAATAAATGATTAAGTGTGTTTTACTATGTAATCTTGTTATCTCATTAACCTTAAGAAATGATACTTAATTCTTCGAACTAGGTGATATAGAACATGATTTAATCCTTATTTTCACAATATTCCAACGTACTAGACATAATCATTCCAATGATTATATCTAGACTTATACAATGATGGGACCTATATTTCCTTATCTCAAGATTGACTGAATCAACTAGAATAATGTTGCCCATTAAAAGCAACAAACATCCAATTCTTATATCTTTCTATATATTCAATACATCGTTAAAAATCCTACATTCAATCCTCAACAAACTAATAGATCTGCTTTTATTTTGGGTGTTCTTGATCTTCCAAATCTAATTTTGGGTGGTGACCTTAATTTTACCTTGAATCTCTCTGAATTATGGGGCCATAGGCCTCAATTGGACCCATTATGGAATTTCCTCAATGAAAAGTTTCAGTGATGGGGCTTATTAATGTTCTTCCTGCTCCACTAATTCCTACATGGCGTAATAATAGGAAGGGTATTGATGGGGTTGCCAAGCATCTAGACAGATTTTTTGTTTTGGAAATGCTGACTGATATTCTCTTCAGATGCCACTCATGGGTGGAATACTCCTCTGTTTCAGATCATTCTCCCATCTTCCTTTAGCTTGACACATCATCTATTAGAGTTCAATATCCTTTTAAATTCAATCATGTCTAGCTTGATGATCCTGACTTCAAATTGGTTGTAAGGCATGAATGGGATCGCTTGTTGGGGTTGGGTGGCTCATCGTGTCATGTCCCCATTTTGAAAACACCATGGAGAAACCACTAACCCATCCAACTCCATGGGCTCTACTAAAAAATTATTAACAAATGATCAAATTGTGGCCAAGTACTTTAGGAAATTAAATAAATTAGCTAGGGAGATAATTTGGACTATAGTTGTTTTAGAATAAATTAAATTGGAGGTGATACGATTAATATTTTGATATTTAATTATTATTAAATGTGATAATGAGTTGGAAGATTCCAAGAGCCTCATGATGGTGCATAAGGATATAAGGATAGCTCAATGAGTTGTCAACCAAAGAGGAAACTGAAAGAAAAGCATAGCAAAGCAAAAAATAAGGAAATTGGAAAAAGCAGTGAAGGTAGGAAAGTAAATAAAGCAGTAAAGTGCAGAAAAGCAGCTAGTCTTGAAAATTAGAAAACATCCAGAAAGCAAGGAGGCCAAGTTTCTAAAAGCAAGAGAAATTCATAAAGAAAGGAAAGTTGGCAAAAGCAAGAAGGTTGCACAAAGCAAGATATTGCTAAAACTCATTAAGGAAGGCGCACTCATGGGATAGGGTCCACTCACAAATTCTCATGAATTGCTCATGAATTCATCCTATATATAAAAGAAGGCAAGTGTGCTACTCTCACATCTTTTGGCCATTTTGTTTAATGATTTGAGAGCTCTGCTTCTCAAGGATTGAGTGATGCGCCTCAATCAATGCTTGGGTGATGTGCCCCAAGGTAAGTGTGTTCCAGTATTCTCTTATGATCATATGTAGTTGTAGAATTCTGATCTACAACCATAGAATTCTGATATGCGGCCCTAATCCATCCATTTTCATGAAGAACACAAGATTCTAGGATTAATGCAGAGAACTATCCAAGTTTGGGGTGGAATTGTGAAGAGTTTCTTCAAAGAAGAGAGCAGAAAGCAAGGGCACACCTCCAGTGAAGATATTAGATGTCTGGGTGCTTTCAATGAGATATTTGATGCTCATATATTATATGTGTTTCCGATCCATCATTCCCATCTTCTCTCTTATTCTCCCACTGAAGAGTTCTACCACTATTTTGTAAAATCATTGAGTTGGAGACTCTCTGTAAGTTTGGACCATGAATACTCCTTTAATGCTGCTATAAAATTATGAAGGAACTTGTTGCTTTTTTATTTCAATGTCAGATCTCTGATGTATGATTTAATGTTGGCTTTGTGATCCTCGGAGGTTGTTTGGAATTACTTCTTACCAATGCTTTCTCTTTTGCTTCCAAATCTTGACTAGTTTTGTTGTAAATTTAATTAAATGACCTATGGATATTTATTTTATGTTATGTAAGTAATTACAAGTCCTTAATACAGTAATGAATCCAACCCAAGCCTCAAACTGAGAATTTGTGACCCTTTCTTCATGTTTGGAAGAGCTTGAAAGAAAACTAGTTGAGCAATCCCTAGTAGCGCACTTCCTCTTCTGACCTCCAAACACTTCCCAACCTTCTCAAAACTCCTGTAAATTTTGCACGGTAGTATATTAGAGGGTAAATACATGTTATCCACCCTTTGGTTGCATTCAAGTGTTAGTGGAGGAATCTAGTATGCATATGTTGGTGTGCCCAGGAAGCCTCTGAGTAGACTTCAGTGGCAGTTGTTGTTGAAACATAAATGGTCCTAGTACCTTATGCATAGGATTCTAAAGCTATCCTTGTACTTGGTTTTTATTCTATTGCACCCTTTTTATCAGACCTTGTAGATCCAAAAGAGTCTAAATATCACGCTTTGGGTGGGTTTAGTTGTGTTCAGTACTAGCTTCCTCAATACTATTTTTTATAACTAGTTTCCAGTCTTTGAAATTTTCTTATTTAAATCCTGTGATTAAGTTAATATCCTTGAAATATGATTTGGGGATATTACAATGGTATCATATCACTTTCCTCTACTCCTGTGGAAAGTAAGCTCTCAATTTGAAGAATTTGCAACCATGTCTTTGTTTAGTGATGAAGATTCCTGATTGGTATGAGGAAGAAGAGATCATATATATTGGTGGAGGCCTACCCTGAGATGAGGATGGTTACTTTTTTTACCAACTGTACAGTGAAGCTAGCAGGGCTGAGCCACCGATGGCTAGCCTAGAAGATATATTATCCAGGAGGATGGTAGTAATTAAAAACATGCCTCACCATTATCTAGAGTATCTGGCTTTGGGTGATAAGATCCGCACATCTATACCCTTCAAAGATTATTATATTTGCAAGTTTGGATTGTGGCCTCATAATGTTGATGAGTAATCTTTTGAGAGCAGCAAACCATACATAGAGGAACCAAGTTGTTCTGCCTCTCTGATTAAAGAAGAAGAAGAAGGAACTAAAGGTGAAGATTCATCAAAGCCATCTGCATCTTCAAGCATTATGAGATTGTTCATGTTTTCTTCAAGTAGAGTCTCCAAAGGTTGTGATATGAGCACCAATAAACATGGAGAAGTCTCAAGTTTCCTAGAGGAGAATGGAAACGAAGTAGAAGTAAAGAAGACCACAATCTATACTGTTGAGGTTTGTCAGCATAATGAAGCCATAAACTATTCTATGGAGGATCATCCAGAGGCATCTCTCACTGAGAACCAAGATTTTGCCTCCTAATGGATGAAAGGGAATAAGCTCTAGAAGTATTTCACCAGCGTTTAAGTGCTATATCCTTCTCCTCCTTAACTATGAATAGAGGGATCGATTATATAGGCCTAAAGGGATAGAGGAGGTTGAGGATTTGTGGGAGAATATCAAGGGATCATCCCAAAAGGTAAGGGGATCGAGTGCCACCTTTCCTAGTTCATAGGGATAAGCCTCCATGAAGCCATGGGTTCTAGAAGCCGCTCAAAGCTTCTCTTTTTCATTTTAAACTAACAGTGTCACTCTTTGTCCATAGGCAACACACGTCTTTGGAGAGTGATGCACCTTGTCCAAAGGCATAAGGTGTCACCAACGCACTCTGTCAATGTGCAGAGCGAGTCACCAGGAGTCTAACACACTTTGTCAATGTGCAAGGTGCATCGGGGTGACAACAAAGGGAAAAAGGATAACCAAAACTCTTTCTTCAATTAATTTGGCTTAAGTTCTTTAGGAATCATGACAAATGAAGGACACACAACTCATAATGACCAGATTTTGGTGTAACAGAATGCCCCCCAAAGCATGAAGCTATCTAGACAATATAGGTGAGGTGCTTTGAGATCATGGAAATTCGAGGCAAGGACCATTGGATGAAGTGTCAAACAAAGACTTCTGTAGTACAACAAACACTTAGATATATGTCTCAAATGACTCATAACATAACTGTCGACCAATACATTGAAAATCCATGTGAATACTGACTGACTGGACATAATCGTAGCTATTGGACACAAACGTAGATACATGATGAGATAATTACATAGCCACGGCCAATACAAGAGTGGATCAGTGTGATATGACTCAAAAAATCTCCATCGCACCCTGGGTAATATACATAAGTTAACCTAGGGTCTTCAATATGAACCCTCAACGATACGAATCTAACCATGTGATTACAAGGTGTTGAAGTCGAACATGGTAGAAACCACTTGATTATCGGTCATTGATGTATACCGTTAACAAGTGCAAGGAAATCATCATTAATGTCAATGATCTTCAAGGTATCATAGTACATATTGTCGAATGTGAATCAATGAGTTGAGGTCGAACATTCGATGGAATATTTTAATCAAAAGTAAATGATGTGAACTTATTGTTGAAAGCGAGGTAACCTACCATTAAGGCATGCAGGCCCAAGTTACTCGATTGGTTTCTAAGTTCAATCCATGATGAGATGAAGTCGATAAGGACAAACCTGTCAAAGGAGGGCCATGATGTTTCCCCCATCATCGACACTAAACAAGATAAACGATGTTTTGAGATAGAACGGACTGTAGAGTGTGAGGTTGACTCAAGGGTGACCAATGCAAAGGAGGGTGAAATGACTACAGAGGTTGACTCAACAATAGATTTCCCTTAACATGGAATGGCATGAATTGGAAGCAAGACCTAATACAACAAATGGTAGATGCATTCTTCGGATGACCCAAAGGAGTATGATCACTCATGGAATTAGTGAGACTCGAGGACAAGCAGATTATCCAAGTGGTTTGAATGAAATCCAAACGAGTGCCATGTTCAAGAGTGACTATGAACTACCATTAATACAAGTGAATACAAACTCTTTCCTTATTCCACATCATTATTGATGAGTACCTCTTTGTTTATTAATGATCTCGAGGAGGATAACAAATGCTCGATATAGCTCATCCTTAGGACGAGTCCAATATCACATGTTTAACGAACCTGAGAGAGGAGGGGTTCATCCCTAAAAGGGCCCTTCAATGTTACATTTTAACGAGTCCAAAGAAGATAAAATCGACGTCATTTCATGTTTAGAGAGTCTGAAAGGACTAAAGAAGACTCCAATAAGTACTTTTTCATAAATTCTAGTCTCCTCACTCGAAAAAAGATAAAACAATGTGAGAGAGAACTCTTCTAGTCATGATTAACTAGAGTAATCCTTTTTCGTAAATAGTCTCACTGGTCCGAAAAATGGGTAAACTATCGCCAGAAAGGCGACCTTTCTAATACTTTTACAAGCGTCAAAGAGTCAAGTTCACTTGGCAATCTTTTCCTAATTAGGGTGTCTGAAAAGAGTTTAAAGGAGAACTCCAAGGGGTTCCTTTTCGTAGAAGTTTCATGAGCCCGAAAAAGAGATAAAAGTTAACTCGGTGACTTATTCTCATGTATTTACGAGCATGAGAAAGAAAAAAGACACAACTCGATACCTTTTATACTTAGTTTTAATGAGCATGATAATGGTATCAAAAACACTCTAAATCCTTTTCACACTTGACAAAGAGTATGAAAAGTCAATAATGGTATCTGCCATAGTCAAAACATCACTCACCTCCACCTGCAAGCTTCAAAACACAGTTTAGAGCTATCACAAGGATTTCAAAACAAAAATAAGGTCAACTATAGTAAAAAACCCACGGAATAATAAAAATTAAGAAAATAATATTCCATTTTGATATAAAAAAGGGTGAATATTAAAAAACATTTACCATTTCATTTTTACCAAGTTGAAAGTGGAAAAAAGCCCTTCCAAGCTGAAATTTGTGGTGAATATTGCAAGAGCCTCGATCGATCATTTAGCCTCCCATCAGTTCCAGGTAATCCTAAACTCTCTTCCCTTCAATTTCACGGTTGAAATTTTAGTTTTAATGCATTTTTTGAAGGTTATGGGGCTCATTCCATGGGGGAAATTGCGCGCCCTACGTGACGCGATTTCCCCTTTCAGGAAGTGCATCACTCATCAGCGACGTGCCTCCCCCACAAGGCTAAGTGTGTCGTTGATGACCTATATACAAAGACGGGGTGTGTCGGTGCAAATTGGTTCAAAAAATTGGAAATGGGCCCCAAAAGATTATTTATTTTTCCATGAAAGGGACTAATATCCTTCAAATTGATGTTTATGCAGGGTTTGACACTCAAAATGGTTCAGTGGAAGGACCGTGAACATGAATTGGAGGATGTGCAAGCGGAAAATGATCCTCACTCAATCAATGCTTTAAGGGAGTGTGGGTTTCTCAAGTTCTTTCATGTACAGGGAATGAGATCCCAAATACAACTATTGGATTACTTTATCCGCATGTGGTATCCAAACCAATAGTACTTCAGAGTTGGAGCACACATCCTCACTTTAGAAATTGAGGATATATACTTCCTAACAGGATTATCCAGGAGTGCCCCGTTGTTTGACCGGACCACCAAGGATCTTATTGCACAATTATGCACTCTAGGCACATAGGTGTTGGGTGGGAAAATCCCCATCAAGAACGTGTGGGACCGTCCCTTGAGGACCGTACTCTTCACTATTGAGTGACTGGCAAGCAATAGGGCCCCACATCAGGCCACCAAGGCCCACATGTTGTATGCCATCGATTGCACCGCTCCTATGGTGCTTAACTGGTGCGAGGGGATCTCATTTTCAATTCATGATAACCCTCTCACACATGAACAACAATCAGCAGTTCAAAAAATTACCTATCAAGCATGAATGCATACTTTTGATGTTCATCTTCCACACAGATGCGACATTCTTCCTTCCATGTAGAGATAATCCACGAATACGCAAGAGAGGACGCAAGGTCACTAGTTAGTCACACATAGATATGGAACTAGAACATGTGATTGAACAAGGTAATGTCATGAGAAAATGGATCATGCAAACTCTAGTAGGCTAGAGCATACTTTTGGAGGATTCTCTATAAAATAATAAAGGCCACAGTATTTACAACGGCTTTGATACCATTGTTGGATACCTCGTAGGGAAAATAGTCATAAACCAAACCAAAACATAATATTAGGCATGAATAGTATAATCCTCAGACGAGACACATATAAATACAACGAGATGACCCTTGAGTCATATTCCCAAGGTGTCCCTTGGAATCCCAATGGTTGTTCCTATTCATTATGACTCTTGGTATTCATTTCACGTGAAAAGTAAATACAACAATATAATAATAACCCTAAAGGATTAATGTTTCCAACAATCCTCCCTTAATCCGAAATGGTGCATGTGAGTCCAAGAAGAGAGCTGAAATCTGGAGAAGGACAACTGCAAATGGCTAAATAAGCTCTTTGAATCAAAGGCTAGTTGAAGCTGAAGTCTTATACTAAATAGGTGGCTTTAGGATGACCACAAACTCTATAACTTGGCGATAACTCTGATTCTAGCTCAACTATTCTCTTGAAAATGGATGTGACTTAGGTTATCGCTCAACGGTTCTCTCAGGAACTTGGATCTACGGCTTAGAAATTCCTTATGGAAATGGTGGTTAAAGGACCACCATAGATTGATGTCTAACAAAAACAACAAGAGGTTGAATTCTTATACTAAATGGGTGGTTTTAGGTTGACCACAAACTCTATAGCTCCATGGAACATGGCTCATACTCTGGTTCAATGCTACAGCTCCGAATATGGATAGGTGGCTCTGGACCAAGGTTTTGGAAACTAGCAAAAGGTTATGGCTATGGCTTTGGCACTAGTTCAGGCTCGCTTATTCCGGCTCACTTGCTCTCACTCACTTGTTTATGACCGTTAGTAATTCCCACCTGTCTGGAACAAGGTCGGGAGAAGAATATTTCTCAACTGCAAGATGTGTCATTACTCGAGAATGAATTCTTTGGTATGCCATATATATCTTCTTCATTGTTGACAACCATTGCCAAGAAGTGATCCACCCATAGTGAATCTTCTATATTAAGTTTCCTCAACATGAAGCATATGTATGAAGAGTGAGTATGCTTTCCACAATGCTTACAAGGACGAAGATCAAAACACTTATCTTTCATGGGGCCAAGTCGATCACAATGTTGTCATTTTGAACTCTTAACTGGAGCAAATGAAGATGAACTTTATTTTAAGAACCCAACACTTTGAAACTGGATTGGCTTGGAGAAGTCAAGAATGTGAACGATCACTTTCTTGTTGTATCCAAGACTGGTTATGTGCTTGTTGTGAGTGATCTCTTCCCATGATATGATGATGGGATTGGATAGAACAAGTGGAACCTCTATATGCATAACTTCATCTTCATTTTCTTTTGCTTGTTAAGTGGGGCTAATGATTTGCTTATGTGCTTCTGAAGTGGCATCATTATATGCAATATGTTGAAAGGAATCATAAAGAGGATTGTTTTGAATGGGAACAAGTTCATAATGTGTTTTTTCTTGTAGGAGCTACGACTCAAGTTGTAGAAAATCAAGTGTGTCTTGTAAATCTTGTAAACAATTATGAATGTGAGTGAGAGTTGTCTTGTCAACCATGACAATGTTGCTGACAGAAGAGAGAAGTAGAGTGTTCAGTAACTCTGCTAAACCATTGAAAAAACTGTGACTCACTCAAATAATAAAAGGCTTCTTGCAAATCCACCCTTTTACAAACACTCAACAAACTCAAACTCGGAAAATGAAGGGTGTCGGTATCAACTGAGAATGCACCCAAGTACAATGCAATTCAACTTTATTATGAAAGATACAAAAGATTGGTTGCAAGTTACAAAAGACAAGTGAACTTACAACAATTGTTGAATTTGAATTGATCCTTTGATTTAAGTGCTTTACGGTGTTTTTAATCCTTTGATCTCTGGCTTGCTTGTCCTGCTTGCTTGTTTAAATGTTTTGAGTGCAAAATTGTTAGAACACTCACAGGTATCTATGCAATCAATGGTAAATATATCTCTACAATCTACAATCACAATGTTTCTTCCAGCAAACACATGGTTGTGGCTCCAATGGCATACAATCTGCAATACACTTATTATCTCTGCAACAATCTACTCAATTAAGTAATACAAGGTGCAGGTATACAGTCTTTGCAAATAGATTACAATACAATGATGCAAACAATACAATAGTCTATGTATACAAGCTAAAATTACAATCTTGATGTTATATTCACAAAAATAGATGGAGGTGGTTTCTTGATCCTCTTCCAATCATCATTGTGGATCATGAGCTATGTCCGCACATAACCTCTAGTAACAACGTTTCCTGATGTCTAAAGCACATGAATAAGAGCAAGAATAATTTTCACTATAGCATGGGTGAACAAAGTGAAGGTTATGATGATGCTCTTGACTTAGAAGCTTTGTCTTGAAGTTGGAAACCATGCATTCCAAATTTCCTTCATGATTCAAGAGTATTTAATGAGCACAAAATGCATAACCATACACAATCGGAGCACGCGAAGAATACAAAGAGTTTCCTCGAGCAATAGGTAGGACTACGCAATAGAAAAAGAAACAAGTTACCTCCTTCTAGTTTATGCGTGGACTCATTCCCTATTTCCAATAGAAACTGAATTGACCTCGTATGTTCCAGTGCTTCTTCCAAATTGAATGTGCAGGCTCGATGATGCTTCAATGTTGATTGCCTTGCCTTATTGCCTTGCAAAACTCCTTATAATTCCAAATGTCAATTTTGAAAAATACAAAATCCCTTATAAATCCATACAAAATTTGCAACCTTGTATCTCCAATGGAATTTTCAATGCAAGACAACAACTCTGGAACAAATACCTCAAATAATGTAACTAACTCTCAATAAATGCACTTTTGTGCATATAAAATTTTGGCAATAAAGGTTCCGAACCTTATGTTTAAATCATATAAATTCCAATCTATATAAATTGCCAAATCAAATAATAAATAATGCGCTCAACTTAAACCACTGTGAACAAATACCTAAACTACCATACAATACCTAAACCACCTCTTCTTCATCAATCCAGGAGCTTATTGTGGTTCAAGGTGCACCATATACTCACGAGCTTATTCCACTTCATGCACGCACTCTCCTCAAAATTGATTTATGCATCAATGCTTGAAATTATGTGTGGTGTATCAGGCCAGGAAAACAATGTAGCACAACTGCCGCCATCACAACACATAAATGCAGTTTGAGTGTATGGTAGAATCTTGAGCTCGGTGATAAGAACCATGTTCCAATTTCTTCCTTCCATATACGTGAGAGAGGGAGAAAGGTCTCTAGTTGGTCACACGTAGATATGGAACTAGAACACGTGGTTGATCAAGGTAATGTCATGAGCAAATGGATCAAACAAACTTTGGTAGGCTAGAGCAGACTTTAGGAGGATTCTCTGTAAAATAATAAAGGATACAGTATTTACAACGGCTTTGATACCAATGTTGGATACCTCGTAAGGAAAATAGTCACAAACCAAACCAAGACATAATATTAGGCATGAATAACATAATCCTCATATGAGACACATTGTATTCATATGAGACACATATAAATACAATGAGATGACCTTAGGTTCATATTCCCAAGGTGTTTCTTGGACTTTTGATGGTTGTTCCTATTCACTGTGACTCGTGTTCTTCATTTAATGTGAATAATAAATACAATAATATCATATTAACCCTAAAGGATTAATGTTTCCAAGAGTGAAGAAGTTTCCCTACTTGGAAACCTAATAGAACTATATATGTTTTTGTTGGTGGTTGATTTTTCTTGGTGTCCATGATCCATTCCATTGTAGAATTCTCGATGCATTGAAGATTGAGATATATAGGGGCCAAGTGTTCCGCGATGTCTAAGGTGTCTAATAGAGGTGGAAATATGATTAAAGCAACTCCACATTAAATAGAGGGTGTAAGCCAAATAAAGGTGGAATACTCAATTCAAAATCATTCTCAAACAACCACTTATGCCGCTTATGTCCGATTTGCAGTTGTCCATAAGTGGCATAAATATTTGGAGGAATGTAACGGTATTCAAAAACCATATGGTTCTGGGAAAGCCATGTGTTCCAAAGGATAAACAGGGTCAACAAATTGAATCCCTTGGATATAGAATCCACGTGCCAAGTGTAGAGAACCTCTTGAAGATCCCGACCTGTCCAGTTGAATTGAATTCCCATCTCCTAAAGCGCACATTGCCAAACCTGTTGAATATAAGGACATTGAATAAGGAGATGTTCGATGCTTTCACAATCGGACTTGCATAGAGAGAATCTTCCCGGTCCCATAAAGACATGTTTACTCAAGACACTCCAGACCAGGATTTTATGTGATAATGCAGACCAAATAAAGAGTTTGATTTTCATTGGGTATCAATTTTCCAGATCCATGAATGCCAACAATAAATGTTTGGATAATCTTGGGCTTCACGAAGGACACAGTAACCCATATAGGGAGTGTATCTTCCCCTGTTCTCGTTCCTGCTCCATACTATCACATCATCGTCATCATTCAAGTAAGCATGGGTTTGGAAATGTCTACATTGAAAAATGCTAATACTAAATATAATAGGTTCAATATACACATGTCAATTCAATCTTGGAGGAATGACATGCAAATATGCCTAGAATATTAACACTAAAATGAATAATGCATTGGAAACATTAAAAGGAATGGAGATATTGAAGGACTATACTAAAAGAGATCGTGTGCATTGGAGATTTGCAAGTGATAGTAACTGCTCTACATGGAAATCATAACGCCAAATGTCTTGACATGAACATAGTAATTCAAAGATGACAACTCATATTGGAGAAATTCTCATCTAAGGATCTAAGGCACGTTCTAAGGAGTCACAACAACACAACAAAGAAAATGAAAATGAAGTTGTTTCCATCCCTATAGGGGCCCTCAAGGTTCAAATAAAAAGTGGTTCTAAAAAACTCTCATTACAATCTTTTCCATATGTAAGTGTTATACATAATAACAAAGCAACCTAGTCCTCTTATATGCTTTGAATATTCACCGAAAGATTCATTAGAATGGCTTCAACAAGATGAACTTACCATGATGGTCTTGGTCATGGTGTTGGCTTTGGCAATGTCAATGGAAGATGGTATGGCTTCCTGGTGCTCTTGAACAAATTATTGCAACTTTTAAAATGCCTTTTCGTTATCCTCCAAATCCTTGTGCAACTGAGTCTTCATCCAAGTTGGCTTGCCCTTTGGCCAACTATCCATCTGGATGACCTTCTCTCTAAATTACATAAGATGCAATCTGCTCTTGTCCAAATATTCTCTATACATAATAACAAAGCAAGAATGGGGAAACAATAGAACATATGCCCCTAATTTCTAATAACTCACTAGATTGTGACAGAACACAAAATAAAATTTGCATGCTTTTGAAATTCATTCTAAGAAACATGATCGGATGGGATATTTAAATGAAACAAATGAGATTTAGTTGTGTGAATTCAATGTCCTCTTGTTATTTTCATTAGGGATTTTGATCTCTCATGGAGTTTCATGTTGGGAAAACTAGAGGAATTATTACTTATAAACTTTGTACTGTTGTTAGTGGACCAAAAAATATAACATTTATATCCCGATGAGCCTACACTTCAACTCCTCCTTATCTAGATCCCTTGAACCCATTGGAAATTATATGCATTTTCTCTATTATCCATAGTTGTGAAATCGTCATTTATGATAAAAGGAAATGGGATTTTTCGATATAAGGTTGTGAAAATTGTTGAAGGCTACGGGGATGGAAGTTTTGTCATATCTATAAGGATGGGAGCTAGAAGGACTGTGGTTATTGATGGAGTCTAAATGCAAGATCTCTCTTTTGGTTTTGTTAATTGGAAGCAACTATTAAGAACTGGAAACACTTGTCAAGCTTATGTATGATAACAATATCATTGTTTGCCTTGATATATTCAATGTGTATCCACTACAAGGTGGACGATGTACACATTTGGATGCTAACATTAATTAATACATTTCTAGATTTTCAATTGACCCACAAACTAAGCACTCAGAATGCCCATGCAATGAACGAAAATGATTACGCAAGGACACATTGTAGTGTCATTGCTCATTGTAGCATTCGTTTATGTGAATACCCACTATATTTTTATTCATAATGTTTCAAACATCGTAAAAGAAAAATCGAAACATCGATTAGGTTTTAGTATGAATAACCATTATAAAAGTTTTGCAATTTCAAACTCTCTTCCAAGGGATTTGAAACATTTAAGTTTAAATTTAACCTTAATTCTTATTGTGTATTTATAAATCACACTTTCCCTTAGCCCCAAGGATTAGCTAAAGGGATCATGAGCCAAACGTGAGATCTCTCCCCCAAAGTTGGGAAAACTAGAGGAATGGCTATTGTGTATTTATAAATAACACTTTCCCTTAGGCCCAAGGATTGGCTCAAGTGATCATGAACCAAACGTGAGATCGCTCCCCCCAAAGTTGGGGATGTCACGAGTTTGATTTTCTAATCCCCTTGGGGTTAGGATCAGTGATCACTAGGGCCGACGGTTTACACCATTTACCATCCATGACATGGGGAAGTACTCAAAGCATTTTCAATGAAATTATTCATCCAAAAAAAACTAAACTAAACTTTCCCTTGACTATGTTACATAATTAATATATCAAATATACATGTACATGTTACTTCTTGTTGTGTATTTATGTAATCACAGTTTCTCTAAGCTCCCTTGTTATTATATTTGATTTTGGTTTATGCTACAAAATACTAGATATTTCATATGCATGTTCCTTCGTACATGGATTTTATTTATTTAATTCATATTTTCTTAACATTTTAGTTTCCAAAAAAATATTTTACATTTAGACTTTCATTACATATTTTATCAACGTATATATGCAATTCGTTAATTAATTATATTTTATATTCTTGAAATAATAACAACCCTTCATACTTTTTTAGCATTTTAGTTTTCGAAAATCTATTTTACATTTTGACTTTCACTATATATTTTATCAACATATATTTGCACTTCGTTAATTAATTATATTTTATATTCTTGAAACAACAACATCAATTCCTTATGATAAAGATGTATAACAACATTTAATTATAAATATGCAATCACTTAAAATGTATATGTAGACACGTCATATCATCCCCAAGGAAACAATGAATACATATGCACAAAATATAATAGTGACTGCATGTAAAAGAAACGACTAAACTAGCCCACAAACACAAGGTGCAAAAGGGATGATGGAAAGACATTGCTATCATAAGCCCAAAAAGAGACACCCACTAACAAACAAAAATCCAATCACTTTTTATAATAAAAATGTCGTTTTTATTAATTTGTTTAAAAATTTACGAAACAATATATCAACCTTTTTTTTCACACTTTAAATTGCTATACTTTAATATTAAGTATATGATGAAGTTACAACCAAAAGGTGTCATCCAAGACAAAGAAACAAAGTTACATGCACCAACCAAAGGCAAATTGTAATAATGCCATCACGGAAAATAAAAAGTAGATGCACCAGCAGAGATAATACTACTACTCAAATATCCAATCTCCCTACTTACAAACAAACCACCACCCAGTCTAATGCACCAGCAAATATTTGACAAAGAGAACATGAAATTCAGAAATTACAGCCGCCACATTCAGACGTCATATAAATATATGCTACCAGACTCTCAGAGGACGTCATTCGTCCAAAATTCAAAAAAAATATGACCTTCCACTGCCGAAAGAGCACGTTTAGACAGAGCGTCAGCAACCATGTTCGCCTCCTTGATTATATGGATGAATTGGATATCGTTTAAAATCTCACGGAGAGCACGTATCTTTTTCAACCAAGACCTAAGGGAGATGATATTAATCGGGCCCTCACCATTTAACCAGTTCACCACCACGAGTGGATCCCCAACCACCCGAAAAAGCTATAGCTGCCTAACAAAAGCAAAATGCAAAAGACACCACAGGGCACATACCTCACGACGGGTATTCATACCAAAGCCCACATTCAGCCAAATATTGCATTAAGTTTAATAAATGCTCCAACACCACAAGAAACAATATTGTAATATTGTTTACAATACATCTAAGTTTATATATTGGCACATTTGGAAACAATATATCAACTTAGATGTATTGGAAACAACTTATTTTAAGAAAATATCAACTTATTTTAAGAATATATCAACTTATATATATATATATGGTAATTATTTTTATATTCATTTTTTTATAAGTTTGAATTTTATTTTATTATAAACATGAAGAAGTACAATGAAGAGAGGCGGGTTGTGAATCAAGCATAACCGTGCAGCTTGAAACTATGACAAAACTTAAATTAACTATTTATTTACTCATTGATTGTTTAAGTAACTGTAGAGAAAAAAGAAAGTACTGAGAGTTCAATATTAGCTCTCACAGGCTGAGATTTATAACCAAAATTAACTATTAACTTAGACAAAAGTGCCTAATGGCCATTGAAGTAAAGTTAGGATCAAAACCTGGGAAATGATATGGTTTTGGGCATAATTAGTCTTCATCTGGGATGATAATCACAGGAGGGATGTGTTGCTTCTACTTCTGATCACCAACAACCATTCCAGAGCATTCGTCAGTTTGAGGGGGATTAGGGTGATGCTGGAAGATGAGGTGAGAGTCCTCCTAAGTCTCCTTAGGTCAACTAAAGACCTTTCTGGCGAGCTTCCGTGCAAGGGAATTAAGCTTAGCATCGAATTCCATCTGGGGTTTGGCCATGTGGCGAAACCACCATTCATTCCTATCCATGCGCGTCGCTAGGTTGAGACCCTAGTTATTTTCCATCAAATTTCCCTCCATGCGATCTATGAAATCCTGGATGAGCATTGTCTTGGTAAACCAGAGCAAATTCAAATTCTTCTAGTATTGTGTTTCCTCAGCTCGAGTTGAGCCTGTGTCTTCCACCAGACACCCCATTTATGAGACAACCCATCTGAGGCAAGACCGACCAAATTGTCTCGAATACAATTTTCCATACCTTGAATGTGGCACTTGGTCAGGGAGGAAACCATGCCCGCCTAACAAGCACGAACATTGTCATGCTCTCACATAACTCGAGGTATGTGAGAGTGGAGAGGTCCAGCGAAGGATTTCCTCTCCATTTTCTTGGAGCGAACCATGATGAATGCAGAGCAAGAAGAAGCCCATGCAAGAGTCGAATTGTTGTGGGGGGATGAGAAATGAGCCAAAGTCGAACGTCAAGTTGGGAGAGAAGTCGATGGATGCGGAGGGGGAGAGCAAAAGGATTGGAATGAAAAGGCTAGCTTCGACAACCTTCCACAGTTGGAGACTAATGGATCCGTCTACGGCACCTGGTATGTGGGAGAAGAATGGCACTTGATTTCATCATGGCAGAAGTAATGGCGAGCGAGTACTATGAAGGATCAGACTCAAGACAAAACCAACACGCAAGGAGAAAAGACTTACCATTCACGACATTCATAATGTTTAAAGCAACTAAATGTACAACAAAGGACGTGGTTGTAGTGTGAGTGCCAAATGGTGGCTCGTTCATCCCATGAGAGAGGACAAGCATCATCATGTTGAGAGGTGGGTAGACATCAGACATTCGCCATGGGGATATTCATTTTAATTTGGGATATATAGTGTTTATAATAGATAATTAGTTATACTAATAAGAGAATAATAAATAGTGAGATAAGTTAGCCTTGAATGTTAGCTTAAGTGGTCATGAGCCAGGAGTGATATCTCCCCCCAAAGTTGGGGATGTCACGGGTTCACCTCTCTTGATCCTCTCAGGGTTAGGCTCTATAATCAGGGACAACGATTTATCCCGTTTACCATCCATGAATCATGGATAAGTACTTGGAGGGTTCTCTATGAAGTTATTCCTTAGTTAAAATGTTTTATTTCTTCTTGTATCTTCTTTCACAATGGTTGTGAGGATTAATTCACAATATTATATAAAGTCATATATACCATTGGTCGACTTCTTTCTCTGATTCCATCTCTTCCCTCGGGTTCAACTCGCCCCCTTTATTTCCTCCTGAAGGCTATCAACTTATCCTTCATACACCTTCTACTCGCTCGACCATTCCTCCGGTCGATCTTCTTCTTACGTCCAACCAACTCAACGACTCAACTATCGATTCCTTCTACCCTTCTGGTCTTTGTCGCCTTCTCCTTCGACCACCTCGATGTATTTAGCATCATCCACGCCGGATTCTCCACCGACTTGCCTAGTCCTCCGACTAGCCTCGAATCTAATGCGACTTGTTCATTTGACCGAAGTCTTCTCTTGGTTGTTCACTGACCATCAAGGTGCACTGCCCCTCGCATTCTCGTAGAAGGACTCCATCCCGATCCAACAACTCACACTGTCACTCTTCCTGGCCTCTAACTCAACTAGTCCTCATCGACCATCTTCATCGAATCTTCTTCTCTGATCCGACCATTTTGGGATTCACGCACTTGTCCTTTTCCTTCCCCTATAAGTTCATCGCCTATCAGTGTCGGTCGGTCTTAGGGCTGGATACCCCTGCATCAGACTCCCGAGGTACAAAAAGAACTACGCCCTCAGTTCTGATCTTCCATCTGGAATTCAACCTTTTCCTCTTCCATCGGCGTTGATGCCACACTTTGTACCAGATGCAAACTGGTCCATCCACTTGATCTTTCGTGCATTTTTCCTTCCTCAGAGTCTTCTTCATGGCCCCTACCATGTCATCATTTATGCTCCAGACTTAACGATATCCACTTCTTTCACCAATCTTGGTGAAGCACAAAGCTCCACTCAAACAATTGTTCCAGCTAATTGTCTTCTTCGCAGGCAACCCATGTTTGGTTCCAGTCTCACGGATGGCCCTCAATTCGGCACTCATTCTCGTTCTTCCTTCCTTCATCGGATTTATTTATGACCATCTTAGAACCCATCGGTTCCGTCTGATCCTTGTGGTCAATGTCATCCAGTGCGACGACTTGTTCAACAGACTCATACCTAGATTCAATTTGTTAGGGGTGTTGTCTCTCCTTGGAAACCTTGTCAACATCTCATCCACTGTATTCATCCTCTCTTGGGCCCCTTTGCCCTCTTCTTCACTTCTTCTCCTCTCCAATTTCCTCGTCATCATGCACTCAACGGATTGCATATCAAATGCAAGTTTCTTTGCAAGTCCTTTCACGACTTGACATTTCTCTCGTCCCTATTCCTTCTTCCTCGACCATGGAAATTGTCTCTAGTCCACGTCTTCAGTTGCTTCCTCTGCAGTCGTTAGGGAGTTCTCGCAACTTCCTCCCTTTGCGCTCATGCACATGTACCCTTCCAATCCATTGGTCAGAATCTTCGCCTTTACAAGGCCTGTTGGTAGACTCCCCTTTGTCCTGCCTTCTTCCACAGTGGTTGTTACACCATCATCGTCTACGTAAATGGCAACATTCCTATTGCTTTCTACCTCAATTTCACTGGTATTCACATCAACAACTTCGTCAACATCCTTGTCTCCCGCTTCAGACCCTTTTACGTGAAGTTCGTCACTCTCCTTCACCTCGTCGATTGCTTCCTCGACTAGAATCATTCCTTTGTCGATAATTCTTTCATCTGACTGCACTCCATCCCGTTGGTGCTATTCTCGTCTGGCCGCTTCTCCACTTCATCAATAGTCTCCTTGGTTCTTCTCTCCTCCTCACCTGCAACATCTCGACGGTACTCTCCAAAGACTTCTGCAATGGTCACCTCACTACCTTCCTCTTCATCGGCCATCCTCTTGACCGAGTTCACCATCCCATCAATATTATGCTCGTCCAACTACTCCTAGGAGTTTTCACCCGACTCCCCTGTCTTCACCACTGGTCGCGATGACTCGACCATTTCTTCGAAATATATTTTCTCTTCTAGTTGTGTCCTCTCAGGGACATCTTCCAGCATATTTCCCTCCTCCAGGAAACATTTTTCATCCTCCTATGTCGGGTCCTCACTGGACTCTTCTTCTTTTGCATACTCCTATTTGCACCCAACGACTTATGTTCTACATAGCACTTCCAATATTTGCTCGATCTGCTGTCGGATCTCATCCGACTCCTTGACCGTGAGGATTCTCTCCCCTATCATCAGGATCTTCATCAACTTGTATCAGCCGAAATATTCTCCCATACCTTGTGCGGCCTCCAACGCCTCCACTTTGAGCATTGTCTCTCTCAGTGCATCACATATATTTGCCAAGGCCACTTCTCCATGCGACCTCTTCACATTTGCACCTTTATTTTGTGTAACTTTCTTCTAGACTCCTCGACTGAGTCCATCTCTCTTTTTCCCTTCTTCAATAGTTCCACCCAGCCTATCCATTGGAACTGTCCTCCTCTAAGATCTCGCACAAAGCTCTGTTTTGTTGTTCAGTCTCCTAGAATTTAACTGGGATTTCCTCATCCTCCTCAGGTGTTCCACCAAGAATTCCATTGCTAGTGTTCTTTCACGCTCATGATCCTTGGTTCCTCTGTCTGCAACTCTACCCACAACCGCAGTTGTGGTGCTACAGCTTCCTAAACCCCACAGATTTCTCATTTTCTACAACCTGGTTCTGGATAACTCTACCCCACCTCCTGTGGGAGATACTCCTTCGTCTCTTTCATACATTTGCGGGTCTACCCAACTATAGTTGGAGCTATAACTTCACCCAATCGCAACTTGGTTTTCCACATCCCTTGCAACTCTACCCAACTGCAACTAGAGTTGCCTCCACGTCCAATCGCAATTGGACTCACCTCGTAGGATAACTTACCACTCTGATACCAACAGATGCAGGCAGGTTCAATGACCGACCTACTTTTCAAATTCACACAACTCTGGGACCAATTGGTGCACACAGTGAACACACAAAGATGGAAATGCCAAGAATTATGGCTTTCAATTAATATATGATAACCGAAAGAAAATTACATGGGTTGGTTTACAACAAGGGAGAAATCCCTTTATGGCTTAATCGGTTTGTTCTATTACACTGTAACTTAGCCTACAAGTTGTACATTAATAGCTCATCTTCACTTTAGGGAGGAAACTAGAAATCACTGAATCCCCCCCCTTTTCTAAGAGCACAACTTGACATTTATACATATCCCTGAACTCATTCCACTTGGATCGTCCTCCGTAAGATTCGCTTACTTCCAGGCATGGCCATACTTCATTAAATACTTCACGTGGCTTTCTTCAACAAGTTTCTCCACCTGGCCTCCTGCAACAACTAGCATAATTTCTTCTGCAACTGTTCCAACCACTCCAATGGCTCGGTTCCTCGGGATTTCAATTGTCCCAGTCGGTAGTCATACTCGTCGTTGTCCACTCTGACTTGTCCTCCTATCTTCCATCGACATTCCCTTCGACAAGACTACACTCTGACATGTTGGCTTATAACCAACCAACTATGTCGACCATCCTCTTGTCGACACTTCTACTGCAACTTATATTTTCGTCGCCTTTCCGTCAGTCACATTCATCCAACGATTGGTCTTTTCTTCTTTCCTGACCAACCGCCGATCCCTACCTTGACTGCAACTCAGTCACCTTCATGCTACGTCGACCTTTGCTCTTGTCGACTGCTCCACTTCTCCATGACTAATACTTGATTGGTTCTTACCTCGACCACGACTTGGTCGACTTCTTTCTCCTATGCCAGCTCTTCCTTTGGGTTCAACTCACCCCCTTTGTTCCCTCTTGAAGGCTATCGACTTATCCTCTAGATGCCTTCTACTCGCTAAACCATTCCTTTGGTCACTCTTCTTCTTATGTCCAACCAACTCAACGAATCAACCGTCAATTCCTTCTACCCTTTTGGTCTTCGTCGCCTTCTCCTTTGACCACCTCGATGTAGTCAACATCATCTACGTTGGCTTCACCATCGACTTTCCTAGTCCTTCGACTAGCCTCAACTCCAATGCGACTTGGTCCTTCGACCGAAGTCTTCTCTTGGTCATCCATTGACCATTAAGGCCCACTGCCCCTGCCTTCTCACATAAGTACTCCATCCTGATCCAGCAACTCACACTGTCACTCTTCCTGGCCTCTAACTCGACTAGTCCTCGTCGACCATCTATGTCGACTGTTCTTCTCCAATCCAACCATTTTTCGTTTCTTGGACTTGTCCTTTTCCTTCACCTGGAAGGTCGTCGTCCCCCTTCCAGTCGACTTCTCATTGCCTATCAGTGTTGGTCGGTCTTAGGGTTGGATGCCCCTGCATCATATACCTTCTCTAAGGTTAATCCGAACCAATATACTAGAAACTAACATAATTCCAAAATTTAAGAATCTCATACCAACCTCCAAAAAATAACCAAGAGCATTCCCTATCTCCTTTAATATTTCAAAAAACCAGGAATCTCAAAGGTAAACTAGGACATTTTTAGCTCATACTGGATTGATTTCATAACAATTCAAATGAGAAAAAAAAATGGGAACCATGGTTTTAAAATAAGAGGGGTTAAATCACATTTCCAAATGCATGCCACATTATTTTTCAAATATTTGGAATTTTAAAATATAAGCCCAACCATCATTGAGACAAAATATAAAATTTAGGGGCATACACAATTTGTGAATCCCATTCTTTCTAAAGCCACTCCCTCAAATAATCCTCTCCCGCCCTCCAACCATGAAACCCACCCACCAAATAAAGCATAACCAACTCGACCACTTCATGCATTTTAATATCATTTTGAAGAACCAACTTCATAGGAGAATCCCTTTGTTTTACACACTTCTTGTGTTTCCTTTTGATGGATTCCCTTATAGAATACTTGCCACCCTCTTTTAGCCTTGAATTAGTGTCACCTTTATTTGAAACAATACCTTGTGCCAACTCCTCTACATAACCCGTTTCAAACTCACCAGAAAGTGATGAGCATCACCCAATCATTTACATCCTCCAACCTATCGATAAACACCTTAAGACCCTTCGATGATTGTCTTGAAATGGACCATTATAGAATTTGTCATCTATTTTGGTGCTTTCGAGGTGGAGAAATCAGAGGTATTGGTTTCAGGGCTCATTTTATGGGTTGGTTCCACTTTGGTGATTTGGGTCCATAACCTTCCGTAGCCCATTTGAGGCCTTAAACAACAATTTTTGGGGTCAAAATTTCACAAACTTTGACCGTAGCCACTTGATGTTGTTCTGTACATCAATAGTTTTCAAACAATGCAAAAATCACCTCAATCGAAGCTCATATCCGGAAGTTATACCTTCTGTAAGTTGACATATCATGTTGACAACCATGGTATCAAGTAGATGCCATGCCAACTCCCATTACTCACACATGTGTGTTGGTGTTGGTAGCATCGGGAGGTATCCTCCCAAGTCGGCCCAACAAAAAGAAATAATATTTAAATATATTTAAAGACATTAATAATATTATTATTAATATTTAATAATAATATTTATTATGAAATGACATTTAAGCAAGCAATAAAGAGATGTGTCCTTCACTTCATTCACTATAAAGTGAAAGTCATGAACTTGCCATTAAAATAATCATATGTGTTTGATATTTTCAGTGTATGGTTATTCTATGATATATGTTACATCATAAGGTAGTAATCATCAATATCTGAAAATAATAATAAAATCGCCATGGTAGTAGAGCTAATGGTTTGGTTAGTGGTTTGAAGATGTGAGAGTATTGGCCCATGGTATTCCATTCCAACCCATGGTATTTCATTAGTAAATGGTATTTACAAATTTCTATTTACTATGGATAGGTTTTGTATCTGGATTTTCACGCATGAACATGGTTTTCTTCCCAACACGTCGTTTTACCAATTGGTTGGTGATTTTTATGCATATGTGCTAGGGATTTCTTTTATTTATTTTTATGTCATGTGAACCATGTTTAAAACCTAGCCTTGTAATAGTTTCCATTCATGTTAAGTGGCACTTGGATATTTCCATATGTATCGTGGAAACATGCAAGCCATGATATGGTTTTTCATTTTAAATATTAATTTTTGCACATTATTGTAATTGGGCCATTTTCCCTTGTACGGGAGCCCAAAAGATTTGTTTAGTTTCTTTTGATTCAGGAAAAAGTGTTAAGACTTAGTAGGAGTCGAAATACACAAAAGGCAGGAAGGATTGCTTCCATGACAAAGAGGGAGCAATCTCAAGGCCTTGTGATAAATGGGAAGACATCCCATATTTGCAGATCTTATAAATATTCCAGGATTGATGATTGACAGAAGGAGTCTAGTACTACAGGATTGATGATTGATAGAAGGAGTCTAGTACTCCAGGATTGATGATTTTCAAGGGGAGTTATCTTTGTGTCCTAGGGGAGAAAGATGCTCAGAGGTATAGGGAGTAAGATGCTTGGATGCAAAGCAAAAATGATGCTCAGAAGTAGAAGGAGCAAGATGGTCGGATGCAGAACAAGCATGATGCTCAAACGTAGAGAGAGAAAGATGCTCGGATGCAGAGAAAGCAGGATGCTCAGATGCAGAGATAGCAAGATGCTTGGATGTAGAGCGAGCATGATGCTCAGATATAGAGCAAGCATAATGATCAGATGCAGAGGGAGAAGGGTGCTCCAGCACAGAGGGAGATGTGATGAGCTTGAAGACGGATGTTTTCAACATTGGGCATACATTCTCCTAGTATAATCCATGTGAATTGGTTAGGCATAAATGGCCCAAAGGAAAGGAAATATTAGCTCCCAACCATCCTGCGACGGGGTGGGTAGACTGGCTCTTGATGAGTAGTGTTGGTGCATCGAGCAAGTGTTCCCCAAGTATTAGCCATGTGACTTGACTAGGGGTGAATGGCTTAGAGTGGGGCAGTGCCCTCTTTTGGACATCATGTGACAGGGTGGGAAGATTAGCCCTTAGTTGCACACACTATCCTCCTAAAGGTTGTGCATCAAGCATTTCCACAGTATTAGCCATGTGACTTGGCTAAGGGTGGATCAAGTGGGATAGTGCCTTCTCTCAGACACCAAGTGGGGTGGAGAAATTAGTCCCTACGATGGCTCAGAATGGGGCAATGCCTTCTCTTGGACACCAAGTGGGGTGGAGAGATTAGTCCCTAAATGATCGAAGCAGGGCAGTGCCTTCTCCCAACCATCCCGTGATGAGATGGGGATATTAGTTCCTAGTTGCTCACTCATCAACTCATGACTCATAATGAGGCAGTGCTTTCTCCCAACCATCCTATGACAGGATGGGGAGATTAGTCCCTAGATGCTCACTCATCACTTATGCAAGCTTATGAAATACCTCTCCAATGTAAGAAGAATACAATGATGCTTCAGATGTATTCATGAGAATTCCTCCCTCATTGAGAGGAAGTGTTGATGATTGCAACATCGATGAGACATTGATGTGACTCTCCCTTGAGGGGGAGAGAGAGGGAGACTGACACTTCTCGATGGACTGAGTTGTGTTGAAGACATTCCTTATGATGATTAGATGTTCAAGACAAGTTGTGATCTAGGTATGTTCTAGCATGATGATACCTCCCTGGCTAAGAGAGAGTGTTGGTGTTGGTAGCATCGGGAGGTATCCTCCCAAGCCGGCCCAACAAAAAGAGACAATATTTAAATATATTTAAAGGCATTATTATTATTATTTAATAATAATATTTATTATGAAATGACATTTTGGCAACCAATAAAGAGATGCGTCCTTTCACTTCATTCACTATAAAGTGAAAGTCATGAACTTGCCATTAGAACAATCATATGTGGTTGATATTTTCAATGTATGGTTATTCTATGATATATGTTATATCATAAGGTAGTAATCATCAATATTTGGAAATAATAATAAAATCAACAATGTGGACTTTCAAGAAGATTATAGAGGGTCCAAACCTTGACATTAATTAGGGGGCGAGGCATGCAAAAGCCATAACCCTAACCCTAGACAGATATCGGGCTATGTTAAATACCAAGCCACTAAGAAAAGAAAGGGCTCCATTTTATTGGTATTAATATTGTTCCATAGTTGAGTATAGCACCTTGGAGTGGGATATTGAAGCATAATATGGGAACTAGAAGATCGTTTAGTAGTCATATTGGCCACAATGTCCATGGCAACTCCATAGTGAGTGGCACTTTATTTGTATTTGCATTTCATAGTTGAGAATAAAAGATCAAGAGTAGAGGCCTCACCTTATAGATGGGTTTTTCCCAGGATACATCTTGTGTTCATTGTGCAGATGTTGTGTTATTTTTTAATTTCTTTCATTTTTGTTTCAATGTATCTCAAGATTAAGCAAGTAATATCAAATTTGCAATCTAAAGTAAAGCACTCAATAATATTCTAGTGGAATATCCACAATAGTTTACAAATCATATTGGTACCAATGCAATCTTCTTTTGGGTTTTTGTGAGAAGTTGTGGGTTCTAGGAATTGGCATAAGAAATAATTCTCACAACCCTAGTCATGGGGAATAAGTACGATAATAATAATCCACGAGATGATTTTGAGGAGATATTTTCAAAGTTGTAAGCACAAGTCACTGACATCTCTTATATGTATACACGACAAGAAGGTCTATATGTATGGTTGGTAATGCCTTTTGGTTTATGTAATGCACTGACTAAATTTATCCTACAAGACAAGAAGGTCACATGCATGACTAGTAATGCCTTTTGGTTTAAGTAATGCACCAACTACATTTATACATTCGATGAATGATGTATTGTGTCCCTTTCTATACTCATTTTTATGTACTTAGATGATGTAGTGGTTTATGCAACAACCGTATCTAGTTGGATGTTAATAGTTGAATCCGGCTCTCATATTGAATGATAAATAGGAATAATATATTAGATGATGTCTTTTACAAGATAGACTTTCCCGTATTTATAATTGTTTAAAGGGTGTATAATGCAACTCTTCATAAAGAGTTACACCATTTCACTAATTAATTATATTATTATATTATTCTTGTTTGTTGTTGTTATTATTATTATTTATATTTATATATATATATATATATGTTGATGTTTATTTTATTATTATTTTATTCATAACATTGTCTCTCTCTTAGAAAGGATTTGTCCTCAAAGCCTTATAACGTTGCCGCACCGTTCCTTGTGACGTCGTAGCTGACGAAACATGTCGGTACGAACTTCTAAGTGTAGAACATAACTTCCGATATGTTGATGGATCAATCCAGCCAAAATTGATTTGTTGCCGACTGTTGGGATTCTCTATTGATCTGTTGTCAGGAACTTTGAGCACATTAGTACCATTATCTTTCGACAATTCCCACTTTTTAGGATATTGGTTTATATGGTTGGGGTGTCGATAGGGAGTTATTGTTGTTTGTTTTTTTACAAGATTTTCTTCTTTCTGAACTGTGACGAGGATTGAATTTGTATTTTCTTCTTTCTGAACTGTGACGAGGATTGAATTTGTATTTGCTTCTTTTTTCTCAACGTAGATTTTTGAGTCCAAGGGTTTTGATGTCCTCTTTTGAATTTGCTCCAACTTATTGTCTAACGAGTCTTTTTATTTTTTAAGATTTCGGGTTATTTCTTCTTGCGCTTTCTTATCATCTTTAAGCTTTTGAATTTGATCCATTAGATCTTGTTTGTGCTTCTCGAGGTGACCATTTTTGTCAATGTTTTCTAATAGTTTCTTTTGAAGATCTCGATTCTCCTCTCATAGCTTTTGATTATGTTGTGCTTTATCCTTCGTCTTTTTATTTGAAGAAGCAATTTCTGATTATGATCTCTTAAACGAGAGATCTCTTCTTATTTATCTGTGACGATTTTGTCGAATTCTAACTGCATCTTTTGATCTGACTTCTGATTACCCTGTGAAATCATCTTTGATATATCCTTGAAGTCTTTAGATGTTGGAGCTTCTAAATCTGACTTTATTGTAATATCTTGAAATGTGATTCTCTTCTGCTTATAGGAAAAAGTAAGAAACTTCTTTTTAGCATTTAAAATGAAGGTCCCCAATGTTTTAATCCAAGGGAACCCCAAAACTATGTCACCGTCATAACTCCATAAGGAACTAATAGTGAATTGATATATGACCATATAATCTCCAACATTCAATTCTAATCCACTTATTTGAAATTGCTTCCTGTTCCAAAAGTCTAGCCTTTCTCTTATATTAGATTCAGGAATCACTAAATGGTTAGCAAATTCAACACTAATATAATTATTTATTTCACTAGGGGCAATAGAAATGGTGACATCCTTCCCTACAAGTGTCCCTTTAACTCTAAATAGTATTGAGACATTCTTCAGTGAGGTGCTAGGAAACCTTCCCTTCTTTTCAACATTAAAACCCATCTTCTTGAGTTTTCTTTGAAATTGATTCAATATCTCATTTTTTTATAATAAACAATATTCAATATGATTCTTCTTCTAATATTATTTTCCCCTTAATATATGTAAAATGGTGTAGAATGGTTGGTTGGGAGGAATGATTGTAACCTTCCCCACCCAAGTTCAAATCTCACTTTTGGTTTGTTGTTAAGAAATAAAACCAAACCCACTTCTCATGTGCAGTTTCACTTCTTTTCTTTTTACTTTTCTTTTTCTTAGATAGTTGAATCCGGCTCTCATATTGAATGATAAATATGGATAATATATTAGATGATGTCTTTTGCAAGATAGACTTTCTCGTATTTATAATTGTTTAAAGGGTGTCTAATGCAACTCTTCATAAAGAGTTACACCATTTCACTAATTAATTATATTATTATATTATTCTTGTTTGTTGTTATTATTATTATTATTTCTCTCTCTCTCTCTCTCTATATGTTGATGTTTATTTTATTATTATTTTATTCATAACAGATTATTTCTCTCCACCATAAGAGCATACCTCACATCTAATGCAAGTGTTAAAGACCCTAAAAAAACATCAAATGCTATCAAACCTTCAGAAATGCGAATTTTCCTAGCAATCATTGGTGTACTTGGGGTATGTGATTGGTGGAGGGGAACTCAAGATAGATTCTTTGAAGATGGATGCCATCTTGAAGTGGCCAATTCTTACTAATGTAATTGAATTTAGGATCTTTGTTGGGGTGACATAGTACTTACAGAAGTTTACAGGATCCTTTCCAAATGTGGCCGCACCACTCCATGTTAGGATAAATAGAAGCAAGAATTTTCTGTGAGAAAAGAATCAACATAAAGCTTTTGAATAGCCAAAACAAAAGATTAGTCAAGGACCACTACCTGGATTGCCCAATTTGGAAAAATCTTTCAAAGTGAAGATGGATGCAAGTGGACATTCTTTAGGAGCAGTCTTTGTGGGAAGGTATGCCCGTATGCTATCATTATAAAACATTTCATGGTGGAGTCCTAAACTACCCTACATATGGAAAATAAACTCTATGCTTTAACTCAAGATGTTAAGAAATGGAAGTACAGTCTAATGGGAAAAGAGACCATCATACACACTAATCAGTAGCCACTATAGTATTTGTAGGCCCATAGTAAGCTTTAACAAACTAGACACTACAAGTGGATGGGATTTTAACAGTAATTTCATCTAATCATCAAATATAGGAAGGGAAACACTAATAAGTTGCCAAACATGCTTTCAAGGACACCCACATCCAAGATCACAATTTTTGTAACTCTTATACACATGAAGCCTTTCACCCATGATGCATATAAAGATGTATGCATAGAAGATGGAGAATTGAAAGTATTTTTTTCAATATGTATAACAAGGCCAAGTTCATGTAGAAGAAGGAGACAATAACGTTGACTATACTTTTGTAATTTAAAGTATAGCTTATTTCTGTGTGAAAATAAAAGGTTGACTATCATCTCCAGGATGGGTTGGTATACAATCTAGATAAGCTTCATGTCCTTAAAGCTAAATGATTGCATTTTGTCAGAGAGACCCACGCCTCCGAAATTGTAGGACATTTTGGTGTCGGGAAGATAGTTTCCAACTTCTAGAGGTATGTGTATTAGCATCGAATGTAAGAACATGTAGCTCAATTTATTAGAGGATGCATACTTTGTTGTACTAGAAATCCCATTAACAGAAAGCAAGGTTTATGCCAACCCTTACTTGTACCTACTAGAACATGGGAGAGCATATACATGGATTTTGTGGGTGGTTTACCAAGAACAAGGAAGGGATATTATTATCTCTTTGTGGTAGTTGATAGGTTTAGCAAGATGTGCATTCTCATGCCTTCTAAGAAGACCATCAAGGGAAAAGATGCAACAAACATGTTCTTTGAATAGGTTTGGGTGCACTTTGGGATACCAAGAATTGTATTCTCAAATAGAGATACTAGATTTCTCGAAGGCTTTTGAATTAGGAGAAAATGGACACCAACTTGAATAGATCTATAACTTTCCATCCATAGATAGATGGGTAGATACAAGTAGTGAACATGACATTGGTTCAACTTGCGAGGCTTACAGTCAAAAGATCCAAGGACCTCAGATGCAAATTTTATTCCAAAGACCTAGTATGAGAAGTTGATTTATATTCAACACTCTTGTTATAGAGTAGTCCATACTTCTAGAAGTAACTTCCCTTTTGAAACTTGTTTTGGGTATTTTCCACCTTCGCCCCTAAATTTTATATATGGACAACAAGGAGGAATACAAGAAGACACCACATGATAAGCATTGCAAGCTGGAAATTTCGTTGATAAGATTAGGAAGATTCATTTACAAATACATGAAACATTGAAAAAGTTATAGGAAAAGTACAATCCTTAACATGATTTGCACAAAATAAAGAACACATTCAATATGGAAGATAGAGATTGGTTGCATCTAAACAAAGAAAGGTTACAGGGTCCTGGCAAGAAGATCAAGGTTCTGTGGTATGGTCCTTTTGAAGTGTTGCAGAAGGTTGGTGATAATGCATACATACTCATTATACCCTCATATATGTGCATTTACTTAATGGTGAATGTACACAATTTGAAACTCCATGAGCCTTCCATGTTGGACCAAGAAACTAATGAGCAAGTCTCGCCTACCATAAAGGACCTAGCACCAAAAGCTCAGGTAGAGTTAATAGAAGATACGATTTTGAAGAAGAACTCAAGAACAACTATACATGCACAACATGAAGGTTAGTAGGTTTGGTTGAAAGGATACTTCTGGGCAAGGCTAAATGGTACTATGGGGAGCATGCAGAGAAAAAATTCCCTGACCTCCTTTACTAAAAAAAAATTGGGACCAAAAGCCTCCCTAAATGGGGAGGTATGATCTGAAATGGATCATAATAGAATTTGTCATCTATTTTGATACTTTCTAGGAGGAAAAAAATGGAGGTATTGAAATTTAGGGCCCATTATATGGGTAGTCCCACTTTGTTGATCTGGGGTCCAAAAACTTCTAGAGCCCTTTTTAGGCCTTAAACGATAATGTTTGGGGTCAAAATTTTATGAGCTTATCTCACATACTCTTGATGTTGTTATATACATCAAGATCTTTCCAACGACACAAAAAACACCTCAATCGAAGTTCATATGTGGAACTTATGCCTCCCTCAAGTTAACTTATCCCGTTGACCACAATGGTACTAAGTGGATGCCACATCAACTTCCATTACTCACACATGTGAAGTTATTCACATGTGGAATTTTAAGAATATTTTATAGGGTCCAAACCCTAGGATTAATTGGGGGGTGAGGCATGCAAAATCCTTAACCCTAACCCTATACAATTATTAGGATATGTTAAATACTATGTTGCTAGGAAAATAAGGGGTTCCATTCTATTGGTATTATTATTGTTCCATAGTTGGGTAGAGAAATTGGGAGTGGGATATTGAAGCACAACGAAGGAAGTAGAAGACACTATAACAACCATATTGGCCACATTGTCCATGGAAACTCCATAGCAAGTGCCTCTTTCTTTGTATTTCATTTCACAACTGAGAAGAAAAGAGCAAGAGCATAGGCCTCATCTTCTAGTCGGGTTTTTCCGATATTCGGTTTTCACGGGGTACATCTTGTGTTCATTGCGTGGATGGTTTGTTGCTTGTTTATTTCATTTCAATTTTAGTTTATTTCAACATTAAAATCAAGTAATTTTAAATATGCAATCCAAAGTAAAACATTTCATAATAAGAGACTGTATATTATTAAAAGATCTATTGTGACGAATTATTCCAGTGGAATATCCTCGACAAGTTACATATCAACAATCCCTTAGAGAACCCAATAACCCCTCCTATATTAGTGTTGCCTTTCGACAAATTGTCAATAAGGGTATCCAATACTGAATAAGAACCTAAAACCTTCCCCCCCAAAGATTTGTTCAATCCTACTCATGCCTGAGGCACTCTCAATCCAATACCTAAGCTTTGACATACCTTAAATTGCCCAAAATGAAGGCTTAATAATCCACCTCCTTTATCTCTTTAGGAAAATAAAAGTCTCCCAACGAAGCAAGCTTCTCAATGGCCCCATACTCACCACCAAGTTCCTCGTTCGGCCTCTCAAGTGATTTACCAAAGCAAATAGAACTACCTTTAAACCCTCGGGAAACCAAAGGTACGATATTTTCACCTGGAAAGAGAAATGCACATTGATCAAATGTTGAGATAGTTGGATCAGTTATCCTCACAGCCTTTGTAATACCACATCCAGACACCTCAAACCTAGAGGAGACGACAAACTTAGAAGTGTTTTTTTTTACATCACCAATAATTTCTCGGTATCATCCTCAAAGCCGTGTAAACATAAGGGGTTGTGCAAAGTGTTAGACCTACTACCCTTTACATTATCTAATTATAACTCTACCCAAACCATAAGTTTTCAAACTAATATCACACTCAACACCCTCAAAAAAGACAACTGACTTCTCAACACCCCTAACTTCCACCAAATCATTAGCACCCCTAATTGGAAACATAAAAAATATATATTTCACTCCACATATCAATTAATCCACCTTATCTTCATATCAATCTATAATCAAAATCCAAATTTACAAAATCATAAACACTTAGAAAGAACCCTAACCCTCCTATCACTCCCCTTCTTTTCAAAACCTATATCTCTTTCCCAAAAATCCTCATGGGTGTAAGCGTTTTTCTTTTCATGACTCTATTGGTTATGGGGACCTTCTTTTCTCTCGGGGCTCGATTGACCTGCTTTGGAGATGACTCAGCTGGATCGGTCTTTTGGACTCTTTTTGATATATTTTCTTACATGTTATTTTTACGGCTTTATATTTTGTGCAGGTACATAGATTCTATCCAACTCCTTGTTGGAATTTTGTTTTTGGTTGTTCTATCCGGACCTATTTATATCTTTTGATACTTGTGTCCAGGCCTATGGTTGTTTTGGACTTTTTTGGTCATATTTATGTATTTATGTCATGACTCTGTGATACTTTGCCTCTTGGAGGTTTGTTAGCTTTTGGTTATGCTGTTGGTGGATTGCTTGATGCATGGTGGCATCCTTTCAGATACTTGGTTGAATATTAGTATGGTTCCTGTAGGCAGTGATGATATTTGGGGCTCATGAGCCCGTTTGTTATATTTCACATGCCCGTTGGTATGATGACCTGTTATGATATTCCTATTTACTATTTCGCGATATTAATAATAAAATAAATTTATGTGTGAAAAAAAAAAAAAAATCCTTGCTTACTCTCATATTGACCTTTCAACACAACGACTCCATCCAAAGGATTAACTTTAACTTTCAACTCAAAAGTGAGAAATTTGATAGATCTTCGAAGTACTAGGAAAGAGGAGAGAGACATTCATATAAAGTTTGAAATTAGTGACATATTGTTAGGCTAAAGTCATGTTGATTTTCTGTCCATTTTTCCATGGCACACACCTTTTGTTGCTAACCCAAACAATATTTAATTTACCTAGTAAACTTTATTTTGGGAATCACAACACTAATAAAAACTAAATTGGTACTTTCCAAATTGATTTTGTTATTCTCAAATTTTAGAAACACTATACTATTAATAAAAAATATATAAACACAGTGTCACTTCCCATATTGATTTTGCATATAATGAAACGTGGTATTATCCGATATCCTATAGTATATGTTAGTGGGGACAAGTTGGAAAAGTACTTCATTTTAAAAGAACGAACTTATGATACAAAACCTTTCATTTTATTGAAAGAACTGCCCCCAATCATTGTCACATGAACCCTATGAGCCAACTTTTACCAACATACATCTAGGTATGATATAACAATCAAATAATATTGACATTCTATCACTTCCCCATACAAGAAACAATAACATAATGATCATATAAATTATTAAATATACACTAGATTAATTCTACCTTCATAAATTTAACTTTAGAACAATCACTTACGATAGAGATGTCTAACAATCACTTCACTTATGATGGGAATGTATACCAATCTTTTGGGTTTGTCTTTTATCATTATGCCCCATGTGCTTCTTGCTTATTAAAAGAGTGTTCTCAATGAATTATGTAGTTGTTTAAGGTGTATTTCTAGAAACTTCAATCATCTTTAGGGAGACAATGAATACATAACAATGACTTCCATGTAAAAGGTTAAATGGGAAAGACAAAACAAGTGAAAAGAAATGATGATTAAAGAAATAAAAAACCCCAAAAACACAAGGTGCAAAAAGAATGGTGGAAAGGCATTCCTATGAGAAGCAAAAAACATCACACACTAACAAACAAAAATCCACTCACGGAATGGATGTCCATGGGGCCCATTCCACCTTTGTAAAACCGGGCTGACATTTTTTATTATCATAAAACCCTGACGTTATTTGATTACTAGTGTACTTTTCTGTTAATGTTTTTAAAATATTCCCAGCAATATATTAATTTAAATATCTTTTTTATAAATAAAGTATTGGGTGTGTTTAATTAATAGGGCGTAATAGATGTAAGTTGAATAATTGACGATTTTTTTAAATAAAATTTAGTTGAAGTTGTTGAAATTACAGTTTTAGATTGTTGGAATTGTATAATCGGGGTTTTTCAAGGGTAATCAATGGAACTGAATCCATTTTCCGTAATCAAAATTATAATATAAATAATGAAAATCACGATTTCAGCAAAAATCCCCTCACCGAAAATGCAAACCATTTGTTTAGGTTACTCCCAACTAATATATTATTCAATGGTTATGAGATGGATATTATGCTATTTTGTTTTTTATATGGGATATAAGATAATAATTTTTTATAAATAAAATTATTAAATGTGAGTATGTATTTGAAGTTTTGATAAAGTTTTTAGTTGATATAGTTAATGAAGGTAGTGGTACTTTTACTATAATAATTATTGATTGGTTTACTATAATAATTATTGATTGGTTGTAAGATGATATGTTTGTGAAGTAGACATTCTCTTCTTTAGAGCATAACTTCCATTTAAGGTATGTCCTCTTCTTGACTTTGCAACTCCTAACAACTCATCTCTTTTTTTTGGTTGGAAGTTTTTCATAAATGTTTTCTAAGGGTTGTAGTGTGAGTGTTAGAAGGAGAGAAGTACTAAATTCTTTTCCACTATGGCTTGGTTGGAAGGGTAGGTGCTCCATTAAGGAACATTCTTGACTTTAGGTTTAGTCATGTATTTCAGTTAGGTGTTGCTTGTGAGTTGTTGTGAGCTATTGTTGATTCCCTCATTCCAAAATGTTTTTTTCCCCTAATTCCCACATTATTTAATTTTTGACTATCCAAGGGACAAAACCACTAAGAACATTGTTTTACCATGCATAGGCTTAGGTAAAACTCTAATCTTTCCTGAATTTTTTTTGAGTCTAATTTTTATTAAATTTTTGATAAAAAAGAGAGTCCATTTACTATAATATTAATTTACTTTTTGGATTTTTTCTGGTTATTTTTGTCAAAATCCGAGGATGAATCTTTGCTAAAATCATGATTTTTCATCATTCAAATTGCATTTTTTATTGTAAAAATGGATTCCACACCCTCAAAAACCCCCAGGGACCCGATTCTGCAATTCCAACAACTATATATGTAGTTTCAACAATTTTATGTAGATCTCACAAAAAAAGAGTCCATTTAGCACACACCCTTCAAATTATCTCACTCCATTTGAATTTATGTGCCAAATAAGAGTTACATTAATATCACGGCTTTGAATGATGAATCAAATTGACTTAATCAATTTGATTCATGAATTTCATAAATAACATTTTTTTCTTTCATCAACAAAATAAGTTATAACTTGTTATTCAAAGTTTGAATCAAAGTTACGTATACTTATTTCATATAGTTTCAGTAGTAGATTGTACTTATGTAATGATTTATTTATGGAAATAAGATCTTTTTGAAGAATATTGTATATGACAACATATTAAGAAAATGTTGCTGAAAACTAAATGTATGGCTATTCATAACTTTTTGAAAAATACTGTATATGACAACATACTAAGAAAATGTTGCTGAAAACTAAGTGTATGGCTATTTCATAACTAACTAAACAACATCGTTCATATTTGTAATACAAATTTGTACTTGATTATTTTTCTCCTCCAAAAATATAGATATTCTAGTCTCATATCTTACCAATACTACATTTTACAAAAAAAACATAAAAAATCTTAAATATAGATATTCTAGTCTCATATCTTACAAATACTACATTTCATAAAAAAAACAAGCATAGAAAATTTTAAAACTATCTTTTTAATATTCAAAACTAACATTTTCTTTTTGATTTATTATTTATTGAAAAATATTTAAATATATAAATACATATTTAGATTATTTATTTTTTAATTTCATTTTAGAATAATAATCTAATTTAACTCATACATGGAGTTTTACCATGATCTAAAACCATTTAATAGTGAAACAATGCTAAAGGATTTTTTTCCCGTGAAATGCTATTAAGGATTTTATCCAATTCATATATATCTTAATAAATAAAAGAATATTATTATTATTACAAAATAATATGAGTTTTTTAGATGAAGTTTCTCTTTTTATCTAAAATTTTCAAAATTTCAACAACAACCTCAATTATTTTGAAATGAATCAAAACCTTAGAAAAATTCCCATCAATAATAAGAAATATAATTTGCACCAATTTTTTTCCATAAATTAAAAATAAAATTAACTCATCCACTAATTAACTTACATTTTATTATAAATAATATTATACTTTCAAATAATTTATTTCATTATTAAACATTAATGAAAAAATATTTTTATTTAATTTTTCCAATTAATTAACCTAATTTCATAATAAGTAATCTTCTTCGATTTTGCAAAATCTTTATCCAAATCTTTGATTACAAGGTCAACCTGGATGGAAATATAAATAATTCCTTGTAGCAAAAGTTTTAACATTTTAATAATCCTTTTAGAATAATAAAAAATAAAACTGAATCTCCTTCTTCCCTCCAGATTCCAAAAAATATTAATAATCCATTTGTCAATGAAACGGAATCTTCTTCATTCCTCATTTCAAAACAAATATTAAATAGTCGTAATACCATTTTAACACTTCAATTAGCTCTTTAATTAAATAATAAAATACGCCCGGATCCCAATTCCAAAATATAAATTACTTTACTGAACTACAGAACAAATCCGCAGACCGATGAAAGAATAATGAATGGCAGTAGGGAAGGCGGATTCTAAACGATCTTAAAATAATATTAACCCACTAATAACTTGAAAGCGACTGATCGGCGTCGCGGTTCCCCAGCTGGCGGCTTGGGCGTACACGGCAGCGCTGCCACGACTAATTTCTTGACACGTGCTCACATTCCGTATCGGTTCTCGCCGTGAAACGGTCCGAGTGACGACAAAATACTGCTTCTCCGACAGAGGACTCTGCCGGCTTTTCCTTCACGTAAACATCAGGTCGACAAACTGTACTCCACGGCCGCACCTCGAGAGTCGCGGCGCCGGATGAAATTAATTTTGCGTCAAATACCCAAAGCCTTTGCCGTCGGAAGTTGGGACGGATCATTGATCTCGACATTCCGGCCGACACGTCGTTGGCATGAATACTGTGCTATATCAGTTGGCGTAAAATGAAGTTAGTGTTGGTTTATTAGAGTCTTATTAATTTGAAAGGGAACGGTCTGCTTTTTTTCCAAGCGGTGACAGAGGGCCGGTGCTGCAGCAGGAGGTCAGATTGCTCAGTGTACTGTGATGATGAGATAACAATCCATTCAACATGGAGAAGGACTTGGGCTAGTTTGGCTTTGAATCTAGCAGTTTGGGCAATTGTTGGAAGAATAAGCAATTGCTGGTTGATTGGAAGAATACTCAGAATACTAAGTGAACTTTGTTGTTCTCATTGCTACTGTGTATCTGCAGCCATGGTGACCATCTATGACATTTTGTGCTGGAGAAAACTTAGTGTGTATCTGTCTTTCTTGGTCATGTTTCTTCACTCATTCGGCCTTCTATCGGTTGCTACAGATGATGGTAAGTGAACACATTAGGGACCCTTTACTTCTTTAAATCAATGTTTGGGTTCTTATACCGAAAACCCCATCATGGAAATGACGTTACCTGCTGCTGTGCTGTCATGGGAACGCAGTATATTTGCATTTCGCAGGTAGTTTTGTATTGGGTACTGTAGTTAGACAGCTTAGATTGTTCCAGACTTATTTAAAGGCATTTTTTTGAATTTCTACAGGAGCAGCTCTACTGGAGATTAAAAGGTCATTTCGTGATACTGATAACGTGCTTTACGAATGGATTGATGCCACAACAAACGATTACTGCTCCTGGAGAGGTGTAACGTGCGACAATGTCACCTTCGATGTAGTTGCACTGTAAGTTGGCCTTATATTTTTTCCTTAGAATTTATGTTATATAAGGTGAAGCCAGTGCACAGTACTGTAATATTGGAAATCTAGAATGTTGATATTGGGAACTTGGCCTCTCTTAATTCCACACCAGCTTTATTTTTATAGTTTTGGTTCAAGCTTTGCTTCATATATTTGTATTTTGCTCTGGCTTTTGTTATGTTATGCAGGAACCTTTCTCATTTGAATCTCGGAGGTGAAATTTCCCCAGTCATTGGCAATCTGAAGAGTCTAGAATCAATGTATGTGAACCCAGAGGTTTAATGCATGTTGCTTTTAAGCTTTTGGGGTTCTGTGTTTTAATATGATTATTACAATGCAGGTTATATTGAGCAGGTCTTTACAACCTTATGGTGTTCTTAGTTGATTCACTGTGTTGTATGCAGTGACCTCAAATCAAATGGTCTCTCTGGCCAAATTCCTGACGAGATTGGCGATTGCTCTGCTTTGAAAATCCTGTGAGTTCTTTCTCATCTTGAAACATTAGGGTGGGTTTAGTTTCTTTATTAATGTAGTGGATTGGTTCTTCGAGGGAAAGCCTCTTTTCAAGCGTTTATAAGTAAAAACAAAAATTCGTAGTTAACTGCAAGTTGGTCAAGGCAGTTTTGACCATATACGAACAGTCAAACTCTGGTTCAAGTTTTATATATAACCAGTTTGATAGATAAATGGGGTCGATGCCAAGTATTATGCTAAGAACAATAATGCCTTTTGAATGAGATATAGGATGCCCAACTAACCTGCTGTGTGCATTTGAACATCCCTCTACTCAAATCAAATAGCCATCCATCTGATTTCATAGAATGCCTTGATTTGATTTCATCTTAAATGTTGGTGCAGAGATGTCTCTTATAATGATTTATATGGAGACATTCCTTTTTCGATATCAAAGTTGAAACAACTTGAACAACTGTGAGTATCGTCGTGTCCTGTAGTTGCTAGCTCTTCTAAAGGATTATGTTTAGTTTGTAGATGTTTTTTGTATATTGACTTGTATTAGAAAGGAGTGACAGTTCCTCTGACACCTACTAAATTTACAGGATTGTGAAGAATAACCAGTTAATGGGGCCTATCCCTTCAACGCTGTCTCAGATTCCAAACTTGAAGATTATGTAAGTTGGGAGTGCTAGTTTGGGTTCTATTCTCTTTTCAGTTCTTGTTGAAGAATTTACAGGATGTGTAAACTCGGGAGTCTGGAGAGCCTGTCATTTAACAATATGCTTTTGCATTTTCTTAGGGACTTGGCACAGAATCAATTAAGCGGGGAGATCCCCAGGCTCATCTATTGGAATGAAGTTTTGCAATATTTGTAAGAGTCTGGGTCCTTTACGAGTGTATGGCTATTGTCATTTGTTATGCAAAAAGTGTCATTATTTTCCTGTTAATGTTTGGAAGAAATTTCAAGTTAATGAGTAATGTTCTTGCCTGTTTTTGCAAACCAAATTTGGAGCTTCTTTCTGAAATTATCATATTCTTATAACTTCCAGGGGGTTGCGCAACAACTTCTTGGTTGGAACACTCTCCCCTGACCTGTGTCAGCTGACAGGATTGTGGTACTTGTAAGTCACAACACTTGTATCTTTTGGAGTAGATATAGATTTTTTTAGAGCATTGATCTTTAAATTGCTGCATATCGATAAACAGTTTCAGTACATTAAGGGTTCTACCTGGCAGTAGCTCAAGTATTTTGATATCTGTCATGCAGTGATGTGCGAAGCAACAACTTGACGGGAACCATTCCTGATAATATTGGAAATTGTACAAGCTTTGAGATCTTGTATGTTTTCTGATTTTCCTAACTTTATAAATGAACAAATGGGTTGACATGTATGGTATGGTGCATTACTCTTGTGATGCATACTTAGCACTGGTTGGATTGGTGCTGTTGTTCTTATCAGGGACTTGTCATACAATCAACTTACAGGAAAGATCCCCTTCAACATTGGGTTTCTACAAGTGGCTACTCTGTAAGTAAAAAGAATTCCAGTGCTGAAATAGGTGTTATAGTATCTTATGCCATCACCGATCCTTCTTGCTTCTTGCCCACTGCTGTATATTATTTTAATGAAACATAATAAGTATCATAATTTTTTTATTGAATGGATAGGGATATATGACATCATGCCTGTTGTCTAAGTAACATAATTAGTTGCATGGTATGTAGTATTCAACGAATGACATTAAAGTGTTTGCTTTAGTGGTCATAGACTAATTTTGAAGTGGTTTCTTCATAGGTCACTACAAGGAAATAAGTTGAGAGGAAGGATTCCAGAAGTAATTGGTCTCATGCAGGCTCTGGCTGTTCTGTAAGTAAAGTGTTTGCTGGATCTTAACTTGTACAAAAATTTCTTCTAATCTGATAAAAATTTCAGTCCTTAAAATGCATGCAATCCCAACTCAATAAGAACCCACAATGTTTTGGGATTTTGTCAGTATATTTCTTATGCATAATCAATTCATATCCCTTCCTACATTGATCAATGCTTTGTGATCCCTAGCAAAGATTTGATTATGCAATTATGGTTTATGCTTTAATGCATTGATACATTAGTATATTTATTGCAGGGATCTGAGTGATAATCACCTTACTGGAACAATTCCTCCCATCCTAGGCAATTTGACTTACACTGGAAAGCTGTAAGTTGCCTGCATACTTAATTGCTTGAATTCTAATCTCTGGTCATTATATTTTGACTAAAACTTTCTTTCATTTTCAATTTTCAAGAAAGCTGATTCTCTTGTTCTTTCCTTTGTACTTCTCAGATATTTGCACAGTAATAATCTCACTGGATCTATTCCACCAGAATTGGGGAACATGACAAAGCTGAGCTACCTGTAAGAGCTTTAAATCACATCTGTAGTTATGTATAGCATGCAAGAAATAGAAATTGTATGTGAATGATAAGAAAAATCCCATTGGTATTTACCAGTTATATGGATATGCAGGCAACTAAATGACAATCAACTTACAGGGCAGATTCCACCTGAGCTGGGGAAGTTGGAACAGCTGTTCGAATTGTAAGTTTGTCTATGCAGTTTTCTAGTAAGTGTGGACAAAAATGGTAGAAACATGTTCAAACCTAGTTATAAACTTATATACTACAACATTAATCATAGATCTATTGTGGATTCTTTCTGCAAGTAATTAACAACACTAGGTTGCATTTTGTTTGGACAGAAATCTTGCCAGAAATCACCTTGAAGGTCCAATCCCAGAGAACATTAGTTCATGCGCTGCTCTTAATTACTTGTAAGTGATATAATCTTCAAGCCTAGTGGAGAATCTGTGGAAAATAATCTCTTGCATTTGTCTAACAATATTGAGGTCATGTCTTCTCCTTGTCCTTCGTTGTGCAGCAATGTGCATGGTAACCGCTTGAATGGAACAATTCCTCTGGAATTCCGTAAACTTGACAGCTTAACTTATTTGTAAGTGTTTGTAGGTCACAGATAATACGATGAAACTATAACATAATGAACTGTTGAATTGTATTAAGCACTCAGAGTGATTAACAGATTTATTAACAGATTTTGTTGTGGTTTTCACAGAAATCTGTCCTCCAACAATATCAAGGGAGCAATTCCCATAGAGCTGGGATATATTATAAATCTAGACACACTGTGAGTTCTTGCTATTTTAGTGTCTTGATTAAGCTTCCAAGGATCCTGTTAAAATTTCATCTAGAAACATAATTGCTCTAATGGTAAAATATAATACATTTTGATTGATCTGTGATTTGATGTGAATGTTTAGGGACCTCTCTAAAAATGATATTTCTGGACCTATTCCGGGATCTGTTGGGGATTTGGAACATCTTTTAAAATTGTAAGCTTTGTCTGTAGAAATCTTTTGAGAACAAATCAAGGTTTTATGGGTGAGAGTTATAATAACCATCATGGTCTCTATTGGATTGTGAATTCAAGGAACTTGAGTGGCAATAAACTGAGTGGTTTTCTCCCAGCAGAATTTGGAAACCTGAGAAGCATCGGGGATATGTAAGTCCTTTGCTTAATTTGTGTAATTTGCAAAGAATTCTTGTTCCTTCCACATCTCTATTTAGTGTACCCATGGCCACTTCAACAAAACAGTAACATAGTGCAACATCTTTTCAATGCAGAGACCTTTCTGCTAACCGATTATCGGGTACTATTCCTCAAGAACTTGGACAGCTACAGAACTTGGTCTCACTGTAAGTTCTTGGGATGATCTAAGATACATTTTATTTAATAGGTTCACAATTATTTTGAAAATAACTCATTTGTTCTGAAAATAATTCTGGAGATGGATCATATACAGGATACTGAATAACAACAGTTTATCAGGGGAGGTGCCATTTCAGTTGACCAACTGCTTCAGCCTTGCTACACTGTAAGACTTCGTCTGAATGACTCCCTATTTTGGGTTCATTTCATTTTGAAGTTCCAAAGGAAGTAATCTTCATATTTCTGCTTCTACTGATTGATACTGGAAATGGTTCATTTGTTTCACAGAAATCTCTCGTACAACAATTTATCCGGGAATATTCCTGCCGTAAAGAACTTTACAAGATTCACCCCAGAAAGGTATAGATATAAATTGAAATTTATTTCTGGATCAAATTCAGTATTTGTTCTAGATATTAGTGGGTTTGTGCATTTTTATCTGACAGGATTGATTATTACCTCAGCTTTTTAGGAAATCCAGGTCTCTGTGGTGATTGGATTGGATCACTTTGTGGGATATACTCTAGACAATCAAAAGGTGAAAACACAATTAAATCTTACAAACCAAATTCCATATATTAGGTCTGTTTTGTGATTAAATTTCCTGGGAAATTATACTTATAAGTGTATTATGTTGATTTTGAAAATGGACAGCTTCTGTCTCAACACCAGCTATCGTTTGCATCTCATTGGGTTCAGCTTTATTAGTGTCTATGATTATTATAGCTCTCTACCGTTCAAATCAGCCTAAACCTTTCACCAAGGGGTCAGCAAGCAAAACGGGTCAAGGTATTATGCCACATTTTTCATTTGTCTGGATTATATCATAGAAATATAGTATTATCTCAAGATCAATATATATGCCCTTCGTTAAAATATGCACTGTTGTCCTGAGCAGGTTCTCCGAGGCTGGTAATATTGCACATGGACATGGCCCTCCACATGTATGATGACATAATGCGCATTACAGAAAATTTGAATGAGAAATATATAATTGGCTATGGTGCTACAAGCACAGTTTACAAATGTGTTCTTAAAAACTGTAAGCCAATTGCTATTAAAAGACTATACACACACTACCCACAAAGCTTGCGGGAATTTGAGACCGAGTTAGGGACTGTTGGAAGTATCAAGCATCGGAATCTTGTCAGTTTGCATGGGTACTCTCTTTCTCCACATGGCAATTTGCTGTTCTACGACTACATGGTAAATGGAAGTTTGTGGGACATCTTACATGGTGAGTGAAATGGATGGCAAAAGCTATCAAGAAATTTAAAACATTTACAAGGGTCATATAGGCCTAGAAGGAGATTCTACCAACTTTTCATATATAGTTGATGTTTGCTAATGGCCGAATTGGAGAATCTAAACAATGTTTCTTTGTGTGTAGGATCCTCAAAGAAGATTAAGATAGACTGGAACACACGTCTAAGGATTGCTCTGGGAGCTGCACAAGGTCTAGCATATCTCCATCACGACTGTAACCCACGTATTATTCACAGAGATGTAAAAACTTCCAATATTCTCTTAGATGACAATTTTGAAGCACATTTGTCAGACTTCGGCATTGCCAAGTGTATACCCTCTGCAAAAACTCACACCTCTACCTATGTTATGGGTACCATTGGTTACATTGACCCTGAATATGCAAGGACATCGAGGCTTAATGAGAAGTCCGATGTGTACAGCTATGGCATTGTTCTTTTAGAGCTACTGACAGGGAGAAAAGCTGTGGATAACGACTCTAATTTGCTTCAGCTGGTAAGATGATAAGATTTCTTTTCTGTGAATTTGCTTCAGTTGGCATTGTTCTCTTTGTCTTGAGATACTGCATGGACCAAGAAAATACATAAATAAACTTAGTTTTATTGACATGGGCATTTAAATGCAGATTCTATCAAAAGCAGACAACAATACAGTTATGGAAACTGTCGACCAACATGTAGCAGCAACCTGCACGGATCTTGGGGTTGTAAGAAAGATCTTCCAGCTTGCACTGCTTTGCACAAAGAGACAGCCTTCTGACCGTCCCACCATGCATGAGGTTACTAGAGTTTTGCAGTCATTAGTACCAGCTTCTAAACAGACTCCGAGTATCCGAGTAAACCAACCAGCACCCAGCGACAACTACAGGAGATACTTGGATGAGTATGTGGAAGGCAATCACAGAGATGTTACAGGCAGCACGAGCAGCACTTCTGATGGGCATTTGTTTGTGAGATTTGGTGAGGTTATTTCACAGAACACTGTTTGACTGTAATGAAGGCTTGAACAAGCATCAGATGGAGCTCACAGTCAAATGTATCCAATTGTTCATTTTGCCTTTAGTGCTGCTACTGGATAATTTTGCATCAAAAGCTCAAATTTTGCAATTTGGTTTCTGGAACAGAGACTGCTACAGAAGTGTTTATTAAAGCAAACGAGAGTGCCCAGTGTGATCAGCAAATGCTTTGTGCATGGTTTTGCAGAGAGGCCAGTAGAATCTCTGTAACATTTTTGTTGCTCTAGTGGTTGCCTAATTGAAGTCCAGGAAACCCCTATATGACATCCAATAGATATTGTATCCAAACATTAAACGAAATATTGCTGCTTTAAGGTATAAAACATTGTTGAAAGAAGATATGGATCATGTTACAAGACAATACTGAGCAGCGGTTGTTGTCCCCCAAACCCCAGATACAAAGGCCTAATATGGTTTACAATGGGTTCATCTTTCTTTGATAGCATGACAGCATTATATACACTTCACAAACTGTTAATTATGGATACTGTACATGAACAATATTATATGTTTTTGATACAAAGGCCCAATATGGTTTACAATGGATTCATCTTTCTTAGATAGCATGACAGCATTATATACACTTCACAAACTTTTAATTATGGATACTGTACATGAAGAATATTATATGTTTCTGTATTGAATATCTGCCCTTGAAAGTATTTTTTCTTCAAAGTGGGTTTCTGTTTTTCTTTTTCTTCAAAGTATTATGGTTTACAATGGATTCATCTTTCTTTGATAGCATGATAGCATTATATATACTTTACAAACTTTTAATTATGGATACTGTACATGAATAATATTATATGTTTCTGTATTGAATATCTGCCCTTGAGAGTATATTTTCTTCAAAGTGATTTTCTGTTTTTCTTTTTCTTCAAAGTGGTTTTCTGTTCTTTTTCTTTTTCTTCAAAGTAATATGGTTTACAATGGATTCATCTATGTTTGATAGGCGTTATATACACTTCACAAACTGTTAATTATGGATACTGTACATGAAGAATATTATATGTTTCTGATACAAAGGCCCAATATGGTTTACAATGGATTCATCTTTCTGTGATAGCATGACAGCATTATATACACTTCACAAACTGTTAATTATGGATACTGTACATGAAGAATATTATATGTTTCTGTATTGAATATCTGCCCTTGAAAGTATTTTTTCTTCAAAGTGAGTTCTGTTTTTCTTTTTCTTGTTTTTTCCCTTGTTTTATATTTTGCCTGTGCCAGGCTTGGGGCCGAAACATAATTCTATAATCATCAGGCAGCGATGTTCACAAGGCGGGTCTGCAGTGCTGCACCCCGTGTTTAGGAGAGAATCTATGCATATTCTGCCCTCTTAAAGATTAAATTGCCAACAAGATAGAATGCAAAATCCTCTGCATTTTCATGTGTGTACTAATGAGGTGTTTGGGGTGAACTTCTGCACATATGCGTGAGGGATGGGATGGATTGACACCGACAGCAGGTGGCCAAGCTGACATTTGTTATTGTGTTGTTCTGTGCATAACGACTATAGGCCATACTCCTGATATGATGCAATGCTTCTGATCTTTTTTTTAACCAAAAGTCTGGCAACTGGTCTGCTGAGGTAACTGTCAATTCTTTATGAAAAACACTTAATAGGGGTGATTCAATACTTGATTTTTGCAAGCACTACAAATAATACCAAATTACCAATGGAGGGATTTTGTAAAAACATTCATGGCACACAGTACAATAATGCCGCTGATCTTATTCTGGAACCATCAGATATTCGTGGGCTCAGGGCTGGGTGTAAAACCCGTGACTCATTCAAGGCTGCTGTGTTCATTGTAGCAGTTAGTACGTACTCTTGTGCAATTAATGAAGAGAACATGTTCTCTGGATCATTGAATAATTGTACTGTGGGCTGTCAGGTCCTTTTAAATATGGATCCATGAGGATCCCGTCCAGCTTTAAAGCCACATCAATTTATGGTGGTTCTTGATTACACGTCTCTTCAAATAAATAGAGTATACACAACCAACAGAAATGGAACATTCTCTTGTGTATTCCGTACCCTAAACCCTAAATAAAAAATATTCGTCACCACAAGAAACCTTGATACCTTTCGAAAATTTGCCCATGGTAAGGTCGGTCCGGCAGGCCTAGTCATTGGGTGATGGCTATATGGTTTACTAGTCCCATTAAGGATCTCAGTTGTACGTACTTTTACAATCAGAGTGTACTCAGTACTTACACTCAGGATGTGGGTCCTCGCGTCATAGAATTGTGTGAAAGACTGTATGTATTTGGGCTTTTATCACTTTGAAATTAACACTGTTCACTACCATGTCATACTTTTGGCTTGTTATTAGATGTTAAATCTATGTGATGTTTTTTATAATAATAGAAAATTTTACCATTACATTTGTAATAGTACTTTTGGCTTGTTAGATGTCAAATCTATGTGATGTTTTTTATAATAATTGGAAATTTTACCATTACATTTGTAATGTCACTAGGATAAAAGATATTTGAGATATTTTACAGAATGTTTGGGCAGGGCTGAGGATTAAGGAATGGACGAGTTTGAAGATTTTGTCAGTGTTGTGTTGGTGAGTGTTTGATCGGAATTTGATGAATTTAATTTTTAAAAATTAAATTTTTGTGTTGTTTATAATATGTTTCTAATTGTATAAATGGATTTAGCTTTTTCAAATATTTTTAGGATATCTATATTAAGTATAAACATTTTTTTTTAAATTTTAAGTTTTTAATCAAATTTCATCAAAATTGTCACTATTGTTTTAAAATTAAATTTTAAAACTAATGAAATGTGAATAAAGATATTTATAATATGTTTCAAGTAAAATTAAGAAATGTTAAATTTATACGATGTTCATAATAATTCAAAATTTAGTACCTACTGTTATATTGAAAACAACTACAGATTTTATATTTTGTTTCATCACGAAGAGGATTAAAGAAGGAAGGAAATGTCTGGTTGAAAAAAAAAACATAATAACAATAAAATGGTTAACCAACAAGGTACTAGCAAAATGGTGAACGGTGGGTCATTAAGATGGCAGTCATAATGTCAACTTAATTTATGTTGGTATGGTGATATGTACAGCTTTCCAAACATACACCCGTTTTAAAAACTATATTCATTATAATAATTATAATGTTATTATTTATTTTACATTATCTTCTTAATCAACTTAGAGAGTAAAGTTTATCCAATTTATACATGTAAAATTATATTTAATATAATAAAATAACTATATTTAATATAATAAAATAACTATATTTAATATAATAAAATTAGATTGGTGAGTGTTTGATTGGAATTTGATGAATTTATTTTTAAAAATTAGATTTTTGTATTGTTTATATTATGTTTCTAAATGTATAAATAGATTTAATTTTTTCAACTATCTTTATAAATGGATTTAGCCTCTTCAAATATCTTTGGATATTCATATTAAATAAGTTTAAACACTTTTTTAAAATTTTAATTTTTAATCAAATTTCATCAAAATTATGCCACTATCATTTTAAAATTAAATTTTAAAACTAATAAAATGTGATAATAAAAATATTTATAATATGTTTTAAGTAAAATTAAGAAATGTTAAATTTATGTGATTATAATAATTCAAAAATTAGTATATACTGTTATATTGAAAAAGGATACAGATTCTATATCCTGTTTCATCATGAAGAGGATTAAGGAAGGAAGGGTATGTCTCGTTGAAAAAAAACACATAATAACAATAAAAAATGGTTAACCAACAAAGTACTAACAAAATGTTGAATGGTGAATCATTAAGATGGCAGTCATAATGTCAACATAATTTATGTTGGTATGGTGATATGTACAGCTTACCCAACTTACACACGTATTAAAAACTATATTCATTATAATAATTATAATGTTATTATTTATTATACATTCTCATCTTAGTCAATTTGGTCAAGTTAGACACTAAAGTTTATCCAATTTATACATGTAAAATTATATTTAATATAATAAAATAACTATATTTTATGTAATAAAATTAGATTGGTGTGTGTTTGATTGGAATTTGATGAATTTATTATTAAAAATTAGATTTTTGTATTGTTTATATTATGTTATTTTTTCAACTATTTTTATAAATGGATTTAGCCTCTTCAAATATCTTTGGATATTCATATTAAATAAGTTTAAACACTTTTTTAAAATTTTAATTTTTAATCAAATTTCATCAAAATTGTGCCACTATCATTTTAAAATTAAATTTTAAAACTAATAAAATGTGATAATAAAAATATTTATAATATGTTTTAAGTGAAATTAAGAAATGTTAAATTTATGTGATTATAATAATTCAAAAATTAGTATATACTGTTATATTGAAAAAGGATACAGATTCTATATCCTGTTTCATCATGAAGAGGATTAAGGAAGAAAGGGTATGTCTTGGTTGAAAAAAAACACATAATAACAATAAAAAATGGTTAACCAACAAAGTACTAACAAAATGTTGAATGGTGAATCATTAAGATGGCAGTCATAATGTCAACATAATTTATGTTGGTATGGTGATATGTACAGCTTACCCAATTTACACACGTATTAAAAACTATATTCATTATAATAATTATAATGTTATTATTTATTATACATTCTCTTCTTAGTCAATTTAGTCAAGCTAGATAGTAAAGTTTATCCAATTTATACATGTAAAATTATATTTAATATAATAAAATTAGATTGGTGCGTGTTTGATTGGAATTTGATGGATTTATTTTTAAAAAATAGATTTTTGTATTGTTTATATTATGTTTCTAAATGTATAAATGGATTTAATTTTTTCAACTATTTTTATAAATGGATTTAGCCTCTTCAAATATCTTTGGATATTCATATTAAATAAATTTAAACACTTTTTTAAAATTTTAATTTTTAATCAAATTTCATTGCCACTATCATTTTAAAATTAAATTTTAAAACTAATAAAATGTGATAATAAAAATATTTATAATATGTTTTAAGTAAAATTAAGAAATGTTAAATTTATGTGATTATAATAATTCAAAAATTAGTATATACTGTTATATTTAAAAAGGATACAGATTCTATATCCTGTTTCATTATGAAGAGGATTAAGGAAGGAAGGGTATGTCTGGTTGAAAAAAAACACATAATAACAATAAAAATGGTTAATCAACAAAGTACTAACAAAATGTTGAATGGTGAATCATTAAGATGGCAGTCATAATGTCAACATAATTTATGTTGGTATGGTGATATGTACAGCATACCCAACTTACACACGTATTAAAAACTATATTCATTATAATAATTATAATGTTATTATTTATTTTACATTCTCTTCTTAGTCAATTTAGTCAAGTTAGACAGTAAAGTTTATCCAATTTATACATGTAAAATTATATTTAATATAATAAAATAACTATATTTAATATAATAAAATAATTATAATGGTATAAAAAAGATTTATTATCTTACATATAAGGTGGTTTTACATGATATTATTTATTTTACATTAACTTACTTAATTTAAATGGATATTAAAAACTATATTTAATATAATAAAGTTGAGTTTAAATATTTTAAGTTTTCAACTTTTTAAGGAAATTTGTAAAAAATCTTAAAATCACATATATTACATATATTAGTTATAAAAATAACATAATCTATGTGTCATGGGGTATTTGAAGGGGAGCAGTCTATTTATTCTAAGTTTTATCAAATTTTTTTATCAGATTTCGACCAAAACCTATTGAAAGTCCAAAACTTAAAATAAATAGACCATTCCATATAATAATTAAGAGAATATCACAAGGAGTTATGTCTTCTCCCAACTAGTTCACCTCCTAAAGAATACATATCTTTATTAATATGTATTTTGTATTTTTAAATTATTCTTTAACGAAATAACCTAATTTTTTATATTAAAATGTCTAATTCACTTTATATACACCGCATATAACTATCAGCTATTTTATAACGACCAATCAATTATTTTCATTTTTTGTTTAGTTATATGTCCAACTTAATTGTCAGCTATATAACCACCAATCAATTATTTCCCGTGTTCCTCGTGAATTTGTAAAGTCGCGTTCACTTTCAATAACTCTACTGTCTAACCGTTAGAGTAAAACATTTCCCCCCAGTCTCTGTGAATAGATGATTTTCAAATAAAAAATGTATAGAAATTTTTTAAATAAATAAATTAGAATTGATTAAAAACTAAAATGTGTAGTTTCGCGGGTTAATAAAAAATGTTATAAATTAGATGTGAGATATCTTTCTTTAAAGTTGAGGTTATGGGTTCAGGTTAATTTAAAAAAAAAAAAAAATTTGTTTAATGAAAATTTAAAATTATGCTATTTAAAAATATTATAAATAAAGTTGAGATTTTTTTAATGGTTAATGATTAGTTTTAACCAATTGATAATTGATATATAATTTAAAAATACAAATAAATATGATATAAAATAAATTTAAAATCATAAAACTCCAAATAAATTAATCAAAATGAATAAATTTGTTTTGATGAAATTTTATAATCACATTGAAAGTACATAATTGTATAAAAAGTAATCATAAACAAAAACATATAAACAAAAACATAAATTGAGCATGATGAAATTTATTTAGTGGTTATTAATTTAATGATGAGTTAAAATTTACTATTCTAAATTATATTATATTTAATTTGTTTTAGATATTTAATTATTTATATATAAATATAATTGATTCAAAATTAAATTAAGTATGTGTTATTTTTATATAATTTTTTAATTAGCAAGTTCAAATGTATTATATATTTTTATGGATAAATAACATTGAAGTGTACAAAGTTTTAACTTCTTTGAGATTTGAGTCATTTTAAATTAGAAAAATGAAAACTAACTCAATTAGTGATTAGTTGAATTGAGTACAGCTTGTTAACAAAATTAGAAGTTATTGTATGGTGGAAAAGTGATTACTTGACTTGATTAAAATTTGTTAAAAAATTAAAAGTTATTGTACAATTTTTTTGAGTTTTATGTTAAAAGTAAAAAAATACCAACACAAATTGAATTTTGTTCTTGGATTTTATTAGAGCTATCCCTTGATTCAATTAATATTGTCTTGGTTGGTAAGAGATTAAATAAAAATAACAAGAAAATGTTACCTTGTGTAGAGGTTTAAATGTAGGGTTATCAATATTTGTAGACTATCATGGTATAGGGCATTTGCAATGATATAAGGATTTTAATGTTTCATGGATTAATGGTGAACTTGTTGAATTCTATAGAGTTTAGGCCATTTGCAAGGGCATGAGGATTTGAATGTTGAATAGATCAATGTTGAAATTGTTGAATAGCATTGTGAATTATGGGCACATTGGTCATTTTGGTTGATCCACATGACCAATTCCAATCCAAAGATTTGTAGGTTTTTGGGGAAGGTGGATGGCTTTGATTTGGGTCTGTTGTGTTATTGTTCTTTGCATACTTTGTTGCTCTTTGCATTTACATTGTTCTCACTTATGATTAGATATGGGGTTGATTGCAATCCCAAACATTCTCAGAAAGTTGACGATGTTGGCTTGTGTGCATTAAGGTATTACTATCTGACAAGTGCATCACTATCTACCTCTAAATACATGCACAATTTTTCCAAAGTGTTGTTATTGAGAGGTGTAAACCACCATGATTAAAGGCATTTGCAATGGCTTGATAGTGTCAATAGTCCATGCACTATTGATGCATTCGTCCATGCACTATTGATGCATTCGTCCATTCACATTCTGTCATGTCCCCAAATTTTTCATTGGGTCACAATGGCCTAAGCCACTTGGCCATATTCATGATAGTTCGTCAAATTGATGCTAAGGGTCAAATAATTGCCAAGCATGATGTCCAAGTTAGTAATAATATAAAACTAGATCCAAATGGACAAAGGTAGGTCATATTAAGAGAAAATTCCCAATTCAAAGTTTGTAATATCCCCATCCAAATGAACTATAATGAAGGAAAATTACTAGTTCCCTAGGTTGGGGGTGGAAGCATTAAAAGTTGGAATAAAGGAGCTACAAGACCCAAAATGACCTTAGAATTACAAATTCACATTAAATGGGTCAATTAAATAATAATAAAAAGAAAATAAGGTGGCATTGGATCATGAGGGCACATAAGAGGTTATGGGACCCACATGCAGCAAGATTCCCCACTACACTTGGCATCATTCTCTCACCAGTTCGAGTTCAATATGGAGGGTAACATACTTGGGGGAGTTGAAGAGGTATTATTCATGGCATGAATAATGTAAGGCCGAATTGGAGTGGTAGAGTAACTTCCATGGAAGAGTAAGAGGCATCTTAGAAGAATTGTGACATTTGGAGCTAGATTCCCTAACTCCCATGAAAACAATGATGAAGATTCTATGACACTTATGACAAAGTTTAGACCTGATTGCTGACATCTGACATATATGACATGTTAGGGATAAAAATAGCCTCCAAGAGGACACACAAGGGGAGTTTTGGCAGCCAATACCCCCCCATTTGAATTGATGGAAGAGGATAGCTAAGAAAAGTTGGACACGTGGCATTCATGGGAATCTCTCCCTAATTCAAGTTGGGATGAGTCTCTTGGAGGGGATTCGAGCTAAGGAGGCCTTGGGAGGTTAATAAAATACAAGAAGAAAGAAGGAGACTAGCTTTTGATTATTTTCTCATTTGATTAAAATTGGAGAGCTTAGCTTGTCCTTGCAAGGTGGATGCTTATCCTTCTTTCCTTAGAACCAATTTCGAGGGTGCAAGATTCCCATCTTAGTTGGTTGATGGAGAGGCCATTTAGACCTCTCAACAGAGCTTCATGGATATGTTTTGATGCAGGCTAAAACCCCAACTGAGTTTGATTTCATCTTCTCTCATTCTTCTCTATGCCTATTCTACTATCTTTTTCTTAATGTCATGTAAATGTGCAAGGGCGAACTTGTTGTTGCATATAGTTAGTGAAGGACTGTTATTTCGACTTCATGGGCATGTTAGATGCTATATATCTCTGTAATATTCATATCATCAGAGCCACAACTGAAAACATTATGTATTTCAAGTGATATTTACATCCAAGGAAGAGATTCGAGCCATTTTCCCCATAGCATTTGCATAGTGATTTTGGAATGATATTGTACCTGTTTTATATTAGAGTTTGCTGAGTTATTGATGCAGGTGTAACATACCCTTTTTGCTGAAATTTTTTTATGTTGGAAACATTATGTTAACTTTTATTGTAAAGTTTTATATTGGACAAGTGTCCAAGGATGACTGTAATTGCACAATATTTTATTATTTAATAAATTAAATAGGAGATAAACACCTAAGGGGACTGTTGAAAGAGTGTTTACTGACCCACTAGGTGGAATGGAATCTGGGGTAGAAGGCAATGGACAAGTGGCAGCATCATGATGCAACTAACTAGCTGTTGGTATGGGACAACTCCCTTGAAATGTGGTCATAGTGCCCTGGAAGGTGGGACTGGATGGAGCTTGAGGCTCATTTATTGAAAACTGACCACTAAAGACCTAGGAAGTCTATACAAGAGCCATCGAATTATGAACTAAGGTTGATCACTTTTCCTGACGAGGAAATTTACCTTGGGGTTTTGCTGTGCTTGCACCCAAGAGATTCGATGAGGGGATATGCTAAGTTTATGATCATGGTGTAAGTCTTCCTATTATACTACTGAGTGCAGAAGTTACATTGCTGAGTGCAGAAGGCATATTTTGAGTGCAGAAGTTATACTAATGAGTGCAGAAGTTACATTGCTGAGTGCAGAAGACATATTTTGAGTGCAGAAGTTATACTACTGAGTGCAGAAGTTATATTACTGAGTGCCTTGCTTCTACACAGATTCCATCTACTTAGTGGTTCAGTAAGCAAACTCGGGGGTCCAAAGGAAGCAAGTAGTTTGGCTGCGTCTTCTGGAAAAGGTTGGGAGGATCAGGCCTCCTTGGGTGTTTGTCGGCCCTATCTTCATTTACAGGTTCTACTTGTCTTTTCTAATTCTAAGTAGTTAAAATTTCTATCTGCAATTATTGATTTACTGTTTAAAGGACATTATTATACAAATGCATTTATTTTAGTTACCGACCTAATTAGGATTCTGTACAGTAATGATTATGTAAGATGAATCGAATAAATATAGTCTCTGCATTTTCCCCCATGCTAATGTTTCTGCATCGTACTCTAGTACAGAGAAGGAGATTAAGGTAGATAAATTGATAAGCAAATTGCCAAATGAATGAAAAGATTAATACTGTTGTATTTTATTAGTTTTTCTTACCATTAATATTTTGTAATAAATAATATATGCTTAGGTTCATAAATGTTAAGGTATATAGCATCATAGGCACTATAATTATTCTTGCTTAAGAGATAAATTCTATGTCTTTCTCTTATCATTCCTTTTATCAGTTAAGTGTTTAAAGTTCACTGTATTTTTCTTTCACCAGTTTTTATTGAAAATAACAACTGCAAAATAATTGTTTCCTAAGTACACAGTACTATTATCCAATGCTGCTAGCAAGTATATATAATTACAAAAACAAATACAACTCTTTCCATTACAAACAATGCATGATTATTTAGCACTAATTCTTATGCACAGTATTCCTAAAGTAGACATTGTAGCAGTTGTGTTACAAGATACACTTGATAGGTATTATTAGATTCTTTTCCTTCTCAAAACATTATAATATTACATTTTATTTTATCTTCTTTTGTTAATAATTACATCTTAAATAGCTGCAAGGATAAACGTAACAGGAACTACAACATTTTTATTTCATTTCTACCTTGTACAGGAATAGTAAAATCTAGTAGGTATGTCTTTACATGTTTTTCCTAAAAAGACTCATATTTTATTCTGTATTATGCCCTATTTCAATAACAGAACGAGTAATGTTTTTCTACTTTGTTTTTCAACTAACAAAACAAATAGAGAAAACAGGTTTAGGTGATACATTCAAACATAGCACGAGTTATCTGGACGAATAGCCTTCATTTATCAAACCCTAGAAGTATCAATGTCTACTTTTCAGATTAAGAGTTTAGTTAAGGTTCAAACACCATCAGTTAACATCAGAACAAGAAACTAATTACGATTCCATTACATAACTAAAAACTGAAACATTGGATTTTGGCTCACGACCATCACTTAATCGACAGACATGAACAAGAAGTGACACTTTCAACTCCATAAGCATAGTCACGAAAACGTTTATCAATTAAATTCCTTAAGACTGAAATAATGAGCATCTTTGCATCAACATGAGACACCAGTATCACAAATCTATTGAAAACCATTAACAGTAAAACCATACGATTATCCCGATTTAAATATCTACTTTCAGAAGCTTGACATTGTTAGCAGAGCAACAAAACATTTACCAAAAACTACACATTAGGGTTTGACCATTTTAAGCACAGGGCTAAACCCTTAGCTCTCGAACCTTTTTAAAACACAATAGTTTCAAAACGATAAACTTCATTTGCACACAACTGGAGCACTGCTCTCAATCTAAAAAGCAAACACCATAACGTAGAAAAACACAGTTCCTTTATTTACCGAGAATAGTAGAAGGGTAAAACCCTCTCCTTAGTATTTTTCTTTTACAGATTGTACAACGAAAAACAAACACTACAGAAAACAATGACGAAAGGGTCAAGGATTTCATCCTCCCAAAGCTGCCAAAATCTCACAAGCATTTCAACGAAGATCACTCCTCAGAGCCCAAGAAAACATGAAGTCTCGGCAAAGCACACATGAAGGCCCAATGGTCATCTAACCGGAGTAACAAGGTAACCACCGAGGCTTACCAGTCTAATTGCAGATGCCAAATATCAAAACCTAAGTTGGGAAGTCATCGAAGAAGGGACCTGCCATTTGAAACAAGTGTGGTTAAAACAAGCTTTTGACAGAAGTCAATACAGGTGAAATAACAATAACTGAAACTCTCAAAAATATTGGAAGATACAAGGTTCGAACACGAGAAACATTACCTTTTAAATTATCACCGGAGCAAAACACCAAGACAATGCAAATTGTAACCATCACTCCACCACTGAATGCAAAGAAGGGTGGAAAAGCAACTCCGAAAACTATCACCTAACAGACAAGAAAAGCCGAGTATCGAATCAACTTCCACGAAGAATCTGTCGCTCATTCTGGAACTTTTAATACAAGCTGTTACTGTAAAAATCCCATGAGAGTATCGGCTCTTAAGCTATCAGCAGGTCACGGTTTCGAACCATGGGAACTCACCATAATCACCTGCTATCAAAACCTTGAAGGCTCTTGGCCTGTCGGCCTCTCCTCAGAGCCACTACGCCAAATGCCAAGGAACAATAACTTTGTAGAACATAGTGGTGGTTAGGGTTAGATCCCAAAGCCCAAGACCTTGCTTGATCAATGGTGGAGATCACCTGAAGGGTATCACGTAATCCTAGTCAACCTACCATAGTAAAGACATCATTAATGACCCTTGCCACCAAGGAGGACAACACGAACAACTTCAAACCTTAATACTTACAACTCGTCTCATTGTTTGATTCATCACCATAACTTCACGTGCCTAGCACCACGACGATAACCATAGAGACATTCCATTGTCTCGGTGATTGGAATATTAAATACAAAAGGTTCCTACCAGCACGAAATCATAATGGCATTATTGCTTACTCATCCTAATGTATCGGTTCAATGGTAAAGTTCATAACTTATTCATATCATACACCTGTTGGTAAGTCAAGATGGTATCGGTTTCATTTGCTAGGAATCCATAATGATATAAAGGGTCACGTAGATGCACATTCAATACTATATAATTATTGTTCATAGGACTATGTATAACACTCTGCATATATATTTAAATATAGTATAGAATTCAAATAGGAATTTGTATATAGTTCCTAGGCTAGCATTTGATTATGAAATTGCAAATAGTTCCTAGGTTAAAATTTAAATAAAATCTTGCATGTAATTCTTAAGCTCTAGAGCATACAAGGACTTGCATATAGATATTGCACGCTAATTGTAATTAGCCATCTCATATAGAAAATGTTATCCTTATATTTTGCATGAAATAGAATCTCACGATAATGATATATTGATCCTATCCATTGTTGGTACAAAGTAATAAATAGGTGAGTATAGTATTATGAATATTACAACTGACATACTTCTGTTTTATAAGCTAGGCTAACTGAACTTCTCACCGATAGCATTTTCGACATTTTGTCTCTTAAACCATTAAGACCTTGGAGATTACGGAAACTGGTTAGAAACTCTTCGGTCACATGTCGTAAACACTAAAGTTCTTACCTGTAATTTGCGAAATAGGACGATTCAAATGCTTTAGCATGAATGCTAAGTAAGCCTCGGGGCATCCATAGGACCCCTTCATCAAGAATCAGAAGGACAATAGTTAACACATATAAACTTATATCATTGAATCAACAATTAAAGGAATATGAAAATACAGTTGAGCAAGTTTAACATTGAAACGTAGACATTAATCATCTTGTCGCAAAACATTACACTTTTGACCAACACAACATTTAGAATAGCAAGACGACATTTAAGCATTTATTGTATTTCCACACAGTTAGATTATGCATTAAAAGTTATATCAAAAATTTTTAAATGATTGTAAATTTTGGGATGTTACATGTGGTATTAGAGTGCGAGTTCAAACTCTAGGCCTGAAATAGGCTCACGCGCGCAAACAGAAAATAAAAACCAGAAAGTTTATGTTACTAACTTTTGTTTTAATTTTATTTTTGTACAGAACGATTTGTTATTAATTTGCAGGTATGGACATACCAGAGGAATCCGCAGAGGACAAATCTCCTCATAATGAGCATAATAACAATGATAATCATGAAGGAATTTATGTTGAATTAAATAACCAATCTTCAGAACTTCTTCGTACTATAAAAGATTTAAAATATGAGGTAAGAACTATTAAGGAAGAAAATGAACGCATTATGAAATCACATGAAGAATTAAATCAGATTCTACGGGAGAAATACCATACCGAGGAAAGAGGAAGGAAATCGGAAGTAAAATCTGATTCTGGTGCAATGTCTCACAAACATATGAGTAAGAAAGTAAAAAATGGTAAAAATATTAGTTACTCTCATCTGTATCTGATCAAAGTAATTATACTTCTGTTCATGACAGCAATGATAGTGATAACTGTTCTAAGAAGAGGAAACATAAGCATCATGAACAAATTACTAGAGAGTTTAAAAAGATTAAACCACCAACCTTTAATGGTGAAAGTGAAAAAGGTGAGATAGCTGAAGCATGGCTGTCTGGAATGAAGAAGTACTTTAATATTTACGATTACTCTTCTCAGTTAAAAGCCAAGATGGCTATTTACAATTTGATAGGAAAGACAGATATTTGGTGGCAGGATCTTAAAAGAATTAAGAGCATAAAGAAAAGAGATGTAACTTGGAATATGTTTAAAAAGTTATTTAAGAAAAAGTTCTTGTCAAAACAGTACTATGAAGATAAATCAAAAGAGTTTTATGATTTAAAATTGGGTACTATGAACATGAAGGAGTTGTGCAGCAAGTTCCTTAGCTTGCTGAGGTATGTACCTTACATGGTCGAAGAAAATCCTAAGGTACAAAGGTTTCTAAGTTGTCTATCTTTCAACATAAAAGACATGATCGAGTATGATAACCCTTCCACTCTGGAAGAGGCTATGAGGAAAGCTAATTTCTGTTTTGATCAAAACAGAAATATAGAAGGAACAACTGGCTGGAAGAGTAATAAGTCTAATCATTTTGATCACAAAAAGAATTGTTTTAATCATAATTATGGAAGTTTTAAGAAAAAATTTAATAACAGAAATTTTCCAAGTAATAATAATTACAGAAGTAATGCACCACAGAATTTTACTGCTGCAAGAAATGTACCTAATAACAGTAACAACACCAGGTATGCTGAACATAAAGGACATTTAAAGTGTTTTGATTGCGGTGGACCACATAAGAAAGCAGATTGCCCACGCAACAAAAGGACAGTCAACAATATTCATAGCATACAAGCGGAGCCAACAGTTGGTGATGTGGCAAGAGAAATGCCAAGGATAAATGTAGCGCTGGAAAATCGTCAAGCAGACCATCAAACGTCCATGGTCGAAATCAAAGGTATGCTACAAAACAGATCTATTTCTATTTTGATAGATCCAGGTGCAAGTTTGAGTTACATTTCACCTGAATTAGTGAAAAATTGCAAGTTAAGAATAGAAAAGTTTGATAATTCTTGGTTAGTTCAGCTAGCAACAGGCACTAAAAGAAAGGTTACAGACTTTGTTAAAAAATGTTATGTATTTTTGAATCAGCTGAAAACCCAAGTTAATCTGAATGTTTTACCCTTAGGGTCATATGACTTGTTGATTGGCATGGATTGGCTTGAACAACATAGAGTAGTGCTTAATTGTTATGATGTAGTGCCCCTAGACTACTATAGACATTGAGGGCACCTACTGAGTCACCCTACTGTTTGAAACATTAATAAAATAACCCTATGATTTTATTTTGAGTATATTTATGATTATGATTGATTGATATATGTGCATTTGGGTAGTTATTGTGAATGGACGATTTCATATTGTTTAACGATTAACTTTGATATGAAAATTGTACACATGAATAATGCTTAACGACTAGCTGTATGGTGATTATGTATTTGGCGACGAAATGCATATTTGATAAGATGAATGAGCAGTTTGAATAAATCATAAATGTTTAACAATGCTAGAGTTAGAAACCAGATGATGATTGTTGAGAACAGTGCTACTGATAATTTGTTGTGAGAAGTGTGGGTAGAAACAAGTGAGACGGTTCACCAATGGACACACAAAGGAACATGGAGGGTCGTAGAGTACGGGTAAATCACACACAAGGGAAGCGACGACGATGTCAACTTCCGACAAGAATACCACGCATGAGCAGATAAGCATTGATCCGCTTGCTCAAGAGGAATGCGTGAGGACGTACGAGGTGGGCCACGACGGAGCTGGTCACGTACGAGTTGAGGGGCGCGCAGTGAGAACGGACTCACTCCTCAGCGCCATTAGTCCCTAGATAGCATGTAGACGGAGGATGGATGGTAACAGTTCCTAAAATCCCTACAAAAGTTCCCGCAAGTCAAAATGGAAAGATGGTGGCAGAAGGGCTCGACGATGCGGTACCCTGTCGAGAACGTAAAGAATGGATGCAAGGACCCAACGATGAGGTACCATGCCAAGGAATGGAAACCATGGATGACTGGACCCGACGGAGTGGTGCCATGTCAAGGAATTAAAATTAAGGAACTAGGAGCCCAATGACGTGGCACCGTGATCCTAGTGAGTTTGATTGTTAGATTAAACTGCATAAAAACTTAGGAGAATAACTCTAGATTATTACTTAGCAAATGCATAACAATAGCTTAGACATTTGCACATGAATAGTTATTTTGTTAAGCATTTAAAATAATAGAAATTATTATTTAGGAGCAAAATAGATTAGACACCTAGTCAACTAAAAGCTAGGAGTTGATTAAAATATATGGGGGACAAACTAGAGCAAACTTAGGGATGTAGGTGCACTTCCCAGAGAAACTGACACTTGGATGGGTGAGTGTTTTAATTAAATAAATAATTAAAAATATTTATTTATGCATGAAGCGACATGTGTCGCAGGAGATTTCCCTTTATAAGGAAGGCTTAAGGAATGGGTAAGGGGCCCATGATTTGGATGATTGTCGTAATTTTTGAATGCCTCAAAGACTTGCTGCTATCTAAGGGTTTGGCTGAGAAATCCTGGTGGGAGGGGAAGCCCAAGCTGGATTTCTGAAAAACGTGTGTGAGCTCTACGACCCAAAGCTCGGGGGAGGCCATGCGACTGAAAGCATGAGCCTATGGTTGGGTGGCGGAGCTAACGGTTGCTTCGCCTATGGTTAAATGAGCTTTGCTGGTTATGGTTATGGTTTGTTTTAATTTGCTAGTTTATTCATTTATTTAGTTTATTTATCCAGTCATTATGCTTCTAATCTCTTTTGTAGAAAGTGGTTGAGTTTCAGGTTAAACAGCAAAGACCCTAGAGGAGGGGCTCTACATTTGGTATCAGAGCCGATCGAGCCTTGAGGGCACCGAACTCAGAATACCGAGGGGTTGTCGGTATCTTCGTCAATGTTGGATTGACTAGGACAATCAAATTAGCGGCTGCTACAACGATCTACTTCATCTCGAACTTGAAAAATCGAATCAGGTTCAACATTTCTGTTTATATTGTTTCCAGTATTCGAAATTGATATTCCACCTCCATTTTCTTTTTAAAAAAAAAAAATTATAAGGGCTTGGAAATCGATCTATTATCATATAGGAAATATAACTCTGTGTTTGTTTTGGATTCACATATGCTTATACATTATGAATTGGTATGTCTTCCTGTAGAATTAAAATTTTGTGATACTTAGATTGTCTGCATACAGCGACAAATCGAACCATTGGTTCAGGAATCGATCTATTAAATTGTGGGCTTACTACTCTGTGTGTAAAAGAAGTGAACTGTTCTGCGAGTAAAAATCTTGTTGTGTAAAGTTTAGACCCATACAAAGCCCAGATTGCATTCTTCCATTTCAACTCTGATTCCTTTTTAAATTGCAATCCTCTGTGTAAAGGCGTGAAAGTCGATCCCCAATGACGACCCTGTAGATTTCTTTTTAAAAACCTATGGTTCAATTAGTGGAAATCCGATCTGCTAAGATCGTTTCCATGGTTTTTTTATTCTAAATATCTGTGCAAATTTAAATAAAAAAATAAAAAAAAAGCCGAAAAGCGATTGCTGTGATGATGTTTATATATATACCGAAATTTGATCTGATTCATTATCAACATTTTAATGTGATCTGATATTTAATTTATTTATTCCTCGACAACGTTGGCTATGTTTAATTAATTTCGATCTGTGATTTCAATATATCTATCCCTGTGTAAAACTAGCAATCAGAAACAGCCAAATCGGGGAGCCTGTTGTCAATGCTCTACGATCTAAACTCTGATTTTGGTATTAACGTATCTGAGATTGAAGACTGTTGATTTAGTGTCCATCCCATTCATTAAACATTTAAATCATCTCGGTGATTGAACCTCGAAGAATCAATACCCTGTCTTTGCAATGAAATGCTACCTCAACTCTGCGATTGGCTACCGATTGGATACTCTGGTTATGTATTCAACTCCCATTAAACTCCGAGATCTGAATAACGAATTAAGATCTGGCAATTAGCTACACTCCAGCGATTGCTTCCTGTACATTGATGGCTTAAACCTTGTCTGTCATTTGATCTTTAAATCTTTGTTGTGTTCTAATTTGAAAATGGAAAGGCGTGTTCCAGAATTTTTAAATAGGAGTGTATCTTGATCTTGAAAATCCTATGCGTTTCCAGTTTGAATGACAATTCTAGATATGTATTATGATTGCATCTTGATCTTGAAAATCCTCTGCGTTTCCATTCCGAATGACGATTCCAGATCCGTAATGTAATTTGCAGTTGATGATTAAAAAAAAAAAAAAAAAAAAAACTTGACCTCAGTTTCGAAATTGGCTTAATAAATCATATCTTTACAGTACCCTGCACATCACGCCTTGTTCAGCACTCGTGCATCAGTTTTTCCATTTGGTCAAAGTTCTTATGCCAACATTCTGTCTGGACCTCTACGAAATGTTAGTATCACACTCTGTCAAGGCTTTACGCCTTCCCCCTTTCGTGTGGATCTTTGCTCTGTCTCTGGAAACATTTTTATTTTGTTCACAACTCTGTCTCAAAGTCCGATGTTAGCCGATCTGAAGGCATTACAATCTCTGACCTCAAGATTTGCGCCTGTGTATTTTCTTTTAATATCACTTTAACTCCCAAATCGCGCAGATCCTCATCTCAGACTCGGTATAATCTTCTCAGATCGTGAGCAATTCACTACGAATCCTTCTGTTGGCTAGCTTGCTAAGTGATGCGACCTCAATCAATGTGATCGCGGTTTTATCAATCAATCCCATCCCTAGGTAATAATTCTGAGCGACGCCGAGTCACAACTACTTCGGGAATTTAATCGGAGTGTTTATGTTATGCATTGATTTTTTTTTTTTTTTTTTTTTTTTTATATATAAGTAATAAATACTTCATACTTATATTTATAATCAACTGCGGTTAAATCAGAAGGGATGTGGTGATGTTATCTAACGGTACTGGAGTATTAGTCTTGACCTCATCCGAAGGTAGAAGTTTGTTTTCTCATTCTAACTTTTAGTGGAGGATAAACCTATATTAAAATGGACAATAGGAATTAGAAGAGAACCCTCATTGTTAAAGTTTGAATGATTATAGTTATGTCGGAATATATGCATATGTATATTATGGGAATAAGATTAGAGAATAAACCAATAATAAAATGCTAAATCTTTTTAGAAATGGGAAATGAATTTTTTTTTTTTACCACTTGAATCAATTAGTTATTTTAAAATTCATACATAGGCATAATGAATGAATAAAGAATTGATCTTGAGCATTAAAATATTATATGTTTTAGTTATGCAGAAATACCTATCTATATATATATATATAATGCATGAATCAATTAGTTATTTTAAAATTCATACATAGGCATAATGAATGAATAAAGAATTGATCTTGAGCATTAAAATATTATATGTTTTAGTTATGCAGAAATACCTATCTATATATATATATAATGCATGAATAAAAATTGGAAAACGAATCTCCATTGATTATTGTCTCACTTAAATACATTTATCAAATACTAAGTGTCTACTTATATGTAATTCTATATAATAGAATCAATAGAGATCAAAGAAGAATATATATATATATATATATATATATATATATATATATATATATTTTTTTTTAATTAATTATTTCTGAATTATCAAAATAATTATTTTGGATAATTTAAAGACTAGAAGGTGAACCTTTAGTACTCTTCTTCAAATTAAGTCTAATAATTTTGTCCTTAAATAAAGTTCATTGCTGGAGCTATATATGTAGCTGAATTGAAGTGGACATCCTCTCTCTGTTCCATTTAAAGTTTTGTCTCATCTCATGATGCTTTAGACTTAGCATAATTAATCTCTCTTTATATATATATAACTTTTGTCCATGGCATGCCTTCTACATAAATGAAGAAGGAATCAAACCATAGTCAAATTATAGTGGCATGATATTTTAGTTAATGTTTTTTGAAATATGTAGGATATAATTGTAATGGAGTAAGGGAATTATAGTTGCATGATAACTTAATTAATGTCTATTGAAATAATTATGAAGATAATTGTAGCGAAAAATGGTTTATTTAAAGTTTCTTGGAGATGAAGAAAGAATAAAAATTTAGGTTAAACTATCGTTGCATGATATTTCATTAAATTCTTTTGAAATAAGTAAGAAGATAGTCGCAATAAGACATATTGAGTTTCTTTGGAAACAAGGAATTAATGCAATTTTAGTGAATAACATGCAATAAATGCTTTATTGGAAGATAGAGAGAATTTAATTATAGTGGAATAGTATTTCTATATATGCTTCTTGAAACTAATTATAGGAGAGTAATATTTCAATTTATGTATTCTTTTTAACAATTAAGGATATAATTGATATAATTGTGAGGGAAATTATTTTATTTAAGGTATTTTCCTTTAATAGAAAATATAATGGCATAGTAAAAATGTAGGTATAAAGGCATTTCAAAGGAATTTGAGTCCTATAAATATAGTTGACTTATAACTTATGCATTTTGGTATATACCAAAGTATAATTCTGAAATTATATTTTATAAAATTATAAATATAGTTCACGTAATCAATTCATAGAAATTATGTTGTAGACTATGCTTTCAAAGGAATTTGAATCCTGTTTGTTTTTTTCTTTTAAATTATACAAATGATAGAAGAGAAGAATTTGAAGTTGGTAATTCTAAATCTTTTTAAATAGTGATATATATACACATGCTTGTAAAAGATAAGGGTATTGGTAGGGAAGAAAGAATTGGAATAAGGAGTATTAAGATCTTACTTGAGATTTAGAATATAAACTTTAATTGATAGCTCATATGAAGCAGTCTAAGGGAAGATCCTCATCATAATTATTCCTTGTATTCGACACGTTGATTTGTATAGATTGAAGAAATTGAAAGTTAAGGTTTTCTAGATATAAGCTTGACTGATTTCATGAATAGCTCCCTATGTATGAAATTCACTTGAAAGATTTCCATGGTATGAGTTTAAGTGATATTGAGAATGTTTAGCTTTTATGTTATAGATAAAAATTGAAGTATTCATGGTTTATGTTTGACCGAAATATAAAGGGATATATCACACCTATACTAATGACATATCTTCAATGGGTCGAGATCTATAATTATAGAATTAGTATATAAGTTGATGATTGATTGCATGGATAAAGGAATGAAGACCAACCACAAATACATGAAATTAGGGAATACTCAGAGGGGGGATTTGCTTCTAATATTTTGAATGAAAATTGGCATTTTTTTTAGCTAAACATGATGCAATAACATTTGTCGAAACTTCCACCAAGTGTTGAGGAGGTCAAACGACAATAGTCTTCCTCAAACGAAGTATCGAGACGATTATCATAATAAACCGAACACAATGAAGCTAACCTTAGGTTATAATCAAACGTGACAAAATGATAACTAGCCCTTGAGATGGAACTCAATGGGGTTAAGAAAACACACATTGTACGAATTGATGAAACTAAGGAAGTGGTCTTATGAAACCAAAAATAATGAAATGAGGTAAGGATGTGATAAAGTCATTAATATGGACATGATGATACTAACGAAGGGAATAAAAGATAAATTTTAATATGTTCAACTAAGCCGTTAAGTTCAGACCCTAGGAATCCCATCGAATTGAGAACTGACATTTGGGGATTTGGAAGCAGTCTTATGGAATTTGTATTTGGGACAATTTGAGGGTCTCTCCTAATATGTTAAAACCGTTATTATATCTTACCCATCTACTTTTGACTGAATATTTTATGATGTTTACCTTCTCTCCTTAGATGGGGGGATAACCAAATAGATTTAAATCTTTGAATCCTTGCTTGGATTTGTTATGTTGATAAATTATTGGGTGGCTATTGATGCAATGGAGCTTGTTGAAAATTTGGACATCATGGACCTTCGTGAATGAATAAGAGATATAGAAAATCTAGTTGGAACTGACAATTATGGAATGTATTATCGGATTGATATGATAGGAAGTTACGATTAAGTTCCTGAGGGTGTATTGTAACCATACTAGATGATATTGGAGCTAATGACTTTAAACCACTTGTGCGTATAGCCATGATTATTGGAGAAAACTAGAATACAATGACATGGGGATGAGAATATAAAAAAAAAATAACGCCTAGCATCGAAAGTACAAGAACAAAAAAAATTAACTTCAAGATGAAGTTCTATTTAAGAGGGGGTGTATGTAATGCCCCTAGAATGACTGTCGACCTTAAGGGCACTTGTCGAGTGACCCGGCTGAAAAACTTCGATATAATGGTCTCTTGAGCCTGGTTATGTCTTAACTGATTGAGGAAAACCTGAAGATGGGAATGACGACAATAATTGATAAATGAATTAAGGAATTAAATTATACATGTGGAGTGGGATAATTGATTGATTACATCTTTCTTAATGATTAGCCCTGTTTGATCAAGTCAAAGTGTAGTAAGACAGTTACAGTCCTAGCTCTATGATTTGGGAGGACGCAACTGAGATGTGTCATAACTTTCCATTTTTATTCTGAACTTCGGGACGAAGTTCTAAATAAGTAGGGGTGTATGTAGTGCCCCTAGACTACTATAGACATTGAGGGCACCTACTGAGTCACCCTACTGTTTGAAACATTAATAAAATAACCCTATGATTTTATTTTGAGTATATTTATGATTATGATTGATTGATATATGTGCATTTGGGTAGTTATTGTGAATGGACGATTTCATATTGTTTAACGATTAACTTTGATATGAAAATTGTACACATGAATAATGCTTAACGACTAGCTGTATGGTGATTATGTATTTGGCGACGAAATGCATATTTGATAAGATGAATGAGCAGTTTGAATAAATCATAAATGTTTAACAATGCTAGAGTTAGAAACCAGATGATGATTGTTGAGAACAGTGCTACTGATAATTTGTTGTGAGAAGTGTGGGTAGAAACAAGTGAGACGGTTCACCAATGGACACACAAAGGAACATGGAGGGTCGTAGAGTACGGGTAAATCACACACAAGGGAAGCGACGACGATGTCAACTTCCGACAAGAATACCACGCATGAGCAGATAAGCATTGATCCGCTTGCTCAAGAGGAATGCGTGAGGACGTACGAGGTGGGCCACGCCGGAGCTGGTCACGTACGAGTTGAGGGGCGCGCAGTGAGAACGGACTCACTCCTTAGCGCCATTAGTCCCTAGATAGCATGTAGACGGAGGATGGATGGTAACGGTTCCTAAAATCCCTACAAAAGTTCCCGCAAGTCAAAATGGAAAGATGGTGGCAGAAGGGCTCGACGATGCGGTACCCTGTCGAGAACGGAAAGAATGGATGCAAGGACCCAACGATGAGGTACCATGCCAAGGAATGGAAACCATGGATGACTGGACCCGACGGAGTGGTGCCATGTCAAGGAATTAAAATTAAGGAACTAGGAGCCCAACGGCGTGGCACCGTGATCCTAGTGAGTTTGATTGTTAGATTAAACTGCATAAAAACTTAGGAGAATAACTCTAGATTATTACTTAGCAAATGCATAACAATAGCTTAGACATTTGCACATGAATAGTTATTTTGTTAAGCATTTAAAATAATAGAAATTATTATTTAGGAGCAAAATAGATTAGACACCTAGTCAACTAAAAGCTAGGAGTTGATTAAAATATCTGGGGGACAAACTAGAGCAAACTTAGGGATGTAGGTGCACTTCCCAGAGAAACTGACACTTGGATGGGTGAGTGTTTTAATTAAATAAATAATTAAAAATATTTATTTATGCATGAAGCGACATGTGTCGCAGGAGATTTCCCTTTATAAGGAAGGCTTAAGGAATGGGTAAGGGGCCCATGATTTGGATGATTGTCGTAATTTTTGAATGCCTCAAAGACTTGCTGCTATCTAAGGGTTTGGCTGAGAAATCCTGGTGGGAGGGGAAGCCCAAGATGGATTTCTGAAAAACGTGTGTGAGCTCTACGACCCAAAGCTCGGGGGAGGCCATGCGACTGAAAGCATGAGCCTATGGTTGGGTGGCGGAGCTAACGGTTGCTTCGCCTATGGTTAAACGAGCTTTGCTGGTTATGGTTATGGTTTGTTTTAATTTGCTAGTTTATTCATTTATTTAGTTTATTTATCCAGTCATTATGCTTCTAATCTCTTTTGTAGCAAGTGGTTGAGTTTCAGGTTAAACAGCAAAGACCCTAGAGGAGGGGCTCTACATATGAGAAATCTTTTACTTGTCTGAATAATGAAGGTAAAACTGAAACAGTAAAATGAATTCATAGGAAGATTTCAGTAAGACAAATTTTCACGTTACAAGTTAAGAGAGCTGCCAGAAAGGGCTGTAAAATGTTTGCTGTTAATGTTATTAATGACGAATGTTCATCTAAAGAAGACAAGTTAAAACTGGAGGATATTCCCATCCTTAGGGACTCTTCTGACGTATTCCCGGAGGAAATTCTAGGATTACCTCCGAAAAGGGAACTTGATTTCACCATTGAGTTAATACCAGGTGCGGTACCAAAGTCAAAGGCTCCCTACAGAATGAATATTCTGGAGGTAAATGAGTTAAAATCTCAGCTGAAGGAATTAATAGATAAAAACTACATAAGGCAAAGTGTGTCTCCTTGGTGAGCACCATTAATTTTCGTTAAAAAGAAAGACACTACCATGCGACTGTGCATCGATTACCATCAGCTTAATAAAATGACAATTAAGAATCGATATCCCTTGCCCCACATAGATGATCTATTTGATCAAGTATGTGGAGCAGAGATATTCACTAAAATTGATTTAAGGTCCGGATATCATTAGGTTAGAATAAAAGACGAAGACATATTCAAAACTGCTTTCAGAACGTGATATGGACACTGCAAGTTCGTAGTTATGCCTTTTGGGCTAACCAACGCACCGACAATGTTCATGTGTTTAATGAACAACGTTCTGCATAAGTATTTGGATAAGTTTGTAGTTGTGTTCATTGATGATATTCTGATTTACTCAAAAACTAAAGAAGAGCATGACGAACATTTAAGAATAGTTCTGCAAGTGTTAAGAGAACATCAGCTTTATGCTAAGTTCAACAAATGTGATTTTTATAAAGATAAGATACAGTACTTAGGTCATATAATCTCTAAAGATGGAATTTCTGTCGACCCTGATAAGATAAAAGCAATCAACGAGTGGCCTGTCCCTAAAGATGTAACTGACGTTCGGTCATTTATGGGGATAACAGGTTACTACAGAAAGTTTATTGAAGGGTTCTCACGAATTGCAAATCCCATCACTTCTTTGCAGAAGAAGGGGAAGAAATTCGTATGGGATTAAAACTGTCAAGAAAGCTTTAACAAGTTAAAAGAATTATTAACCACTGCACCAATTTTAAAAATTGCTGATCCTAACAAAGACTTCGTTGTATGCACTGATGCGTGCAACGATAGACTTGGTGGGGTCTTAACTCAAGAAGGTCATGCTATTGCTTTTGAGTCTAAAAAGTTAAAAATCCATGAAAAGAATTATGCAACTTACGATCTTGAGTTGGCGGCCGTGATACATGCACTAAAAATATGGCGCCATCACTTGATTGGAAGAAAATTCATACTAATGACAGATAATAAGGGTTTAAAGTATTTGTTAGATCAAACAAATCTTAACGCAAGGCAAGCTACATGGCTAGCTTTCCTTATCGAGTATGATTTCGAGATTCAACACATTAAGGGGAAAGAAAACAAAGTTGCTGATGCCTTGAGCAGAAATGCCAGATTAAGCTTTGTGGCAGCAATCAACACATTTAAGACAGATCTGGAAAATCAGATTGAAGAAGGAATTAAGCAAGATGAATATTATCAAAAATTGCTTGGTAAAGTTGCTGAAAATTTATCTGAAAATTTAATAACAGATTACAACATTAATAAAAAGGGGTTAATGACTTATAAAAACAGAGTTTATGTACCTAATGTGTCAAAGGTTAAGCTGTTAATTTTGGATGAAGTTCATAAGAGTCCTTATTCAGGACATCCAGGTTATCAGAAAATGATAACTATGTTAAGGAAGGATTATTTTTGGCCCAACATGAAGAATGAAGTGGCTGAATACATAGCTAGATGTTTTGAATGTCAGATCATTAAGGTTGAACATCAACATCCAGCTAGACTATTGTAGCCATTTCTAATTCCATAATGGAAATGGGAGATTATAAGTATTGATTTTATTACAGGTTTGCCTAAAAACCAGAAACATAATGACTCCATAATGGTGGTTGTGGACAAGCTAAGTAAGGCTGCTCATTTTATTCTTGTTAAAACCACTTTTAAAGCTTCTAACATTGCAGATGTATTTATGAAACAAATCTTTCGCCTGCACGGAATTCCAAAGGTAGTTATTTCTGACCGGGACTCCAACTTCACTGGAAATTTTTGGACAACACTGTTTAAAGGTTTAAATACTAAACTAAATTTCAACACTTCTTTCCACCCACAAACTGATGGTCAAACAGAAAGGGTAAACCGGATTTTAGAAGACATGCTACGAATGTATGTTAAAGATCAGCCATCTAAGTGGGAAGATTATTTACATTTAGCAGAATTTGCATACAATAATCATTATCAAGCATCTGCTAAATTTAGTCCATTTGAGATTTTGTATGGAAGAAAATGTTGTACTCCTATTTCTTGGGATAACCCTGTAGACAGATTAATGCTAGGACCAGATTTATTGAAAGAAATGGAGCTAACCGTGAAACAGGTTCAAGATAACTTAAAAGTTGCTCAAGATCGGCAACAAAGTTATGCAGATCTGAAACGCACTAAAAGAGAATTTCAGGTTGGAGACCATGTTTTTATAAAGGTAAAACCCAAGAAAAGCTCTTTGAAGCTTGGGAGTTGTGCTAAACTAGCACCAAGGTACTGTGGACTATTCGAAGTCCTATCAAGGATTGGAGCTGTTGCATATCAATTGGCTTTGTCATCTGACTTAAAAATCCATAATGTTTTTCACATTTATGTTTTAAAGAAGTATGTGCACGATGCTACTCATGTGCTGAATTGGAATGACATACACCAGGTGGAGCCTGAAGGAGATTTTCAGGTGGAACCGGATTGTATTCTCGACAGGAGAGAAATTATGCTTCAGAATCGTACCATAGGGCAGGTAAAGGTGCAATGGAAGCACCTTAGCCCTGATGAAGCTACCTGGGAACTGGAAAGTAAAATGCGGGCAACATATCCAGTTCTATTCTAGGAATGATCGGATGATGAATAAGAAAAATCGAGGACGATGTTGAGCTTAAGTGGGGGTGTTTGTAACATACCCTTTTTGCTGAAAAAACATTTTATGTTGGAAACATTATGTTAACTTTTATTGTAAAGTTTTATATTGGACAAGTGTCCAAGGATGACTGTAATTGCATAGTATTTTATTATTTAATAAATTAAATAGGAGACAAACACCTAATGGGACTGTTGAAAGAGTGTTTACTGACCCACTAGGTGGAATGGAATCTGGGGTAAAAGGAAATGGACAAGTGGCAGCATCATGATGCAACTAACTAGCTGTTGGTATGGGACAACTCCCTTGAAATGTGGTCATAGTGCCCTGGAAGGTGGGACTGGAGCTTGAGGCTCATTTATTGAAAACTGACCACTAAAGACCTAGGCAGTTTATACAAGAGCCATCGAATTATGAACTGAGGTTGATCACTTTTCCTGACGAGGAAATTTACCTTGGAGTTTTGCTGTGCTTGCACCCAAGAGATTCAATGAGGGGATATGCTGAGTTTATGATCATGGTGTAAGTCTTCCTATTATACTACTGAGTGCAAAAGTTACATTGCTGAGTGCAAAAGGCATATTTTGAGTGCAAAAGTTATACTACTGAGTGCATAAGTTACATTGCTGAGTGCAGAAGGCATATTTTGAGTGCAGAAGTTATACTACTGAGTGCAGAAGTTATATTACTGAGTGCCTTGCTTCTACACAGAGTCCATCTACTTAGAGGTTCAGTAAGCAAGCTCGGGGGTCCAAAGGAAGCAAGTAGTTTGGATGCTTCTTTTGGAAAAGGTTGGAAGGAACAAGCCTCCTTGGGTGTTTGTCGGCCCTATCCTCATTTACAGGTTCTACTTGTCTTTTCTAATTCTAAGTAGTTAAAATTTCTATATGCAATTATTGATTTACTGTTTAAAGGATATTATTATACAAATGCATTTATTTTAGTTACTGACCTAATTAGGATTCTGTACAGTAATGATTATGTAAGATGAATCGAATAAATATATTCTCTACATTTTCCCCCATGCTAATGTTTCTGCATCGTACTCTAGTATAGAGAAAGAGATTAAGGTAGATAAATTGATAGGCAGATTGCCAAATGAATGAAAAGATTAATACTGTTGTATTTTATTAGTTTTTCTTACCATTAATATTTTGTAATAAATAATATATGCTTAGGTGCAGAAATGTTAAAGGTATATAGCATCATAGGCACTATAATTATTATTGCTTAAGAGATAAATTCTATGTCTTTCTCTTATCATTCCTTTTATCAGTTAAGTGTTTAAAGTTCACTGTATTTTTCTTTCACCAATTTTTATTGAAAATAACAGCTGCAAAATAATTATTTCCTAAGTACACAGTACTGTTATCCAATGCTACTAGCAAGTATATATAATTACAAAAACAAACAGAACTCTTTCCATTACAAACAATGCATGATTATTTAGCACTAATTCTTATGCACAGTATTCCTAAAGTAGACATTGTAGCAGTTGTGTTACATGATACAATTGATAGGTATTCTTAGATTCTTTTCCTTCTCAAAACAGTATAATATTACATTTCATTTTATCTTCTTTTGTTAATAATTACATCTTAAATAGCTACAAGGATAAACGTAACATGAACTACAACATTTTTATTTCATTTCTACCTTGTACAGGAATAGTAAAATCTAGTAGGTATGTCTTTACATGTTTTTCCTAAAAAGACTCATATTTTATTCTGTATTATGCCGTATTTCAATAACAGAACGAGTAATGTTTTTCTACTTTGTTTTTCAACTAACAAAACAAATAGAGAAAACAGGTTTAGGTGATACATTCAAACATAGCACGAGTTATCTGGATGAATAGCCTCCACTTATCAAACCCTAGAAGTATCAACGTTTACTTTTTAGATTAAGAGTTTAGTTAAGGTTCAAACACCATCAGTTAACATCAGAACAAGAAACTAATTATGATTCCATTACATAACTGAAAACAAAAACATTGGATTTTGGCTCATGACCACCACTTAATCGACAGACATGAACATCAAGTGACACTTTCAACTCCATAAGCATAGTCACGAAAATGTTTATCAATAACATTCCTTAAGACTGAAATAATGAGCATCTCGGCATCAACACGAGACACCAGTATCACAAATCTATTGAAAACCATTAACAGTAAAACCATAATATTATCCCGATTTAAATATCTACTTTCAGAAGCTCGACATTGTTAGCAAAACATCAAAACATTTACCAAAAACTACACATTAGGGTGTGACCATTTTAAGCACAGGGATAAACCCTTAGCTCTCGAACCTTTTTAAAACACAATAGTTTCAAAACGATAAACTTCATTTGCACACAACTGGAGCACTGCTCTCAATCTAAAAAACAAACACCATAACGTAGAAAAACACAGTTCCTTTATTTAGTGAGAACAGTAGAAGGGTAAAACCCTCTCCTTAGTATTTTTCTTTTACAGATTCTACAACGAAAAACAAACACTACAGAAAACAACGACGAAAGGGTCGAGGATTTCATCCTCCCAAAGCTGCCAACAGCTCACAAGCATTTTGACGAAGATCACTCCTCAGAGCCCAAGAAAACATGAAGTCTCGGCAAAGCACACATGAAGGCCCAATAGTCATCTAACCGGAGTAACAAGGTAACCACCGAGGCTTACCAGTCTAATTGAAAATTCCAAATATCAAAACCTAAGCTAGGAAGTCGTCGACGAAGGGACCTGCCATTTGAAACAAGTGTGGTTAAAACAAGCTTTTGACAAAAGTCAATACAGTTGAAATAACAATAACTGAAACTCTAAAAAAAGAATGGAAGATACTGTGAAATTGCCCACATAAGATCCAAAGAGATGATGTAAACCTCACAGTGAAAGAATTAAGGAATTAAGGAAGAAGAGAGAAGCAATAGAACATAGATCCAATAGAGGCAGAATAATTACACACATTACATTAATCAGAATAGTAACCGGGTAAATATACAATGCTATGTATGAGGATTCGAATTCACTAGGTGTAGTTCGAATTATCCTTCATGCACAGATCCATAATCAGTGGAGAGTCATCAGTGCCAAACTAGGAGTCTATCTCATCATCAGTGAAGTCATCAATGCACAAGTAGTGATCAACCGGGAGTCAAACTGAGTCTAACTGAGTGTGGTTGGTGTAACTGGCACATGGAAGCACTGATATAGTGAAGGAGACTCAGTGGGGGGCACTCATGGAGCTAACTGGAGTCAAAACAGTCTATCTAGTCACACTGGAGGTCCAAAAGAGTGATAAGGTCAGTTAGGAGTCAGTTAATCCTTAAATCAAGGAAGAACTGAAGATAACTAAACTAAACTGGACTGGCAGATGAAGAAAGGCGCCCTTCTCATGCAATAACTGAAAAGAGGGCGCACTAAACTCTAGGAGAGCTAAGACTGATCCGAGAGAATCTCCCGGGGCTAGTTTGCCGAGGGCTAGGTGCTGGTGCTGCAAACCCTAATTGCATGCAAACCCTAATTTTGCATGCAGGACTGAAAATGATAGAAATGTTAGAAGGACTAGGATGGAGTATAGGAATATCCTAACAGATACAAGGTTCGAACCCGAGAAACATTACCTTTTAAATTATCACCGGAGCAGAACTCCAAGACAATGAAAATTGTAACCATCACTCCACCACCGAATGCAAAGAAGGGTGGAAAAGAAACTCCGAAAACTATCACCTAACAGACAAGAAAAGCCGAGTATCGAATCAACTTCCATGAAGAATCTGTCGCTCATTATGGAACTTTTAATACAAGTTGTTACTGTAAAACTCCCATGAGAGTATCGGCTCTTAAGCTATCAGTAGGTCACGGTTTCGAACCATGGGAACTCACCACAAACACCTGCTATCAAAACCCTGAAGGGTCTCGGCCTGTCGGCCTCTCCTCAGAGCCACTACGTCGAATGCCAAGGAACAATAACTTCGTAGAACATAGTGGTGGTTAGGGTTAGATCCCAAATCCCAAGACCTAGCTTGATCAACGGTGGATACCACCCGAAGGGTATCACGTAATCTCAGGAAATCCACCATAGTAAAGACATCATTAATGACCCTTGCCACCAAGGAGGACAGCTCGAACAACTTCAAACCTTAATACTTACAGCTTGTCTCATTGTTTGATTCATCACCATAACTTCACGTGCCTAGCAGCACGACGATATCCACGGAGACATTCCATTGTCTCGGTGATTGGAATATTAAATACAAAAGGTGCCCTCCAGCACGAAATCCTAATGGTATTATTGCTTACTCATCCTAATGTATCGGTTCAATGGTAAAGTTCATAACTTATTCATATCATACACCTGGTGGTAAGTCAAGATGGTATCGCTTTCATTTGCTAGGAATCCATAATGATATAAAGGGTCACGTAGATGCACATTCAATACTATATAATTATTGTTCATAGGACTATGTATAACGCTCTGCATATATATTTCAATATAGTATAGAATTCAAATAGGAATTTGTATATAGTTCCTAGGCTAGCATTTGATTATGAAATTGCAAATAGTTCCCAGGTTAAAATTTAAATAGAATCTTGCATGTAATTCTTAAGCTCTAGAGCATACAAGGACTTGCATATAGATATTGCACGTTAATTGTAATTAGCCATTTCATATAGAAAATGTTATCCTTGTAGTTTGCATGAAATAGAATCTCACGATAATGATATATTGATCCTATCCATTGTTGGTACAAAGTAATAAATAGGTGAGTATAGTATTATGAATATTACAACTGACATACTTCTGTTTTATAAGCTAGGCTAACTAAAGTTCTCACCGATAGCATTTTCGACATTTTGTCTCTTAAACCATTAATACCTTGGAGATTACGAAAACTGGTAAGAAACTCTTCGGTCACATGTCATAAACACTAAAGCTCTTACCTGTAATCTGCGAAATAGGACAATTCAAATGCTTTAGCACAAATGCTAAGTAAGCCTCGGGGCATCCGTAGGACCCCTTCATCATCAAACATAAGAACAATAGTTAACACATATAAACTTATAACATTGAATCAACAACTAAAGGAATATGAAAATACAGTTGAGAAAGTTTAACATCGAAACATAGACATTAATCATCTTGTTGCAAAACATTACGCTTTTGACCAACACAACATTTAGAATAGCAAGATGACATTTAAGCATTTATTGTATTTCTGCACAGTTAGATTATGCATTAAAATCTATATCGAAAAATTTTAATTTTTTGTAAATTTTGGGATGTTACAGCAGGAGCATTGGGAGGGAGAATAAACTCTTTGTTATCATCTTGTTTTAGACTAGATTAAGTTAGTTGGAGTGATAGTGAGGTGTGTGTTGTAATAATGGCTCTTATTTCCAAATAGGCTCTCGAATCCTTAAGAGCCGGCATTTGTTAGTTGTTTAGATTAATTATGATCTCTAAATGTGGTAGATCCTATTTGTTAGGATCCCAAACCAGATTCTGGAGGTTCTTAAAAATGGCATTGTAATTGAATTGCTGGTTGTTGTTGGAATACAGAAACAGAGTAGTTATACTCTGTGGGTTTTCATGAAGCTATTTGTTTTCCAGATAACCCTTTTCTATGTGATAATATTCACTGGTTATATCACTCATTATTGTGACTGTGATTGAGAATGAGTCCGCAGATATATTGAAGAATCCATCAGCGCAGGAGATAGCTGGGAACGCTGGCAATTACTGGAAAATCTCTACGTCTAGATGCTAATGGAATATTGATTGTTGATCTCAGCGTATTAGTTCATATTCTCGAGGAGGTTGAAGCGATTAAAAAAATCAATTCTTTCATCGGACCTTGACATCTTCTGGATTGAGCTCGTGAGTAAAATCCCTAGCGTGCATCACAAAATATCCTGGACGCCCACGATTTAGGTCAAGTAGAGGAAATGTTGCCAAATTGTTTTCTTCTTCGTTGGATTAAATAAGGAGTGGTCACGACCTAAGGTAGAAGGTAAAGTTTCTATGGAAAAGTCAAACAATTTTCCATCATCGATCTAGGTGAATCAACGGTGGCTGAGAGTCTAATATGAAATTCGTTTACCAGTCAAAATATGCATTTATACATTGGTCAGTGTTTGGAGACTTGTTTCTGCAATATTCA